>OX411259.1:1200000-1765041 GCA_948150575.1 Tinea pellionella
ACGAGTTTTAAAAGTGCTTCTTTTATTATTTTTCTTAGTTCATAGTTCTTTACTGTCTAAATAGTTTACAAGGTTATTCGTGAATATTTTTAACTAAATTAAAATATTTACGTAGCTTATTAACAGGTTTATCTTATTAGTGACGTGCCGCGACGCATCGATTCAAAAGCTTTACTGTCGTCGAGGCTGTTTGCAGTGTATTGCTAGTTTATATGTTTACATTGTAATGTAATTGATTTATCTAGATATTTTTAGCGCTGAAAAATAGAAACCATTTTGGAACAATTCTAAGAAATGAAGGAGAAGATTTTTGATGTCGAAATGCCTTCAGCAGCAAGTCGCCTCCGTTATGCTGAGTATGAGAGTGTGCAACGATTTGAATCTTTTTTGTTATGCCTGGTTACTTTCAAACTAACTAGCATACTGTACTACCAGTCTGCCTATTTTATTAGAATTTTTGTCTTTAAAAATAAATGTATAATATAATTAACAAATATTATGTAAAAGAAAAATAATTTGTAAAGGTTGTCGGTAAAATAATATTAAATATTATTTTCCAATTTATCTCTTTATAATTTTAAATAAACGACTTTTAAACCGGAACGAATTATGACGTCATCCGACACGATTCGTCCGACAAACGAAGCATTGAAAAATGATCCTTCGCAGGCGAACATTAACACGGCAAAGTTTCTTTTGGCTTTTGATAAATGACGGGCTAGATCTCCCGATAAAAATGAAATTAGTAAAAACGACTTTTCTAAAAATATTGAAATTGTTTTGTGATACTCTTGACTGAACATTTTTGTTATTTTAAATTTATTCTTATCACCTATCACTTATATCACTAATATATTTTACTTATTATAGTATTATATGTATATCAGAAAAAAAAATTGTTTCGACCAAGAATCGAACCTGGAATCTATGAATCTGTGTCTCTGTGATCGTTGAATTAGTGGTAGTTAATTATTCATACATTATATACATATATATTATCCAGAGCGGCTGTCTAGCGGTAAGATGCGCGAAGTCACGATCGATGAGACCCGTGTTCGAACCTCGCTAATTCTGACCGGTACCAATGTAACTTTGTTATATGTACTTTGGTCGCTCAGTCCCTGTAGGCACTATTAAAAGAGTGGTAGGCAGACTGATGATGGTTATTTGTCCTGTCTGTCGTCCTGGGGTAGTACCACCACTTTCGAATGTAACACCCGTGAAGTGACCTTGTCGCGTTTCGGGCATAGTTTGAAAGTAGCCAGGTATAGCGAGAGGAGTATACACTGTCAATCTAGATGGCACAGCTCGTCTCCTCAAGTCGGCATAGTGGAAGCGACTGCTGCCCGCACAGCTTTCTCTGTGGTAGCAGATGTTTCCATTAATGGACCGCACTCTAACTTTACATCAGGCGGAGTGTTGTCACATGCCGAGCTACAATAAAAAAAAACCTCAAGTGCTACGAAGAATATGTCGTAGCATATGTTGTATTGATATACATATATATAGTGTGTGGGTTTATGTATCTATTTATTATGTGTGTTTTATATCAAAACTAACAACATATCGTATAAACAAAGTTTTCAATATTGTAAGAAAGGACAAAGGCAGTATTTTCTGAAACTATTTTCCCTAAGGAATAGTTAGCTGTTCCCCGGAGTACGCTTCCACTTTATGATGCAAATGTCAAGACAGATGTGGCCAGACTTCCTGCGCTGTTCTGCGCTCCTTGCTATTTTTCGACCATTATTATACAATACAAGTACCTACCTTTTATATAAGAGTTTACAAAATTTTCTCTTTGAACCTGGGTTTGCTAAATATGCATTTTCGTTTATAATATCTATAAATTCAATTTATTTTAGCAGTCGCCTACGCTATGCCGGCTTTAAGAGATAAGTGTGGACCCTTTATTGACTGTCACAGATCATTCGTTATATCCGGCTACCGTTGAGGTTGACGGGGCACTTTCGTGATCACTTCACGGTGTTACAAGTCGTCGACTTACCCAGGGTACGACACACTAATTACCATCATCGTAGTCAGGCTAATTTCCTTTCTCTCTTTCTTTCACACACACATACACAAAGGAGAATGCCCATTCGCCTAGGAAAAATGGGCCCACAATTTTTTTCTCGAGTTTGTCGATGATTTTTAGTTAATTTTGTAGAAAAATATCTACTTCCTTATTACTGATCAGTTTTAATTTTTTCACCCGGGGAATTGAGTTATTAGATGTTTTCTGATACAATATTTGAGGTTATAATTATTTTAAATGCTTTAATAATTGATAATATCAGTTTTTTATGTAATTAAACATTATCTATTGATTGGTAAATGATATGTTGATATAATTAAAATGAATTAATAAAAAAAAGATATTATTTTAGAATATTGTTTTGTTAACAAACTATTAGATATAAAGTGAGACCAGAAATGGGCATTCTCCTTTATATTGTTTTATGTAAATGGGACCACCACTGTTTCCATCAAGACTTCTTTGCGCTAGAGCTGAGCTCACAAAAACAATTCTAACTTAGCAATTGGTTTATTATTACTGACCGCTTACAACAACTACTACTAAGTACAAATTAGTTTATTAAGGAATAAGTTATTATAGAAATAGAAGTAACAACAAAAAAAAAAACAAATTTCAATTTGATAATTACATCAAAGGTTTAAATTGTAACTTTTTGATTAAAATTTAAAACGGAAAATCGGTTAGAAGTTTTAAAAATTATAGCATAAGTTTGGCTAGCAGAGTTAGGAAAATGAACAAAGATTTTTAATCCTTACGTAATATACATTTTTCTTTGTTAATTTTTATTGTTAAATGTGGTAAGTACTGTGAGGGCTTTATTTCTAATTAACACAAATATATATATGAACCCGTTTAATACTGTATTTACATAATAACGAATATAGAAGTACAACCGTATTGCTTTTGTTATCATATCACGTCTAGCACACTGCGTCGGCCGCCATTAACAACTCTTGACCCTTTATATGACAGGTATAGTGATGTGCGGGCGCAGTAGGGTTGTGCCCGCTACGATAATCGATTGTTCATGAATTTATGTTCTAACAGTACATTCATGATGGTCATACACATTTGTAATCTAGCTGCGTTTCACTTGCAGGCCGGAATAGCGGAGGTGTATGCTCTACATCTCATGGCTTTGGAAGGAGCGTGATCACTTGCTTACTATTAAAATTACTTCTGTTAGTTAAGGTTGTGTCCGGTCAAACTGCTAACACAGATAAATGTCGCCTCCGTTATGACGGAATACCCATAATCAGTCTACCTATAAAATATATTTAAATAAATAAGTTCTTAGGAGGACAACACAAACATAATAATTTAGCAAATCAGACCTAAAGCAAATGCTTGATTAAAACTTTATCTTTATTCTATATATACAGGGTGAATTTTTCAAGTGGGCTTTCATGGCGAAATCCTAAACTATAAGAGATATCGAAAAATGCTGAAAGGAGTCTCGATGCCGATTTTGATGAAAACTAAAACTGCATTATTAGATTTTTGATAAATCCATTTTCCTGGCCAGGAATCGAACCTGATGATTTTGAAAAAATAAAAACACTCTGTATTTTTGCACCATCCGATAGTGTTCCTGATAAGGATCAAATTCTGGGAAGTAATGATATACGACAAACCAAAGAAAAGTGTTGATTTTTAACAAATTGTCTCTTATTTCCATGTATTTATACATTACCTACTACATTTATTATGTTTTGATTTAAAACATCTTCGAGGTTAAAAGCCATGAATAAAAAGAAAACGATTGAAACGTAGGTAAAACAATAAATTAATTTTTAAGGTCCTGTGCTGTGGCCGGCTAGGTCGCCAGATCTAACACCTTTAGATTATTTTCTCTGGGGGCATGTCAAAAACGAAATTTACAAATGTACGTACAATGAAATTGATGACTTAAAACTAGCGTTAGGGAATATTCTGAACGGAATCAATAACCTTGTGATATGGAATGCAGTACACTCCTTGAGGCGTCGAGTTCAGCTATGTATTGAAAATAATGGCTATCAATTGATTAATTAAGATTTAATTACTTAATGTTAAAAAAATAAAACATTATTTTGCTAAAAATCAAGACTTTCCTTTCATTTAACCTCAAAGAGCGCGAGATTTTAAATCAATATGATGATTTTCAATTATCATAAATTATAATAAATGTTGTCAATGTACCGGTAATGTATAAATACATGGAAATAAGAGACAATTTGTTAAAAATCAACACTTTTCTTTGGTTTGCCGTATATCATTACTTCCCAGAATATGATCCTTATCGGCAACACTATCAGATGGTGCAAAAATACAGAGTGTTTTTATTTTTTCAAAATCAACAGGTTCGATTCCTGGCCGGGAAAATGGATTTATCAAAAATCTAATAATGCAGTTTTAGTTTTCATCAAAATCGGCATCGAGACTCCTTTCAGCATTTTTCGATATCTCTTATAGTTTAGGATTTGGCCATAAAAGCCCACTTGAAAAATTCACCCTGTATAAAAATCAATTGCTGTTCGTTAGTTTCGCTAAAACTCGGGAACGGCTGGACTGATTTGGCTAATTTTGCCTTAAAATTATTTGTGGAAGTCCAGGAAAAGTTTAAAAGGTGAGTAAATATAAAAAAAATCTTGGAATATAGTAAAAACAACAATTTCGCTTTTCCTTAGTAACTATTCTTTTGGTTTTGAATGTCAAACATTTGATGTTCGTCCCGTCGTTTACAAATCAATTAAATTTAAAAGTCGTTCAGAAATGCGTTTTTAATTATTAATTCTGAGGCAGTACGAAATTTGCCGGGTCGGCTAGTACATAATAAAATTTAAAAAATCCGTGAATGGAAATAATACTTGAAGAACACCTGCCCACTTTTATATCTCGAGGCGAGTAATTATGTCGGAAAAGTTGAGGTAATTATGGAAATTGATAATGTCCATAACCGAAAATGTAATCATAATGGAAAGGCAATTTGCTGTTTTAATGCTGTTACATCCTATCTCCCTTTTAATATTATAACACGGTTTCAATTCTATTGTTTAGTAATACTTAAAAAAAAATACTTTCATAACTTTTTAAAAAGAATTTTACTGCAATTTCTCATTTAAAAAAAAATAGTAATATTTTTATGTTATCTTGGTTTGACGAAAACAATTGCTACCACAGACAGCAGTTGCCTCCGATATGCCTGCTTGAGGAGGCGATTGAGCGCAATTAAGATTGACAGTGCACATTCCTCTCATTATACATTCCATCATTATACTTCCAAACTAATCCCGAAACGAAATAGTCGTTACATTCGAAAGCGGTGGTACTACCCTATCATCAGTCTGTCTACCACTCTTTAAAATAATTTTCCAAATGATTTTAGTGCATTTAGTTATTATATAACTTAAGACTATAAGAATGTTGTGAAAATGATATATATATTTATTATTATGACAACACTCCGCCTGATGATATAAAGCTAGAGTGCGGTCTATGAACGGAAACAACTGCTACTACAGAGAAACCTGTGCGGGCAGCAGTCGCCTCCGCTATGCCGGCTTGAGGAGACGAGCATTGACAGATTGACAGTGCACACTCCTCACTCTTTACCTCGCTACTTTTAAACTGCTCCCGAAACGCGGCTAGGTCGATTCACAGGTGTTACATTCGAAAGTGGTGATACTACCCCAGGACGGCAGACTGGCCTAATAGGGATATTTTTTTGTCTAATTTTAATCATAATTTAATAATACCTTATAAATGTTCAAGTTTTGGAACCGAGTATTAAATCATTATAATATCAGACGAACAAATGAACGTTTCCTAAATTTTAGTTAAAAGTCGCGACTTTGCCATTACCTACCCTTAAATTTGCCTCTATATTATATCTTGTCCCTTAGTAACACCCCTAAACGGCACTAAGGGCCCGCTCAAATCAATATTTATGTCAAAGACAATTCGTAGGCGGTCTCCAGCGAATGATAATGTCCTATGTTATCGCAATTCAACAAACCATTTTTTTATAGTGGCTCGGCATGTAATCATACTACGCTTCAAGTGCGATTCATCCGTCGAAATTACTGTTACTACAAGAAAAGTCTACGAAGCAGTTAACCCCGCATGCCGGCTTGAGGATACGAACCTATGGGTGGTCAACTAACCTAGGACGGCAGATTGAGCATAAGCATCATCCGTCTACCTACCACTATGCTATTTTAAGGTCCGTTTGCACTAGAAAGCCCGTTAAAGTTACTTTAACTATTACTTTTATGGCGTCGACGTAACCGTTAAACGTTTACATTTACTCCACACACGTTGCAATATCGTGTAAATTCATATTGTTATCGTTAAAAGGGTGGCTGATCTCGAAAAATAATAGAAAAACATATTTGGCTTGTTTTCATACATTTGACGTTAGTGACATTGGTTTGACGATTACTTTAACCAGTCAAGATTCGCTGGTTACGGTTAGTGTTAAAGTAAACGTCAAAAAATGACAGGTGTGACGATGGTGCAATTCGTGTGGAGTAAATGTAAACCATAATGTAAACGTAACGGTTAAAGCAAGCGTAAAAGTAATAGTTAAATTAACTGTAACGGACATTCTGGTGCAGACGGTAGGTAGCATTTATTACAAACAAGTATAAAATCTTAATATTAATAATTTAGAGGAGCCATGGTCTAGCGGTAAGACGCGTGAAATCGTGAACGATAAGACCCGCGTTCGAACTTCGCTAAATTCTAAAATCAATGTAACTATGTTATATGGTCTTTGGTCGCTCAGTGCCTATGGCACTGTTTAAGAGTGGTAGGCAGACTGATGATGGTTATTAGATCAGTCTGCTGTCCTGGGGTAGAGTACTACCACTTTCGAATATAACGAGAGAAGTGTGCACTGTCAATCTGGACGATGTACATTCATCCTCTCGAGTTGGCATAGCGAACTGCCTTTAAAAATTTATCTGTAGCAGCAGTTGTTTCAAAAAATAAAATTTGAGAGAGTTAAGATAGAAATCATATATTTTTGCATCACCTTTACGGGTCTTTGAGATAAGTAGGTAGGCACAGCAAAGCTGAAATGATTGGTAAAATTAAGTTACAAGTTGAGAACCCAAGTTGAAGCCCTTGTTTTATTTTCTATTTTTTATTTTCTTTATTTGAAACAAAAAACAGTTGTACAGTAAAATCTTACATAGGTAAGTAATAGAAATATGTAACAATGCAACCAAGCACATTGTCCACAATGAATTATACAAAAATACGTAGGTGAGAACAAAGTAACCAAAAAATAAATATTAATACAGTATGAGGATAAAACAAAAATTAAGAAAAATAATACAATTCATGTTGAGGTTTAAATGTTGAGGTTTTAAAGTATGTATTAATAAAAAATGTGTCATATAGGGTAGATATGGAGATCGATAACTATACTTTGTCGTTTTGCCAAAAAAAAAAAGGAAATAAATTGAAAAAGCGATGTTTATTCAGGTTATAAATCTCTAACAAATCCACTTTGAATTTAATGAAAATGCTTTATGGCCGTATGCTTTGTTGCGGGCTTAATGGATTAATTTGTATTGGAGATTATTGTACACTACATATCAGGAGTTCATATTAATTTTGTAAACAATATTTAAATTTAAAATAACTTTTTTAAATTATCAATTCAGCTTTGTATATTTCGATGTTATAAAATAACGATTATGATGAATTTTAATAATAAATAAATAAATAAATTGTCAATTCTTTAATTATACTATGAAATAATATACAATACATTTCGAATGTAACACCCGTGAAGTGACTTTGTCGCGTTTCGGGAATAGTTTGAAAGTAGCCAGGTATAACGAGAGGAGTGTGCACTGTCAATCTAAGATGGTACATGCTCGTCTCCTCAAGCCGGCATAGTGGAGGCGACTGCTGCCCGCACAGGTTTCTCTGTAGTAGCAGTTGTTTCCATTCATGGATCGCACTCTAGCTTTACATCAGGCGGAGTGTTGTCACATGTCGAGCTACAATAAAAAAAAAATTATTAATATTGCGATTTTATTATAACTTCAAAAGAAAAACTTTGCCTTTCAAATCGCTTCGTATAGATGATTCACAGCTGATTTTGTTTACAATATTATATTTATTTATTAATATAAATTATAATTATTTCAATATTGCATTTAAATCTTTGTCTGAATGGGTATTGATAACAAGCATGGTGAATTGCCTTTAGTATATAAATTGAAATTGGATTTACTACGTTTACTTAGATAATTGTTTTAACAGTATAGTAATGTCAGTAGGTAGGTGTCTATTGTCTAACAAATTTTATATTGTTCTGTAAATTAAAAATAGTTAAGCAAAAGTGTTCTTTAATCTTTAATAAAGCTACTTTTAATTAAATCGCATGTCGGCCTTTGTGGCGTAAAAAATATATGTTTTGACTGGGAATTCAACTCGCGACGCTGCAAAGGTCGACTCTCAATTTAATTAAAAGTAACCCATAGCGTATCTTAGTTTGTGGTTATAAATTTATATAATACATTTTAAGGTACAATAATGGTTGATTTTATTAACATTTCCTACTAAAGTTACAAAAACTAAAGTAACCTAAAATATAGGTAACCTAGTTGAAAGTGATAATAAGAAAAGTGAACGTTGACAGAAAGGCGGACAAGGGTCGCGGACGCAGTGCACTTCACTAAATAATGACCGACGTCTAAGTGAAATGTCACATTTTACTTCCTCAATTTTATATTACCCTGGTACTCTAGGTTTATTTTCTTGCTTCTTTACCTTAATTAACTTTTAATTTGTGAATTGAAATGAGTCCTTTTAAAATATATTTTGTTTTCTGTTTTCTCTGTTTCAGACTGCATTATATTAATAAACTAAGCAGAGTTTGTAGCATAAAGTTCTGTGAATAATGGTATTTGCGTCTAATATGGAGATGGGAAACAAATTCGTAACACGCGTTTGTCTATTGCTATTACATTTGTCTATTACATTGGCTATTACATTGTTATATGTACTTTGGTCGCTCAATGCCTATAGGCACTATTAAAGAGTGGTAGGCAGACTGATGATGGTTATTTGTCCAGTCTGTCGTCCTGGGGCAGTACCACCACTTTCGAATGTAACACCCGTGAAGTCACCTTGTCGCGTTTCGGGAATAGTTTGAAAGTAGCCAGGTATAAGAGAGGAGTCTGCCCTGTTAATCTAGATGGTACATGCTCGTCTCCTCGAGCCGGCATAGTGGAGGCGACTGCAGCCCGTAGAGATTTCTCTGTGGTAGCAGTTGTTTCCATTCATGGACCGCACTCTAGCTTTACATCAGGCGGAGTGTTGTCACATGTCGAGCTGTAATAAAAAAAAAACAAAAAAAAAATTGTAAGCCTGCATACAAATTTCCGAAATAGAATGGCTTAACAAAACTGAATTGCATAATTTAATATAATTGCGTAGATTTTACCTATTGGGTAGACTAAAGTACTGTCTATAATTTATTTTAGATTTTTTAATTATTCATTTTATTATTGAAATTAAATGGGTATACCCGCGGATTCACCGACGTTGAAAAAGCCCTCAATAAACGGATTATACAAGGAGAAATTAATTTTTGATAACGGAACGCATGTGGTATAAACAAAATTAATCATATATTAAAACAAAATAATAAGTAAATATATTGACAAATACAGTTTCCTTTCATATATCAATTTGTTAGAATTACAAAAATAAATCCAAGAATTAATTTCAGGAATAAATCATTAACTTTACCATAACATTTGTTTTCTTACCTAACGGTTTTGAATGAAAAGGGTACTTAGAAGTGACAAGAGATATTAACAGTGGTGGACAGCGTGTCGGACGACCTGGATGAGGGTCAGTTACACGCAGACAAACGTTACACGGAACTTCTACTAAATCATGTTTGCATAGTACTTTTTAAAGTGGTTTTCATATAAATTTTAATAAATTATTTTAAATTTGTTTAAAATAAATTCGGCTCATCGACCGCACTCCAGTTTAAGATTAGGTCTAGTATGGTCATATGCCGATCTACCGCTGTCTTTGAAGCAAATGTTACCACAGGTCAAGGGGTCTTTGAGGAGACAATAGTTCACCAGCTGTATGCTGGCACTCTTGTTATACCCGGCTAATTCCAAACTCATCCTGAAAGTGGTAGTACTATCCCAGGCGCAGCAGGTTAATAACCATCATCAATCTGCATACCAATCATTATAATACACAGATTATTTATTTTAAGAAGCAAACCGATGAGAAAAGATTTTTTTTATCGTAGCTCGGCATGTGACAACACTCCGCCTGATGTAAAGCTAGAAACAACTGCTACTACAGAGAAACCTGTGCGGGCAGCGTTGCCTCTACTATGCCGGCTCGAGGAGATGAGCATGTACCATCTAGATTGTCAGTGCATACTCCTCTAGTCATACCTGGCTACTTTCAAACTATTCCCGAAACGCGACAAGGTGGACTTCACAGATGTTACATTCGAAAGTGGTGGTACTACCCCAGGACGGCGGACTCGACAAATAACCAACATCAGTCTGCCTACCACTCTTTAATAGTGCCTATAGGCCCTGAGCGACCAAAGTACATATAACAAAGTTACATTGGTCAGAATTAGCGAGGTTCGAACACGGGTCTCATCGATCGTGAGTTCACGCGTCTTACCGCTAGAGCACAGTCGCTCTAAAAACTTGTACGAATGCTGTGCCGCCGAAACGTAATTAAAATATTGACTATACCTCCTTTTAAATTTTAAATAAGTCAAGCGCATAAAAGCTAACGTCACATAACGTTACAGGGGGAAAGTAACAATGCATAAACTTGCATTTCTCATACTTAACAAGATGTACGCCTCGAGAAAGTAGAAAGTTGCTATTTTAACATCGTACGCTATTATTTTCCATCAAGAGCTTCGAGGAAGTTTTCATATAAAAATTTTCTTTCTGCTACAAAGTTTATGAACTTTTATTTATATGTAAGCTTATGAGCTTTTGAGATTATAAACAAACACTACAACTTTATTAATAGAAACAATAATTCACTATCTGTAAGAGTGGAGGCAGGCTGATGATGATTATTAGACCTGACGACCATGCCGGGATTCAACCACAACTGTTAAATGCAACACCTGTCAAATACCTAGACCTAGTTGCGTTTTGGGATCAGCTTTAAAATAGTCGGGTAAGCGTGGATGGTGCACATTTAACTCCTTAAGCCGGCATAGCGTAGGTTAGTCCTATTCTCTATAGCAGTAAATGTCTCCACTTTTTCGTAGCAATTTTGAAAATTATTTAAAAAAAAATAGCTGGTTATAGTTATATTTTTTGAAATATATTCGATGCAGGCATAGTGCATAGTATATGTATAAAATGTAGTTATATGTATCAATAATATCTTCAGATTGGTAGGTTAAGTAGCAAAACATCCCCTGAAGTAAGCAAGAGTCGTGGCACCGCATACATTAACATGTTTAACTAACTGTACGAGAATGTAACCTCTATTAAATTTAATAAGGCTTTCGCACTACTTAAGGTGAATATAGATTGAGCTTAAATTTGCTTAATAATAAACTACACTGTAAACTTAACTTTTTATATTTACCAGTTGATGTCGTAGTAACTTCCCTCATGCTTGAATGAACTAGAAGTTAAAAAAAAGCCAACATTTGTCACAATGTCATAATACACACTGAGAGGGACACACACACATGTTTATTAATTATACTGAATATTTATTTAAGATAGGTTAAGCCTCTAAGTTTTAAGAGTTAAGCACTGCTATCGGAGATACAGTTCCCAGACTAGTTCCGAGTTTTTGCTATATATATATTATTAATTTGTCAGTTAAGTTGAGTGCAAGTCAAGTTATATAACATCAGTAAAGTGATGTGTGTGAGGTAAGTGGACTGTACTTAGATAATAGGGGTGAATATTGGTTGGCACACATGCAAAGGCATGACTGAAATAGGACTCACCGTTAGCGTGGATAGATTGTTTTTCAATATAATGTAATTTTACTTAAATTTGTCGATGCGCGCGCGCTGCTAGCCTTCTTGACACTTACTTGTCAACGCGGTTTGTTTTTAATTTGGTGCGGGAAAGGAAGGTAAAGGAATAAAATGCTATGCAGCGCAACCAACATAAATAAAACTAATTTCAGGCGCGAACATGATGGAATCATAAATATTCCGCGAATATGAATTACCTGAATTAAATTTAACTATTCACCCACATCAAAATAAAATAATTAAGGGTAGTTTTGTTAACATTCAAAAACTAACTAATTGGGAAAACAACATCACAGTCATACCGCTACCACGATGATTGTAAGACTTAGAAACGCGCGTCGGATTGAATTAAAATAAACGCGAATTAATAATAATTTGAGTGGCCGTGGTCTAGCGGTAGGACGCGTGAACTAATAAGACCCGTGTTCAAACCTCGCTTAATTCTGACCGGTACTGGTGAATGCGACTGCTGCCAGTAGAAATTTATATGTTATAGCAATTGCCGAGTGTTGTCTGAGCTACAATAAAAAAAAATATTTTTTTTTCGATACATCTACCAATGCCTCTACCAATCTAATCTACCAATCTACCAATTACTACTTGTCATTATTTAAATATTTGTTATACTACATATTATTAAAATTAAATACTTTTATAGTTTAAAACCATTCAATTAAATGTATAATGGAATAAAAAAATACGTCGAACCATCGAAAACTATTTTCAGATACGAATTTTCGATTATTCTTTTTTGTTGAATTCGTCCAGAAAACCAACTAAATTTTTGCTACATCGCGATCGCTTTATAAAGAGGTCCTTTAAAAAGTCAATAAAAACAAAAGTGCAATACGATCTCGGTCCAATTGGCATATTAATTAAGAAAAGAACATCAAAAGAATTCTGTGTCAAAGAAATAACTTGTTAGGAAATCATTAAGTTGAATTTTCAGCTTTTGATTTATTGTATATCACAAGAATTTAATAACAAAACCAAGGTAATTTATTAACTTCTAATTAGTCAACATACAAGAGTATATTAACAGAAGTGGGGAGTGGGGAGGCAGATCGATACTCATTATTAGCTCAGCCTGCCGTCCTGGGGTGCCGAGGAAAATTTAGAGATTAGTTTAGAAGTAGCAGCGGTTTGACTGGTCGGTCGGTATAGTGGAGGCGACTGCTACGTGCAAATTGCTCTGCCATTCAAGTGTCCACGGTAATTTGTTGTAAATAAAAAAAACAAAGTATCTTATCGTATTTAATTTTAGTCGTACTTATATATTAAATAAAACATGTTAATAAACTAATTTGAATTCAAATTTTAAATCGTAAGTCTAGCAGCACATTTTAACGGCTGGTAAAATTCCGTGTCTTGGCACACTGACCCCTATTTACGACTACAATAAAGGTGGTATAAACACGTAGGTAAATGAATTTGTGAACATAAACGTCCGTGTTAATAGTTAAACTTAAGACCTTTCTTAACTAAGAATTACTTAAATGCTATGTTCGCAGATTACTTCTGGTACTATAACTTTTTAGGAGTACTCGTATCTCTGCAATGTAAATGTGTGTATGAATTCAGTATGAATATCTTTTTTCTTTTCATTTTATATGGCATTATAACAATTTGCCAGAGTCAAGTACCTAAATATTTTTATATATATATAATATTGTGCATCACGACTCATTCATTCATCACACTAAAAAGTCAGGTCAAGACTCAGTCAAGTCAAAAATTGCTTCAGTAAAGTGGTAGAATCTTTACTGAAACTTCCTATGAAATTTTGGAGGGAAAATGGAAACACAGGTTCTTTTCTTTTGAATTGTTTGCCCACACTCACGCACGTTCACGAACACTTAATTGTTAATAATCCACCATTATTACACATTAACACTCGAAGAAACACAAGTTTAGGAAAATAATTCAAGACAGATAACCTGATGTCTCAAAATGGCCGCCAAAAACCCTAGTATGTATATAAAGCCCTGACAAATCTATGATGGATCAAATAACAATTAAAAACTTGTTTATTTTTTTTAATAAATAACAATGTAATTGTTACATCCATATAGTCAGTAGCGGCGCTAGACTAACTTCAACGTGAGCGATACCAGTGTTACGAGGCCTCTTTTATTTACCATTTAATTAAAAGAGCTTTTTGAGCTTGGCATGCTGCTAATACTTCAGCTTGTGAACTTGTTGTTAGGTTTTTGGCGACCATCTTGAGACATCAGGTTACCTGTCTTGAATTATTTTTCTAAACTTGTGTTTCTTCGAGTGTCAATGTGTAATAATGGTGGATTAATAACCATTAAGTGCGTGAGTGTGGGCAAACAATTCAGAGAAGAGAACCTGTTTCTATTCTCCCTCCAAAACTCCGTAGGAAGTTTCAGTAAAAATTCTACTACTTTACTGAAGCAATTTTTGACTTGACTGAGTCTTGACCTGACTATTTAGTGTAACGAATGAATCGTGATGCACAATATTATTAACTTGATGCCAAAAATAATTATTTGACAAATTTTTATAATGCCATATAATACAAAACAAACAATAAATAGCGTCTGGAAGTAGTCAGGTAAGTAAAGTGTGCACTGTCAATCTGAATAGTGCACATTCGTCTTCTCAAGTCGATTTAACGGAGGCAGGTATGCCTCCAAATATTTATTTCTCTGTGATAGCGGTTGTTTTCGGTTATGAACCGCAGTCTTATCAGGTGGAGTGTGGCTCGGCATAAAACCACCATTAAAATGTATCTATAAATAGGTAAATAATTGTCCAATAATAAAATGCGAATTATTAAAAACAGTAAACCACATTAAGTAGAATAGTTTATACCCTCTAAGAAGGTTGTAGTGTAGGAAAAATAAGGCAATCATCATAAATTCCACTGAAAAGTACTATTAGCTTAATTTCAACGGAACTGAGGTGGTGTTACAGTATTACGAGATAAATATATAGCCTGAAGGCTGCCCAGGACACTATCATTTATCACTTACGTTAAATCGAAGCAAGCGAGTAAAGGTGTTACTTAAAAACTGTGGTACGACTTTTTTACTAGAGTACAATATAGTATTACTTAGTTAAATTCCCTACCCTTGAGAATACTGTAATGCATCTTCTATCTTGACATACCATATTCGCCTCGATCGCAAATTCTAGCGTGTAACGGTAAAGTATTTGCAGCAATTTGATAGAAAAAGTTATGACTTATAACCATTAACCAGCACTTGATAAGACTGCCGATCACTTATCTGTCACCAGACATCTCATTCGCCTGTTTCATATTTGTTATATAATATATTTTTTATTATTGTTATTATTATTTTATTTATTATATTATTCTGGATCTTTCTTTTTAAATATTTTAATTCTACTTCATTTTTTTTAAATAATTTAATAAAAAAATTCAGCGGTTTTTTTACTAACACTAGTGACCGAAGTCTGTCGCAACAGTTTGTCGCAAATTTCAATAGATGCCTTATTAAGGCTAGCACGTCGGCGCTGCAGGCACTCTTTATGGCTCGGCAGCGTCATAAAATGGCCTGAAAGAATCTATCAGCGGTCTAGAGTGTACTTAAAGTGATTGTGAACATTATTATTCTTATTACTTTGTCTATATATTTACAAAGATTTAGGTATTTTTTTCTATTGTAGCTTGGTATGTAACAACACTTTGTACGTACTGCAGGCTGTGGAACTCCCTCCCGGTGTCTGTGTTTTCCGACAAGTATAATAAATACTCTTCAAATTGAGGGTAAACAGGTACTTCATAGGCAAGCGTGCTCCGTTTTAGACCGCATCACTGTTTAACACCAGGCAGGGTGTGGTCAAACGCTTGTCTGTTAAGCATAAAAAAAAAGTTATGCTAGAGTGCGGTCGATGAATGGAAACAACTGCTACTACAGAGAAATTTCTGCAGCCAATAGAAAAGTCAACCGCTGCGACTTCGCTATGCCGATTTGAGTAGACGAATGTGCACTATTCAGGTTGACAATGCACTCTTATTACGCCTGCCTATTTCCAAACTAATCTCGAAATACAAAAAATTATATAAGAAAAAATGATAATTAATTTTTTGTGAAAAAAAAAATACATAACAATGAGTTTCGTAATTTATGACGAAACGTCAAAATTGTGAGATTTTTCTTCAAGATTGAGCAAGTTTAATTAAGTTCCTAACTTAGATGCTTAATTTATCAATAAGACGAATAAAAAATGGTCTTAATATCTAAGGGTAATATTTTAAAAAAATCACGATTTTTAAAAATTATATTATTCTTCAACTACGAATTTACAAATTAGTTTTAATTAGGACTAGGCAAACTATTGATTGAATTTACGTTTTAAAAATATAATAGATAACGTGCGAACGGAAACAATTGAGCAAATAATAGTCACTACAGAGAAATTTCTGCATGCAGTGGTCGCCTCCACCATGCTATGCCGAATTGAGGAGATGAATGTGCGACAAAGCACACATCTGGCTACTTCAAAGTTCATTCTGAAACTTGACTAGGCCTCTTTATAGGTGTTACACTTGAAAGTAATGGACCTATCCCAGGACGGCAGACTTGGATAATAACAACTAGATTGCCTACCACTGTTTTTTATTTTTTAATTTAGCTCGGCACACTTCGCCCGATGTTAAGCTTTTCATGAACGGAAATAACTGCTACTACAGATAAATTTCTACAGGCAGCAGTCGCCGCCGCTATGCCGGATTAAGGGGCCATATTTTTTAAACCTAAATCGTTATACTTTTCTTATATTAAAAAAAATATTAACAAACAACATTGACAGTATAATACAGAAAACCTTTTTTTACAAGTTTACATTTATTTATTCAAATACATACACGTATTTACATACATACAAAATGTCATGTATAATTTTAGAATGTATTACCAAAAATATGACCCAAGTCTCTACCTACCCCAAAAGGGTTTTAAAGGCGTCAGTGAATATAATTATCGTTACGTTACTGTTAAAGACTTTTAATTTTTTTTCCGCCCCTTTTTTGTATAATGAATACTTTTACAAAAAGGATTTCTCTTGATTTGCATTTTTTTTTCTTAAAAACACACGCTGATGTTTTATATTTACATGTTAAGTACAAAAAGTGGAGTTTGACTTTAATATAGACCTAATTTTTATAGGAATAAGGGTGTTTTTAGTATTTAAATCATTAACAAGGATTGTTTTTGAGATATTCATGATTTATCTCAGTCTGAATTTAATTTTATTTCAGTTAAAAAGTATATTGTTGAAGATTTCAAATATCTAGATAAAAAAATATAGCGAGTGGTTCCATTTTTAGACCTCGCTCTCGCAAAATTCTGATCAATATAACTATGTTTTTTTTTAAATAAATATTCTCCACAGACATTTGTCCGTGCCTTTTTTATTAGTATTTTCAGTTATTTGTAGTTATTTCTTTTATTTTTCTCCGTAGCAGACGTTCTAATGACGTCTGCCGCCGAATATAACTATGTTATTTGTACTTAGGTCGCTTAGTTCTTGTGATACAAGCACTAGATAAGAACAGGTATCTAAAAAAATCTATTCGCAGATGTTAAGGAACTTTTGAGGAATGCATTTCTATCACCTCATACCACTCACCCGTGGAAATAGACATACGACGCGACCTTAAGTTCCACTATTCGCCGAGGCATATCGCTATAGACGCGTACAATTTCAAGACGTTTCAATGAAATTGTCATTTTCCATGCCATTGCCATTGCTAAACCTTGGTCTAGTACCAATCTGTTTCTTTGTAATGTCTTATTCTGTGGGTACTTAACTCTCTTTATTTCGATTTATTTAGTTTTTTTTTTTAATTTTTATTATAATGGGACTACCAAGAGCTGCACAGACTATTCCTAGAAGAAAATGTTTGCAGTTCACAGTCATCTATGTTGGCGGTTGGTCCGGACTGGGTTAATAACCATCCTTGTGCCCACTACTCTTTTATTAACAATTTTCTTGATTCTTTCATATTTAATACATAAATTAGAATAATAATAAAAAATAAATATTTGCATATAAAGCATGCAAGTTAAATAAAATAATGCCCGAAATAACATTCGTGGGGAGAATGCGGGCGCCGGATTTTCTACACCCGACCAAATGTCGTCATAACTTCCAGCGTCTCATTTAGTATTCTATTTTTTTTTATGTAAAATAAATTTATTTTGGCAATACACGAATACAAGTTGGACGTTCCGGTTCTATATGGACAGATATGTGCTATATTTTTGATGAAACTTTTACGCGATAAAGTTTAATTATTAAAAAGTTACGACTAGGCAATATTAAAATATAGAATGTAATGTGAAAATGTGTGATCTATATACGAGTATAAAGTGTATGTATGTATTATAATAAATAATCTAAATAGTAACAAAGTTTTAACTTATTGCCAATAAATTGAATCCATGTTGTGTGTTCAACGTCGTTAAATCGTCGTGGGTGATACATGTTTAAGCGCGAGGTCGAACCTGAACGTTCCTCTTTCATTTCCCAGTCAAGTAAATGAGCTAGGCATGCCGCTATTAATTTATTTTGTTAACTCTTTTGCGAGGCCTGCAAAAGCGCGAGGACGGTCGTGGGCGGTCGTCGACGTCGCTGACGCATAATTGTTATCTTTTTGAGTATATTTAATTAAATACTCGTAAAATAAGCCGGCATAGTAGAGAGGCAATCACTTGTATATTTATTTTATAAACTTTTATTAAATATCTAAAATACAAACTAAACACTGTATATTTACATATTATAACAACAATACATCCGTATAGTTTCAGGTCAGAAACTGAAATAAACTGAAATATTAAACGTCAACTATAGCCGCAAACGTTGAGTTATGATTAATGGCACTTGTCTCAAAATATACTATGCAATTTGCAATACAAATTTTCTGGTAGCTTCTATAATTTGTTATCTTTATCCTGCTTAACAATTGTAGGATATTCTGAAAAATATTTAATAAATTTGTACTAGTAAAGTATAAATATACATATAGTCAGGAAAATCGGTTATAATAATATAATTTAGTTACAATCAGTCGCTTTCGCTATACCGGCTAGAAGAAACTAATGTGCACGCTGCTCTCGCTATACCCGGCCACTATATTATTATTATTATATATTTTTTAAATTTAATGTACCTGTATAATATAAACTTATTAAATGATGTATTTAATAAGCTATTATATTATATGGCATGTATTTATGCAATCAATTAGTTAATAACATACATCACACGATTCAAATTTCCGAAACAACGAATATTCGAAACACATCCAATGGAATGAGAGACGAAATTGCGGGAATACAATACAATAATCACGCCTTTTCCCCACAGGGATAGGCAGAGACAACGGAACGCCACTTACCACGATCCTGACACAACACCCTCGCTTCCTTCACATCCACAATTCTCTTAATGCACGCCCTACGGTTATGGGCACTAGGCAGCCCAGCTTTCATGAGGATGTCTCCTATTTGATCGGAAAACACCCTTCTGGGTCTGCCTTATTATAAACAATTTATGTGATAAAAATACCTAACACTTTTAACATTGCGGTTTCAAAAGTTCAAGTCACGTCTCTCATATATTTATTATGGCATGTTGCATCGTCCTGCAGATAAATGTTTAGGATCAAGTGGGATATCGTTGAGGACATTGTCAATCTGTCTTGAAGCAGCTACAGTCTAGACAAATAGCAGATCTCAAAACATTATTTTTAGTTCTCTAAGGATTTTATTTTATTCTTAAATTACGAGGCAAGAATCGGACATTGTGTTTTCTCTGCTCACGGATGCTTTGATTAATTAATCCACACAACGCTTATGTGAACTATCTACAACAAGTCAAAATATAAAAAAGGTTAAAATCAGCAGAATTACATTGATATATGAAACGATTGTATTATTATTATTATTGCTGTGTTCCATACCCATTGCGATGTTGTTTTGATTATTATTATTACTTTTAATTTCTTGACATAGTTTTAATCATTATTTTTTTGTTATCATTTTTAGCATTGTTAAGAGTATAATTGTTAAAATTGTTATCACTTGACATAGTATTATTGTTATTTTATTAATTGAGATCATTATCGTAGCATGTCGTCCTATCCTATAATTGAAATTGCATTAGTTTGTAAAATAGTAAGTAGCAATATTATAGTGTTAGTGCAATTTTGTTGGTAGGCTTATAAATAAATAAATACATAAATAAATAAACTAGTCGAAATTGTACAATTATACCCTTTCAATTTCAATTAAAAAATACAATTTTGGACGGCTGTGGTCTAGCGGCGTAAAGCGTGAACTCACGATCGTGAGACCCGTGTTCAGATCTCGCTAAATTCTGACTGGTAACTGTGTTATATGTACTTTGTTCGCCTGCCTGTTATACCAGCATTATAGTTGCTCCCTTGAGTGCCAAGACATTTCATTGTAGGCACGTATATATATATGCCGGAACACTGAACTCAAAAAGGGATTTAAAATTATAAAGATTATTTAATTACTATAGAATTATTTGCTTTATACACTTATTTTGTTGGTTAATAGCTGTTGCATTTATAAACTAAACCAGTGTTATCAACGTTCTAAAGGTTTTTACACTGTAAATAGAAACGAATGTTTCGTGTAACGCAAAGAAGAAAAAAAAGGAGAGAATCAATCTTTTTAGCGCAGGGTTACTCTTAAAGTAATAAACGAAACTATCTAGTTACTTTGAATAAGAGTAATCTCGGAATCAAAATCGAATTTTAAAATACAAGGTGACAGCAGAATAAACCTGGAAACGGCCTGTTTTATAAATAACTTTAAATTTAAATTAAAAAAAAAATAACCACCATTTTCGAATGTAACACCCGTGAAGTGACCTTGTCGCGTTTCGGGAATAGTTTGAAAGTAGTCAGGTATAACGAGAGGAGTGTGCACTGTCAATCTAGATGGTACATGCTCGTCTCCTCAAGCCAGCATAGTGGAGGCGACTGCTGCCCGCACAGGTTTCTCTGTAGTAGCAGTTGTTTTCATATATGGACCGCACCCTAGCTTTACATCAGGCGGAGTGTTGTCACATGCCGAGCAGAGTGAATATGGTTATTAGTCCAATCTGCCATACCGTTATAGTTAGTATCATCACTTTCAAGGGTAATTCGTGAAGTGACATAGTCGCGTTGCGTTTAGGGATTAGCTGGGAAATAGTCCGCTTCACCAAGAGGAGTTTCAACCCAACCAGCATAGGGGAAGGGGTTGCAATTGTTACTACCTTAATATCATGCGAAGTGTGGTTTTATATCTGAATCAGGGACCATTTAACTGGCTACTGTAAAAGCTGGATCGAACCCACAACTTTTCGGTTACAATTTATGTACTGAATTAATTAATTTAGTTAAATAAATAAATAAGTAATGGATGTGGTCTAGGCGAAAGTCGTCGATGTTGAGGTGAAGTGAGAGAATCTCTTCTCGATAGAATATTACTTACAAATAGTTGAATATTGAATTTATTTCGTTTCAAATAGTACCAGTTAACTGCAGATTTGAACGCCCGAGTCACTTCTATTTAAAGAGATCCTGAAACCGTTAGGATTTAAGATAATCTCCTATTGGATGGAGTGACTTTGAGAGAAATTTAGAGAGGTTGGGAAAACATCTAACATTTTATTTATGGGTTCTCAGAATAGTTGAAATAATTACTATTGGTTTTTGGTAGGTACGAGTATACTTAACTATAACTCAGGCACTATTCCCACTGGGATAGGCAGGAACTACAGTGCGTCAGCGACTTCTCGTTCTACATACCACTTTCGCTTCGACATCCATTACTCCCCTCATCATGCACGTCGGTTAAGGGTGCTCCTCATCTGACCCTTTCTGAGCAGCAAATGATGAATTTATTTATTATCAAATTATGATGAAAATTTAATAGAAAAAAAATCAACACATGCACAACAGCCTGAAATGGGGTGAGACTCGAACGCATGCCTTCCGTTATCGCACGGATGTTCCGACCACCGCGTCACCGCGCACCGGTCCATTATGTGATCGTGCCTAATTTACTCAATTTCAACTTTCCACTGGCAACCCCTCTAATTGTTTTTTTTTAAATATATTTTTAAAATTGAAATGCTGAGGTTGTTATTGTTAAATTTTAAAATAATGATGTACATAATTAAATTATCCCGCTTTTCAGTACATGTTTCAGTGCACCAACGAATATGTTAACTTCATATTCATATCTATTGTAAAACTAGAAAAGTGTAGTAAAACAACACTGTAAAGACAAAAAGGTACAGCAGGTGTGCTCAATTATGAAAACACTTGTTGCACACTAGCTACCATGAATAACGAACTAAGGTACGGTATTTCATTTCTAAAATATTGATTGCTTAACTAAAAATGGGACCTGAAATGAAATGAAATTTTATTACGTAGCTAAATTTATATATATTCATGTCAAAAAAATTATTACAGTAATATTTTAAAATAAATTTAAAATTTGATAAACAAGTCGGTTTAGCTTAGTGCATTTTGGCTGAACTCGTTGTACAATACAATACAATTGTCATGCTTTTTTCCCACAGGGATAGGCAGACAACGGAACGCCACCTACCACGATCCCGACACAATACCCTCGCCTCCCTCACATCCACAATTCTCTTCATGCACGCCCGACGGTTATGGGCACTAGGCAGCCCAGCTTTCAATGTGTGTTTAGAATTTTGCAATGTTGTTCATCTGCCACTCCCTCCTCATAAATTTTATTAATTTGTTTGTCGAGGTTCTAAGATTAATAATTTGTTATAATAAGTTAAAGTTTGGTAGCGTTTTTTAAAAGTAATATAAATTAAAAATAATACACGTACAAATGTAGAGGAAAAACTGAATTTTATTCAATTCTATACAATTATAAGCTAAGTAAATGAATATTTCATTGTACAAGTTCAAGAGCTAACGACCAAAGTTTAAGAAGTGATGGAAATAGCGGCCCCAACACAAGCAATGTAAGTTAGCAAAGTAGAGGTTACATAATGTAGGTAGGTAGGTAGTTACTAAAAGCAAGTTTCTTGAACACATAAAATATTTAACAGTCACAACTGAGCTGCTTCTACAAGTTCGTTGGCCATCAAATATACTTAAAATTAAAGATTAAAGCCTCTTACATTAAAAAACAGTGGTTTATTAAGGCGTCTCGTTATAGACGCGTATTAAAATTTACAAACAAATGACTGCTTAAATTGCCATCAATCGTGACATGATGGCCTGACTAATAACGGTCTGCTCAGTTTGCCGTGAAGTTTTTAACGGTTCATAGTCGCCTCATCAAGTCGGCATAGTGGAGGCGACTATTGCATACAGACATTCCTCTATGGTAGCAGTTATCTGGCTACTTTCAAACTGTTCCCGAAACGCGACAAGGTCACTTCACGGGTGTTGTTACATTCGAAAGTGGTGGTGCTACCCCAGGACGGCAGGCAGACTGGGCAAATAACCATCATCAGTCTGCCTACTACTCTTTAAATTATATTTATTTAATATATACTTATATTCTCCTGGCTTAAAATTGATATAAAATATATTTATCTCAATTAATCAAAGTAATATCTTCAATTATTCCACTCGCATGAGCAATAGCTCATACAAAGTAAACTAGATTTCCTTGGCTTAACGTAATCCGTTGTTTGAGATGGACCGATTTGTTCCGGGCGCTAGTAAATAGATAGACGGAGGATCTAAGTTCGATCCCACTTAACCTGCATCTCTATCTACAAGTATGTAACATAGGCTTTATGAAAATAAAGGGATTTCTGATTTTTTTTGTTTTTCGATTAAAGGAGAATACCCATTTTAGGGTCCACTTGATTTCTAATTTTTTTTATTGTAGCTCGGCATGTGACAACACTCCGCCTGATGTAAAGCTAGAGTGCGGTCCATAAATGGAAACAACTGCTACTACAGAGAAATCTCTGCGGGCAGCAGTCGCTTCCACTATGCCGGCTTGAGGAGATTGACCAGATTGACAGTGCACACTCCTCTTTTATACCTGGCTACTTTCAAACTATTCCCGAAGCGCGACAAGGTCACTTCACGGGTGTTACAATCGAATAGTTTGTCACAAAACAATATTCTAAAATAATACCTTATTTCTTCAATAATTTATTTTAATTATATCAAAACATCATTTCCCAATCAATAGACAATGTTTATTATAATAAAAAATCAATATTACCAATTATTAAAGCATTTAATTCAATAATAACCTCAAATATTGTATCAGAAAAAGTCTAATTACTCAATAACTTAGGTGAAAAAACTAAAACTGATTGGTGATAAGAAATATAGATTCATTTTCCTACAAAATAAACTAAAAATTATTGTGGAACTCGAGATAAATATTGTGGGCCCATTTCTCTTAGGAAAAGTGGGCATTCTCCTTTCTTCGTTTACTTTATTTTGCGTAAAGGATTTCTTTCTCCTACCCACACTCATGCAAGTCGATTCAAAATCTTTAATTTTTCTTCTTCCAGACAATATCTTCAATCCAATTCAAAAAGTAAGAAACTTTTGTATAAACGCCTGGACTATTTGCAAGAGCACATTTGAAGCCGAATGACGTCACTCCGACAATTCCGTGCATTTGCTCATTGATACTACTTGGTAGTGGCAAAACAAGTTGAAGAGGTCCTCCCGAATCACCCTGTATTTAAAAATAATAAAATGTATACTTCTATACTTCGACCAAGTGTGTATAACTAAAGTGTAATTTTTTTTATTGTAGCTCGGCATGTGACAACACTCCGCCTGATGTAAAGCTAGAGTGCGATCCATGAATGGATACAACTGCTACTACAGAGAAACCTGTGCGGGCAGCAGTCGCCTTTACTATGCCGGCTTGAGGAGACGAGCATGTACCATCTAGATTGACAGTGCACACTCCTCTCGTTATACCTGGCTACTTCCAAACTATTCCCGAAACGCGACAAGGTCACTTCACGGGTGTTATATTCGAAAGTGGTGGTACTACCCCAGGACGGCAGACTGGACTAATAACTTCATCAGTCTGCCTACCACTGTTTAATAGTGCATATAGGCACTGAGCGACCAAAGTACATATTGGTACTGGTCAGAATAATTGGTAGAGGTTCAAACACGGGTCTCATCGATCGTGAGTTCACGCGTCTTACCGCTAGACCACGGCCGCTCTGATGTAAATATTATTAGGTACATTAGCCTTCAATAATAACTAAATAAAGTTGACGTCTCATCTTGGTGTACGGTGGGTCATTGACTACAGCTACACTTTAAGGACCAAAGGGTTCAGAAATTAGATAAAAAGCCCCGCTATAGTGACATTCACAGTGACGAGAAATACGACCAGTTTGTTACTAGACAGACATTTATTGCTCTTTTGATTTTATAACTAAACAATAAAAAAGGATTTTCCTTAAAGAACACGTTTGTTAGACTTATGTTGTTGAACATAACAAAACAGTTTGATTTATTTAAATGATTATGATGAGATGACTGTAAAGGTCGAGGACGTAACGAAAGTAATGGATGTGGTCGAGGTGAAAGTTTTCATTGTTGAGGTGAAACAGAAGTCGTAGATGCTGCTCATCTCGGTAATGAGCTATGTAGTAGTAGATTGTGACCGTAAAAGGCGAAAGGATCTCTCGATAGAATGTTGTAGGTGCTCTTAGTAATAAGATAATAGATAATAAGAACAACTTTGTTAATGACAGCCATGAAAGCAATTCGGGAGATGTTTCTTAGCGGTTTTCATTACAATTTTTTTCAGCACAATTTTTTTTTAAAATCATAATTTAATAATAAATAATTACCTCACAAGTATCAACACCTCCAGTAATATTAGCAGCACATATTTGATGATCTTGAATACCACACCAATTCCTATTGTAGAAGTCAGACAAATAATTATCACATAAGGACGAGTCGAGTATGTCTATATGTACTGCTTGAAGTTCTAACGTTGTTGATCCACCTGCATAAAATATATCAATTTAAATAGATTGGAAGTATTAAGCACAAAATCTTATACATTTTTGGAGGAATCTCGTATGTGACGACACTCTTATGGTAAACTATTTCAAAAGCATATACTGAATATTTTGCGTTTCGTTTAACATGGCCCCTTTGCGTATATGTGCGACCACTTTGCATATATATTGACCCATAATATATTTTTTATTATATTATTATTTATTATGGTCTCATAATATTTATTATATTAACCTAAAAATACATTACCATATTTTGTTACTCCCCATCCAGTAGCAGTAGCTTTATTTCCAAGACGTTTAATATCGTTCGCTTGTAAAAGGCAAGCGGGATGTGTGACAAACGAAAATGTTATAGGACCTTCTATTTCCATTAAAGCTAAATCAAAATATTTCTTAGGTGGTCTGTATTGAGGATGTGTTATTATTCTTTTTATAGCTACATCTTTGTGCACTTGCTGGAAAAGAGAGTCAAGATCACAGTTATTATAATATAATTTTGTGCACCGGGTATTTTTGATAAGGCAGATCAAACAAAACAATAAAAGAACGCATTTTTATAATACTCGTAAATGTTGAAAAATAACATATTTATTATTTTTTGTTCCTTTTTTAACCAACCTTGCCATTCCTAACTCCATTGTTTATCTAACTAAATAGTACCAATAATATGGTCCCTTAAAAATAAAGATTTTAAAACTCACATCATCACCTAGATTTTTATTTCCAAATCTAACATTCTTAGGTATTGAATCAGCAATGGCAGAGTCTTCTGGTGCTCTTGCGCAATGACCAGCTGTTAGTACGAAATTCTCACTAATTAAAGTTCCACCACATTTAAAAATCCAACGTTTTTGAGGATCTGTAGACGACCAACCAATAGCTACCTAAAAAAATATGCACCTGTGCAAATTGTATGTTTTGATTGTGGTTTAAAAAAGGAAAAATTCATACCATATGGGGAAATTCTCCCGTTGATGTGTCTCTGCCACCGATGCTGGCGGCTATAAAAACACCCTGAAGTCTTAAACCTGCAATTGTTCACAAAACACTTTAGAATTATTTTCCTTAAGTATAAACAATGGCACAACACAAACCAATAACCATTGTTCACTATGACGAGATTATTTTTTTGTTATTTATTTATTTTTATTTTTTTAATAAACGGCTATAACTCTAAAAGTAGATGAGTTAGCTAGATTATGTAAATAGCGATTTGTTCAGAGAGACGATCTTTTCGATGGCGAGCCACACCTTTTTCCAAAACTACCTACAAAACTATCACAGCGCTCGCGAAGCGCGCCCAAATAACTAGTTGAAATTAGATAGACCATTACAAATTAGGCAATTGTTTTTGTTTGATATATTAATTAGAGATTAAACTAATGACACTTACAATCCATTTTTCTAGTTGCAATATCCTTCCTATTTTTGATGTCCCAAATATATTCATAACATTCTGGAATATTTTAAAAATATTGTTAAGTTTCGAGAATGTTCCGAAACATTGCAAGTCTTGTAGAGGATGTACGTTATAAGAATTTCTATTTACCAATAATAACGTAGGTACAAACACATACATATATGTCGAATGAATCCTATAAAATATTACATATAGAATCGGCTAATTCACACGATCAGAATCATCAGTAGAGCCATGTGGCATGGTTAGTTTTATATATTTTTTATTTTCAAGAGTGGTAGGCAAATGATAAATGTCATTAGCTCATTAGCTGCCGTCGTGGGATAGTTCCACCATTTTCAAGAGAGTGGCCACTGTGAAGTGACCACAGGGTTTGGAAATCAGTTTGGAAGTGTGTATTGAGTCAAACTGAATGCTTCATCCTAAGCCTGCACGTACCTGTATTTCTCTGTGGTAGCAGTTGTTTTCATCTAGCTTAACATCAGGGCAAGTGTTGTCATATGCCGAGCTACTTTAAGAAAACCTTGCTTTTTGCAAATTCTGAAATTTTTTAATGTCATGGTCATCCAATGTCTAACACAAACATAATATCTGACTTACTTATTGCACTCAATCTTCGGCCATGTCCAGAGAAATCAGGTACTTTCGGATTATATGGATCACATGGTTTATAGGTATCGTTTACATCCATTGACACGACTGGAAAATAAATAAATGAATTTACTATTTGTGTTAAATTATTTCGATAAATTTTGTACACATTATTTTTACATATACGAATTTATAAATTTCTTATGTTCTCTGTATTCCATTTAATGGTATACGACTATTTTGATATGTCTTCCATTATGGGCACATTTTTAGTTTATTTTTAAATTATTTATTTATCGTAACGACCAGCTAACTTCAACTATTAATAAACTTTTTGATTATAATACAATTATATGAGTACTTACCATTATTTAAAAATAACAGGAAAACAAAACACACTATAAATTTGATTTCTAACATTTTTCCTCAATATACTAAATCAAAATGCGTCCTCTTCTTTGCATGTTGTATATTTAACTAAAAGCTGTCAAACAAGTAAACGAAGGAAAGAATCTTGTTCAATATTATTTAAACATTATTTTTAATGCGGAGGGCGTTGGCAATTGCAATGGCCAAGTGGTCAGCGCGCTTGTCTGTTACGACGTATTAGAGTCCTGATCGCAATAAATATAAAAAAATATCATTAGAAATAAACATTTGCTTTGACTTTCAGATGTTATATCTTCATATCAGTCTATGTTATGAATATAAAATGCATCAAGGCATTAAGTTCGCCTTTTGCAATTTTTATATTGTGCAATGAAATATTTTATTATTATTGTTATGTTATCCAAAGGTACTCATAAGGTATCCAAATAACAATTATTAATTTTTAGCCTTTAGGATTTATTCCTTTCCTTTCTTTCCTTTCCTTTTTTATTTTTAAATTTCCTTTCTTTTTTTAGACAGCTAGGTTATCGAGGAATACTTGTTTTTGTAGTTTTGTTATGTTCATCCACATAAAAGATTCTCTAGGGCAGTAATGGGAACTTGAATGCTAAAGGTATTAATTTATTAATTATCCGTAAATATTTATTAATTTATTTAAATTCGTATACTCCTATATATTTTTTATTGATAATCGATATATTATCAAAATGTATTGTGTTTATTTCCTTTAGAAACCAGTTTTGAAGTGTTGATTTTTTAACAGAATCTATAGTAAGAACAATGTTATATATCTTTATTTTTATTTTTACTTTTTTTCTACTATATACACGTGCAAGTTGAGAAATGCGTGAAATTTTTTAATTTTTTAAAGATAGAGCCGGCATAGCGGAGGCGACTACTGCCTGAATACATTTCTCTGTAGTAAGTAAGATGGTGAATGGTCGAGTTACAATAAAAAAAATCTTCAAGAAGGTCTATAAGTACGGTGGGCGTGGTACTTAGAGGAAGATTCGCAGGCAACTAGTTTTATTTGCAAAATATATATAAACGAAAACAGTGTCTTCGACATTGATCGAGAGAATACTGTAATAAAATAAAATGCTTTTTTCGTATATTATTTGTGTATATTTGTTAAACTTTATAGATGGTGAATATTTTTTTTGTTTATCTTTTGTATAGTATAAATTTTAGTAGCATGTTTTCATTGCAGTTGTGATTTCAGGTTATCCTTACAAAAATGCTAACGGTGGATATGATGTAAGTATTTATAAAATAATACTATTTTATGATTTACGCTGTAACTTTTATGATTTAATTATTAAACCATAAAATATTAAACTTTAATATAGAGTAGCCGGCAGACTGATCAAGGTTATTAAAAAATCTATATTTTGAACATAATTCATTATTTCTGTCTATCCCTTAATTTGTCCTTAACTTGAGGTGTGATAGTACATATAGATAAATAAATTATTATTTTCTATATCGGAGGTGAAGGATGGGGCAGAAAAACGATTTTACAACAACTGTAAGATTCCTAAGACTGCAGTCGTTCTTTAAATAATCAGGTGGCAACGGTCCCCTTCGCTATACTAGCTTGATGAAACGAGTGTGCACCTGGCTACTTCTAAACTCATCGGGTGTTACACTTGAAAATGGTGGTACTTTCCCAGGACGGCAGACTACCATCATCAGTCTGCCTATCACACTTTAATTAATGCCACAGACATTAAATGATCAAAGTGCACATAACATAGTTACATTGGTACCGGTCAGAATTTAGCGAGGTAACACGGGTCTCATCCTACTACTAGGCCACAGATGCTTATTTTTTGGTTGAACTAAAGATATTTAAGTTATAATTTGGAATGTAAAGGAGAATGCCCATTCGCCTAGGAAAAATGGGCCCACAATTTTTTTCTCGAGTTTGTCGATGATTTTTAGTTAATTTTGTAGAAAAATATCTACTTCCTTATTACTGATCAGTTTTAATTTTTTTACCCAGGTAATTGAGTTATTAGATGTTTTCTGAAGCTATATTTGAGGTTATTATTATTTTAAATGCTTTAATTATAATTGAAGATGTCTGTTCTTTATGTAATAAAACATTGTCTATTGATTGGTTAATGATGGGTTGATATAATTAAAATGATTAGAATTTTGTTTTGTTAACAAACTATTAGGTATCAAATGGGTTTAAAAAATGGCATTGTCCTTTACAGCCTAAACCGTTAAAACCTGAAAGGTTGGTAGAAACGACTACACCGCAACTGTCAAGTAAGAATCTAGATGTTAACAATACATACAGACCATGTGACTCTTATGATGAAGAGAAACCAAATTATTCTGCTCCTAATAGAAGAGTCAGTCAAGTTAGTAAGTAGGTTTTGTGTTTTATATTTTAGCACGTTATATGACCGCACTCCGTCTGGTGTTAAGCTAGAGTGCGATCCATGAACGGAAGCAACTGCTGTTATGCTGGCTTGATAAAATGCCTATTCCCACAGCTCTTGAAGGATCCCACAATTTGATGGAACTTTAGAACTACTAGGTAGGGTTTTAATAAGTATAATCAATAAAAGAAATGCTTCTTTTGTGCACGCGTCTAACGTGTGGCGTCCGGGTTATTACTGACTCCGCGGGCCGGCTGCAGCGCAACCGAGTCGTGTGTCACTACAGAACGATAGAAACATCCAAACGTTTCTTGTTCACAATGAAGTTCGCATAGTATTGCAGTGTAAATGCGCCTGGATTCGTACGAACAGCTAAAACACCCGTGTTACGCTTTCTAGTCGTGTTCCGAGATCGGCTTAGGAATAACCGGTTATAACATGAGGAATATTTCAAGTATTTATTATGACATATTGTGTAAGGTTATTTTTGACTTTATTATTATTTTGGTTATTCTTTTATTATTGTTATAATTATTTTTACTATGCTGTAGTGTTTATCGGCTCCTCACGCAGCGCTCACGCGTCAGTACCCCGTGCCCGTTGGCAATAGACTAACCGCGTTGGCCTTTCAGCGTTTCACCCAGCGCTTGCGTGGGAGACGACAAGGTGTATACTGTATACATATAGCAATATTATGAATACACTACATATGCCTTAGCGGGGAGTCCGTCACATTTATTTGGATGATGTAAAATAAATAAATATACCAATTACTCATCATAAAGAGTAATTGGTATATTTATTTACATTTATTTATATAAACACGTACTACATGTACTATCAAGAGCAGGGGAGCAGTCTCACCTTAAGGACTAATGTTACTTGCATATTTTTATGTTTCAACTCCTACTTTAAATATAACTTATGTTTACGTTGCTATGACAACTGACGTGTGTAGATTAATTTGATTGATATTTACATGTAATTTTTTTTCGTTTTTCTCTCATAACATTGACAAATAAATGACGTGCAATATGTAAAAAACATATAGAAACATTGACAACAATATTGATCTCCTTTACTTATAATGCAATCAGAAAGAGAAGACAACTGTAATATTCCGATAAACAATTTTGAAAAAAAACTGGGACTGCTCCCCTGCTCTTGATAGTACAATGTATATAGTTGAAAAATAAACCCCGAAGATCTTATGAATTTATTTTCAGAATGCTATGATTACATTTGGGCATTAAAGAATCGTGAAATAAAAGCTAAGAGAACTGTCGATTGTAAGTACCTAACCTAATCTAAGGTACCCAAAATAAAATACCTAAAATGAAAAAAATAAAAAAAATAGCCAGGTATAACGAGAGGAGTGTGCACTGTCAATCTAGATGGTACATGCTCGTCTCCTCAAGCCGGCATAGCGGAGGTGACTGCTGCCCGCACAGGTTTCTCTGTGGTAGCAGTAGTTTCCATTCATGGACCGCACTCTAGCTTTACATCAGGCGGAGTGTTGTGACGTGCCGAGCTACAATAAAAAAAAAATAAACATCTAGAGATAAACATGTAAATTTTTGTTAAAGGTACCGTTGAAACACTTAGGAAACAAGGTAATTTTGCAATATTGAGTGGTCGAGTATCACATGAAGGGGAGTTCCCGCATATGGTAATTATTATTTATCCTTTTCTACAAAAAAATACAATTTTACACCCTTTTTTACAGTAATCTGACGTGTGACTGCACTCAGCCTCCGTTATGCCGACTCTTTGTTTATTGTAGCTCGGCATGTGACAACACTCCGCCTGATGTAAAGCTAGAGTGCGATCCATGAATGGATAGAACTGCTACTATAGAGAAATCTCTACAGTCATCTCCACTATGCTGGCTTGAAGAGACGAGCATGTACCATCCAGACTGACAGTGCACACACCTCTCGTTATACCTGGCTACTTTCAAACTATTCTCGAAACGTGACAAGGTCACTTCACGGGTGTTACGTTCGAAAGCGGTGGTACTATCCCAGGACGGTAGTCTGGGCTAATAACCATCATCAGTCTGATGATAAAGAAACGAGAGTGCACTCTTGTTGTGAAGTTCTTGAGCAGAGACAACAGCTTCCATAAAGATGCACCGTTCTGGTTGTGAGTAGGTACACACCGGCTTCTTCCAAACTGATTCTCAAACCTTCAAAGTTGAAGTGTTGATAATACCCCGATACGTTAATAATAACTTGAACTGCGTAACAGATTTGGCGTTATTTCAGGCTGCTATTGGTTGGAGAACAACGTCTGGTTCTTTAATATTCAAATGTGGTGGATCACTTATTAGTGAACGTTTTGTTCTTACTGCTGGGCACTGTATCAGATCTATGGAAGACACTTCTTTAGCTGATCTTCAACCAAAAGTCGTTAGACTTGGACGCAATAATATCAGGGAAATGGTAGGAATTAAATATCATGATATTTTGGTTTAGTTAAAAGAAATAATAAAAAAATAGATTAATATTTATACCATATCAACAGTCCGTTCACACGCGATTGTGTGTCCATTTATGTAAAAAAAATTATAAAAATATTTTAAAAAGTTATTCGAAAAAATTAAACCGAAGATTCCTTAGGTATTTGTATTGTCTAATATCGAAGTAAAAATAAAAAATTAGCTATTAATAGTTTAAAAGAAAAATGGTTTTATACATTTTAGCAATATAAAACTATTTTTCTTCTAAAGTATTAATAGCTAAGTTTTTTGTTTTCATCATGATATTAGACAATACAATACCTAGGGAATCTTCGGTTTTTTTCAAATAACTTTTCAAATATATTTTATTAATTTTTTTTACATAAAAGGTTAACGGCGTATATTCTCCTCTTAAAAATCCAAATACATAGGAATTTTTACAACCTTGCTATCTATCATTTAAGTTTCTCATTTCACCTCAGCCATCTTTTCGTAATTTTTATTCTTAGCATATGCTACATCCAGTAGGGAACCTGAGCTTTCGTGGTTGGTCCTGCCTATAATTATTGAAAGATTTCACATTCCAGGTTAAAATAAAACACAACAAAATGATTGATATGAAAATATCAGAAATAATTCGTTACCCTTTCTACGCACCTCCTAAAAAGTACTATGATATAGCTTTATTGAAACTCGAAAGAGACGTGGTCTTCACTGAACGTATATATCCTGCTTGTCTTTGGACTAATGTAAATCTACAAAGTGCTGGATCAAAAGGAACTGTTACTGGATGGGGTGTTGAGAAATTAGGTAACATTTATCTTAAGTACTTAAAAAAGAGCGGCCGTGGTCTAGCGGTAAGACGCGTGAACTCACGATCAATGAGACCCGTGTTCGAACCTCGCTAAAGACCGGTACCAATGTAACTTTGTTATATGTACTTTGGTCGCTCAGTGCCTATAGGCACTATTAAAGAGTGGTAGGCAGACTGATGATGGTTATTTGTCCAGTCTGTCGTCCTGGGGCAGTACCACCACTTTCGAATGTAACACCCGTGAAGTGACCTTGTCGCGTTTCGGGGATAGTTTGAAAGTAGCCAGGTATAAGAGAGGAGTGTGCACTGTCAATCTAGGTGGTACATGCTCGTCTCCTCGAGCCGGAATAGTGGAGGCGACTGCAGCCCGTAGAGATTTCTCTGTGGTAGCAGTTGTTTCCATTCATGGACCGCACTCTAGCTTTACATCAGGCGGAGTGTTGTCACACGTCGAGCTATAATAAAATAAAAAAAAAACTGGTCTTAACACCGGTTTCAAGTGTAACACTCATAAAATTATCTTATTGTGTTTTTGAATCATCTTCGAAGTAACAAAGCATAACGAGAGAAGTCTCTTTTTATTGTAGTTCGGCATGTGACAATATTCCGCCTGATGTAAAGCTAGAGTGCGGTCCATGAATGGAAACAACTGCTACTACAGAGAAACCTGTACGGGCAGCTGTCGCCTCTACTATGCCGGTCTGAGGAGACGAGCATGTACCATCCAGATTGACAGTGCACACTTCTTTCGCTCTACCTTGCCACTTTCAAACCATTCCCGAAACATGATTGAAAAATGATTTGTTTGATTGCTCGTTTCATTACGGACGGTAACAAAGGTGACCAATGCCCTTTGATATTACTTTGACTATAAATATTGACGTGTCTGTGACTTTGACTGATCTACACAATGGAGGTCCATGAGCACCTACAATTGGAGAACCGCAGTCACTATGCTTACCCAAAATGGTCTTTATTCATGCTCCACTTGAAGGATTCAAGGTTAAATGAGAGAAAGAATGCGCCGAACAGTTCGGTTAACATAATGTGACCACACTCTAACTGAAGTTGCGAATCACGGTCGAATGTCGGACAAAAACAAGTCAGTTCCAACCTAAATAATAAGAGTACTGTAATATATTAATTGTTCTTTTAAGGAGCTGAGATGACGTCACCACTATTGAAAGCAGCAGAAGTTGACTTTGTAAATCAAGAGAATTGCGATTCTTTACTTGAACCTTATCGTAATCGCCATTGGTGTGGTGTTCAGGATCATCAGATATGTGCCGGTACATTGGCTGGTGGGACTGATACTTGTCAAGTAGGTATATATATGTTTTATTGAAAAAACACCATCAGACACGTCGAGGAACTCATAATTGTACCTAATCAAGCATATATAGTACATAAGCGTTAACTACATGACGCAACTGACTGATAGAATTAAACGTTTCCCATTGTACGCGTTCTATTGAACCTGACCATAATTGTAATCGGTATTAATTTGTGGTTTCAGGGTGATTCTGGGGGGCCGATTCAAGTGAAAATGAATTTACCTACTGATATACAAGGAAATATGTATTTCATTCTTGGTATTACTTCTTTTGGTGTTCAATGTGGACTCCCAAATATACCTGGAATTTATACTAGGGTTGCTACTTTTGCTGAGTGGATCGAAGATATAGTTTGGAAATAATGTTTGACTATTTATTTTTGTATAATACCGATTTCTCTGTTTCAAAAAGTTAAGTTTCTTTCTTTGTTGAATAAAATTATAAATCAACTTATTATATATTTGTTTTTACTTTTTTTTTATTATGTGGTGCCTCAGCTTTTCTATGCTTACCCAATGGTAGAGTGATTATGGGTATTTGTCCTGGGGTAGTACCACCACTTTCGAACACCCTTGAAGTGACCTTGCCGCGTTTCGGGAATAGTTTTAAAGTAGCCAGGTATAACGAGAGGAGTATGCACTGTCAATCTAGATGGTACAAGCTCGTCTCCTCAGGCCGGCATAGTGGAGGCGACCGCTGCCCGCACAGGTTTCTCTGTAGTAGCAGTTGTTTCCATTCATGGACCGCACTCTAGCTTTACATTAGGCGGAGTGTTGTCACATGCCGAGCTACAATAAAAAAAAAGTGCACTGTCATTATTTTGATTAGGGTTGGTAAAAAATATATAAATATTCGGTTTGTACTGAAATTTCCATCTCGCTCGTGGATTTTATCGCGGATTATCTGCTCGACCAAATTGAAGAGTGAAAAACCGGAATGAGTTAATGTCATGAATTTTACAAATTATTTTGGTTAAAAGCACTTTCTGTTATCTTGTCGAAATTAAATTAAATTGTCTCAATGAGTTATTCGAATTTAATTTCTATTATTTACCACGGTAAGTCACTTTTTAAGGGCAACTATATATATTCTTTTTACAATAATAATACATCTACCACTACTGGTACAAAGTACAAACAAAGCACCATATACTCACGGTACCCATGATCTGACTCGCTAGTGTCTGCAGCTGAAGGACGAAATTATTGAAATGCACGTGAAGTTTTTTAATTTCGCTTCTAATTGAATTTTCTCTTTGTTACTTAAAATATTTTTTTTATTGCTAAGCATTCTATTATTGTTACCTACCTGTATAACTACAATTTTATATGTTTGTCTCTTTATAATAATGGTCTATGATCTAAGGATAGTTGATGTGTTAATTAATAAAAGTGAAGAGTTCAAAGTAACAAAACATGTTACTTACTAATATCAAAGAATGCTTACAAAATTTCTACCTGTGTACCAGGAAAACATAATTTCAAGGCGGTATTTTACATAAAACATAATAATCTCGACAAAGTATAGGTGCGGTTGTGTCAAAGTCGACAGTCTGCGGTGCGCGATAATTTCTCAACTATTCGTACGAGCGTGGCGTTGTAGAGAGAGGCACTGTATATGCGACGAGACATACTCGTAGCGCGTTCCTTTGCATTACAACGAGCTATGAAAATAAATCACGTTGTTCGCCCTGTTTGTAATAATTGTGAAGAATATTTGAAAACAATTTAAAAGCGTTTCAGGTACATTTCAGTTCTAAGCAATACTTTGTTTATCTATCATTAAATATATAGGGTAACATTTTATTGATTTTTGCATAAAAAAAATATACCTCATCCAAAAATTAGTATATAATTAAATTCATGTAAAAGAGACAAGTTTGTCAGACTTTGGAGTGACGAAATATGCGCTCGGCGATTAAAGTTTTACCTCTAAGTTAGGACTTAATATACAGCTTATAGTGCTCTATTGTTTATATCTTGATACTTAGCTTTGGGAATTTCATGAATCTTAAATGATCCAGGTTCTTAAAGTTTTACCTATATTTTTTTCTTATTTCAAAAATAGGAGGCCAAGGGGTTAGTAATACTGCTAGGTAATAACAAACAATAAATTTATGGAATAAAGCAAATATTTCCACAAAATACCATTTCAATCGTGTATGTACATTTCAAAATACATAGCGAAACTTAAACATTGTAGAAATGTAAATCCAAAATTGGTGACTAGCTTTCCGTATACAAATAATCCCAATAAGCGCGGCCAGCGCCTAACCATGTATGCAGTGCTATCATAGTAATAACAACGAAACCGCTCGAATGAATATTCAAGCGCTGAAAATGCTGTTAGACCAACACCTCATAATTGGCTGGAAATAGCTGCCAAAATTGTTTGTCATGACTTATGTTTGACATTAAATCACGTTTATCTATTCTAACATATTGTTTCTCGACGTATTAGGAATTAGACCCACTGTTCAATTTTACATATTTACATTATTACTATTGTAGCTCGGCATATGACAACACTCCGCCTGATGTAAAGCTAGAGTTCGGTCCATGAATGGAAACAACTGCTACTACAGAGAAACCTGTGCGGGCAGCAGTCGCCTCCACTATGCCGGCTTTTATTAAAATCCTTTATTATGTTTGTGAGTGTAATAAATCTTTTGATCGATATCTAAGTTTTGCTATTATTGTTGGTTTACTCAAGGCAAAAATTACGACCTGCAGGCGTGTAGATCTACGCACTCACTACGCAAGCTAGCCGTGATAACTTTCTGCCAATCATACAATATTATTTTGAACGCCGAGGTAAGGAAATTTCAAATAAAGCGATCCTATTGGCGGAGTTCCCATTTAACGCAGTATAAAATGTACAGTTGGCCTGTCTACCTTTACTAATTAAAAATCAAAGTAGTATGACCGTATCCTTACAATTTTGTGGCGCGTGGAATTATATATCTGAATAGTAAAACTAGGATGCGGCCAGTATGAATTCCATTGTTAGAAATTCTCATTATTATTGTGTTAATGGAAATTAGGAATGGTTTAAATTTTTCTAAGCTTTATGGTGCATGCGTTGTTATGTTGTTAATACATGTTTTTGTTTATTTATACGTAATAACGATAGTGCACAGTGGGCCTTTAGGTATGGAGCCAGGGTAATAAATAAAAAAAAAAAAAAAAATGAGTTATTTTCTGAAGTCGTATATTTATCACCATTTTTAAAAAGGGACGTCAATTTGCTATGCTTTGGTTTGGAGACTTGGTTCCCTTTATAATCATCCTCGCCACTCTTAAAAATGAGTAGGTATTAAACTGAATTGATCTGAAAATGAAGTTAAGAGTAGGGTCGCAGATTTGAAACACGATTATAGCTTTTCCAGTATACGGTGTGAATCTCTACAAAGAATACTGATATTATCTCTCACATCTAGAATTGTTTTCGTTTCCTCGGCTTATCTCGAACGTTATTTTTCGCGGGGAAATAAAAGGAATTTCGTTTTCGTTCGCCTGTTATAATGAAATTTTGTGTTGCAACGGGGACAGATTATAAACGTTGCGTTGATAGGGTCAACGCTCGTTGTTGTCGCCTTCCGAGATTGTTATTTGTTTTCCGAGGTGGTGATAAAGTTAAGTCTCTTTTCCAATTGTTTCTTTTTTTTTGATTGTAGCTTTTATACTTATAAAAGTGTTATGATTTTGTTATTAATGTTTTAAATAATAATAATCGAAAGTTAAAATTTCTTGAAAAATAAAAGTCTTATTAGTTATTTTTTGTTACTTATTCGCTTTTCTAATACTAGATTTGTTTAATTACTAACTTACACATACTACAGTCTAACCCTCAACCTTCACTATGCGCGTAATTACACAGCCTATGGTGCTCGTGTCGAATTTCTATCGGCAGCCCGTCTAACTGCTTAATAGAATATTATTGGGATATTTCATCACAACTTTCTTTTTTTTCCCTGGTTTGACATATTACAACGCTCCGCTCAATGATAAGCTAGACGGAAACAATGGTCATCTCCGCTATACCGGCATAAGGAGATAAATGTACACCATTATCAGGGCACACTCCTCTTACATAAATTACAAACTTGACAAAGGAGTACTCTTCAGGCAGAACCAGGTAATTATTAAGTTTAAAATGTTTAATCACCGGAGGTTTTTATTTTTTTTAAATTTTAGCACGTCGCCTGGTGTTAAGCTAGAGTGCGATCCATGAACGGAGGCGAAGGGCTGCTGGCAGAGAAGGGGATCTGCAGACCAGCAGTCGCGTCCGCTGTGCCGGCTTTGTGAGATGCCTCTTTACACTCCGCTTGAAAGATCCCATGTTATAGGAAGGAGGAAAGACGTATTATATACATTAGATATATTTTAATATCAGAATGTTTTTTCTATATAAATTAGACGAAGGAAAGCTCTCTGGAAATGTATTCAAGCGGCTAGATGGTTAAACAAGTTAGAGGAAGCTGTTTCTCTAGCAGCTGAAGCGGTTAAAAGATGGAAGCGAAATAGCTAGTTGTCATAGCAAAGATAACCTCGTAATTTTGTTTTATAATACTCTGTAGGATCATCGGAGGTCGGCGGAGAAAGTTTTCTTGTTAGAAACGGCACTTGTTGGACGGAATGAAACTTTGTTGAGTACTTTTAACGGGCGCCTGGGATATTTAATTCGGGATGGGTGTCAATTTGGTGTTATTACTCTGCGAAGGTCGATTTTTATATTTTATCTTAATATTATATCGTTTTATGAATTAATGAGGTTACTTAGTTGACTGTACTTCTACTCAAATAACAATTACTCTATAGGAGTATATGTATTTCTTTATGTACTTGTACTCTAGTTTTTGTCTAGTCTAGCTGGCTGGTGAACGTTCGTCTCCTTAAGCCGGTATAGCGGACACAGATTTCGTTTCAGTTATGAACCGCACTCAATTTAACATCAGGTGGAGTCTTGTCATACGGCGAGCAATCACAAAAAAGGTACTTAAAAGTCAATTACATATTTAAAGTATTGTACGTAATGCCTACCACTGACCTTTGGGATCACTAAGGTTAAGTAGAATGTTATATTTAAAATAAGCTTTTATAAAACGATATAAATTATCCAAAAACACATTAACGAAAAGTAAAATCATATTACAAAATAAATAATTTTCTAAATGGAAAAAGTTCGAAAAACGTAGGTACTTGAAATTGAAATAAATTGTTGAAGTAATATGTATTTTTTCTGCTTTTATAATTTCTTGATCTCAATTTAAAACTTTGTTGTATACTCATTCTGGAATCTTGTAATTGAAAATGGAGACCTGAAGTAGGGATAGAATGGGCTGCAAAAAGCTACACACGTCGTTTTCATTGCTGTTTCACTTTTTGATTGGTAGCATGGAGGCAGCTTTTTGCAAAGTTATTTGACAATTATCATCGTTATAAAACAAAAGTCTCGCATGAATGATAGGCAGGTTGATGATGGTTATTAACCCAGTCTGCCGTCCTGGGGTAGTACCACCATTTTCGAATGTAAAACCTATAAAGTGACCTTGTTTGTTTAATTTTTTTTGTGAAAATTTATTTGTAGTAGCAGTTGTTTCCGTTCATGGACCGCACTCTAGCTTAATATTAGGCGGCGTGTTGTCATACGCAGAGCTCAATAATTAAAATAAAATGAGTTAATATTTCTCATCAAAAACGTTCTACCTACTCATACCACTGAAAGTTTTTGCTTGCATTCGTATTATTTCGAGTTAAAGTTTAATTAGTTGAAAAACTATACGAAATATAAATGCTTTATTAGGTTTAATTATGTTTCTTGTTATAAAACTATATGGTTTTGTCAAGCGAATATCGACTTAGATGTAATTAGAATTCTAAGCTAATTTGGCGAGTATTGCAAAATGCATGTGGAAATAATTGCACTCCAAAATACGTACCCCATTTTGTAATTTCAAAAAATTTAAATTAATTTAAAAAAAATTAAGAATGTACATAAAATTAAGCATAAATCACATTCTTTAATGTAGGTACTTGTCTTCCATCTAAGCTTTATCAAGACAAGGACAATATAAACATTGAATACGCAAATCCGGATGTAATATTTACAAATTAAAGTACAAATAATCTTATAATATATAATGTACCGGGAATCATACCCGGTAGCTCCGTTAAAAGTTGTTATAGGTTTTAATTAGATAACTTTGAAATTACTGAAGAAAATTGTTCTACAAAGCCTTTTTGGTAAATATTATTGTATATTGGAACGAAATAAAGAACTACAACAAAAGGCTATTCAATAGAAAACGAGACAAATGCAACAGAAACCACTTTAACAAAAGAACTAAAGACAAACACGGGAAAATAAGAATAAATTTCCACACGAAAACGAAACAATAGATACGCAGGAGTTTTCAGGATGTAGTTTGCAATAAGCTTAGCGGTTTTTTTTTTATTGTAGCTCGACATGTTACAACACTCCGCCTGATGTAAAGCTAGAGTGCGGTCCATGAATGGAAACAACTGCTACCACAGAGAAATCTTTACAGGCTGCAGTCGCCTCCACTATGCCGGCTTGAGGAGACGAGCATGTACCATCTAGATCGTTGATACAAAATTGTTAGAGCGGCCGTGGTCTAGAGGTAAGACGCGTGAACTCACGATCAATGAGATCCGTATTCGAACCTCGCTAAAGACCGGTATTAATGTAACTTTGTTGTATGTACTTTAGTCGCTCAGTGCCTATAGGCACTATTAAAGAGTGGTAGGCAGACTGATGATGGTTATTTGTCCAGTCTGTCGTCCTGGGGCAGAACTGGGGGTTACGTTTGAATGTAACACCCGTGAAGTGACCTTGTCGCGTTTCGGGGATAGTTTGAAAGTAGCCTGGTGCACTGTCCTGGATGGTACATGCTCGTCTCTTCAAGCCGGCATAGTGGAGGCGACTGCTGCTTGTGGAGATTTCTCTGTAGTAGCAGTTGTTTTCAGTCCGCCCTCTAGCTTTACATCAGGCGGAGTGTTGTCACATGCCGAGCTACAATAAAAAAAAGGGAAGTTCTTTATCTGAGCCGGGAATTCGAACCGACTTAAATAATAAATGATTAATAGTATTAGGCGTTACATTGCGGAAATCCATACCAAAAAAATAATTTCCTTCAGCTTCTGCATGTACATAGACTACTGATAGTGTGATAGTGTATCTACCCTCACTGACATCAATTAGCGGAAATTATGCAAGGTAGTTTTAACTAGATTTTTTTAATTATAAAAATAATTAATACCCTTTAAATTTAAATTAATTTATTTTATACAATCCTATACATAATACAAGTACAGGCTGTTTTAGGTTACGATAAAAATAGAATTAACATATTTTTGATAAGTCCTTTATCTGAGCTGGAATTTAATACATTCTAATACATTGAAAAAAGTTATAATACCAGTTGATAGAAGCAAATCTGTATAAGAATCATAATAGCCAAAATGTGGTAGTTATAAATTTTAATAATGTTAGCTAGGTTATTAAAAGATTGAGGTAAGGTCTTTATGTAATGATTAAATCTTTAAGTAATGGGTTAAAAGACTTGTTTAGTGATTAATGTATTAAGTTAATTTTTATATTGTAATAATTATATTTAGCTCGTGATAATAGGGAAATTATCTAACGTATGTTACAATGGCATGTAAAATGTAAAAACTGTAATTTTTTTTTTCATTTTTTTTGTTAATTCTCCCATTCTGGGAAGGCAAAGGGAACAAAGCCCATACAGCCATAATGTAATTTTTTTATTCGAATTCCGGCTCAGATTTAAAAGGACTTATAAAAAATATGAGAATGCAGTTTTATCTAAAACCAAACTAGACGACTTATTTTTTAAAATCAGACAAAACTTGTATAAAATAAAAAAAAAAGTTTTATAAATTTTATACCAAAAAATCAGCCTTGTATATTAATTCATTATTTAATAAAGACATATATTTGTTTTAAGACAACGCTGCTCTTAACGCTTCGCTTATCTTAAATCGATATCGAAGGCAATGAACGCCGAAGGCAGTAACTATGATGTGCTATTCTGAGGGCACGAAACCAATAACGGTATTTTATCAAAGAGCTTAATGAACCAATGTAAGGAAAAAGAAAAATGCGATATCATAGGCCTCACTATTGCTTTACTCATATTATTCTCTTTTGTTACTTGTTTTTGCTTATTATTGGATAAGTAGCTTAGTTTTAGTTCTTTAGAGTAATTGCTAATTAGTTATCGTGGACATGTTCTTCAGTACTTTTTTTTATTGTAGCTCGGCATGTGACAACACTCCGTCCGATGTAAAGCTAGAGTGCGGTCCATGAATTGGAACAACTGCTACTACAGAGCCTCCACTACGCCGGCTTGAGGAGACGAGCATGTACTATCTAGATTGAAGGTGTACACTCCTCTCGCTATACCTGACTACTTTCAAACTGTTCCCGAAACGCGACAAGGTCACTTCACGGGGACAAATAACCATCATCAGTCTGCTTAACACTCTTTAATAGTGCCATAGGTATTGAACGACCAAAGTACAATAAACAATGTTACATTGGTACCGGTCGGAATTAGTGTGGTTCGAACACTGGTCTCAGCGATCGTGAGTTCACGCGTCTTACCGCTCAAAAGCTCAGTTTCATACTTCGGGAGTAGTTAACTAGATAAGTCCGGGCAGCTAGTCTATTATAAAAACTCTACTAGGGCACACCTAAGAATGAAGGGGTAGTTGTCTAGCTGGAGTACTATAGGTTGACGACATAATATTAAAGTTTAGTTTAAATGCGATATAAATCAGAACTATTGTAGATAAATTTCACGAATTAACAATATCGCTACTCAAGTGCCGGCTGTAGTAATTGACTTTGCAATTAAGAAACCCTAATTGTTTGTGGCGCTGATTGGACAAGGCGTTTCTAACAACTGCGTCTTTGCTAATGACTTAACTTAAATCTACTCGAGTTAGGTGGCCGGGAAAGTTCATTTTAAAAGTTCGCTTTCGAAAGTAATAGTTTGTACGGATTATTTACGGTTAAGACTTTTTTTTTTATTGTAGCTCGGCATGTGACAACACTCCGCCTGATGTAAAGCTAGAGTGCGGTCCATGAATGGAAACAACTGCTACTACAGAGAAACCTCTGCAGGTAGCAGTCACCTCCACAATGCCGGCTTGAAGAGACGAGCATGTACCATCTTAGATTGACAGTGCACACTCCTCTCGTTATACGTGGCTACTTTCAAACTATTCCCGAAACGCGACAAGGTCACTTCACGGGTGTTACATTCGAAAGTGGTGGTACTACCCCAGGACGGCAGACTGGACAAATAACCATCATCAGTCTGCCTACCACTCTTTAAAAATTTAATTTAAGGTTTATTGTTTTAAATTCATGTTTATATATTTTAATTCCTTTTTTTCGGCATATGAGTGCAGTCCATGAACGGAAACAACTGCTACTGAAATTTTTGCAGGGAACAGTTGCCTTCGGTATGCAGGCTTGAGGAGACGAATGTACACCGCCCAGGTTGACAGTGCACACTCTTCTTGTCACTTCCATCAATTTAATAATTATATTGTTTTGTTTTATATAGATAATTCAATATAGCAAAAATTAAAAGTGAACTCTTTTAAAGGCTATTGTTTTTCCTGGTTTGCTATCTATCTTTTTACACCTCGATTCGGTAGTCACTTCTCTAATTTAAATGCAAGTCTGAAAATATTATCCACTAAACTTTAACACTAAATCATATAGAAAATAACAATTAATCATATAATGAAGTGCATTCAGCTATGAAACCTTTATCATAGAACTTGAGCCTACTGTATTAAGTTCATAAAATTGACTCTTCAACAATTTTAGCCAAAATCTGAGCTACACTCAATCATTGTGTCGGCGACAGAACAGTGATTAAAAGACTCAGGACATTGCCTAGTGGTGAGCCTGAACTTCGAAATTAGGGTTTGTTCCTGTACGTCTGTTTAAACTCGACCCTATTCAAATATAAAAATATTTAAATTATTTCACACTGATATTCTATAAATAAATAAAACAAGCTTCCCCAAATTAGGTAATGGCTTCGTAGAAGCTTACAAGTGACCGGTCAACGCCCATTTGTTAAGCGTGTTAGTGCGGGTCAAGCTACTCGATATGACGCAGTGCAGCTACAAGGCGCTGATTTTTTTAGTAGGCTGGCAAGAAAGCGAGCAATCGCCAGTCTGTAAGCTGTAGTTACCACTCCTACTTCGGCTTGATGATACGAGATGAATTTACAGCAGCTATTTTATCAAGGTACATTCCTTTCATTTTACACCGGATTGGAATAAACCTTACTTCTTGCTCTAACATTGTAATTCATGATTTACACCCGTAATTAGACATTAATTTGGAACTTGATTAAAATGATTACTACGTCCATTAAAAAGAAGACGCGGCCTAATATGAATAACTTAACGTTTGACCGTTTTTCAGTACGATTGCTACCCACAATTTAGTTTAATTTAGTAAAACTATTTTTTTTAAATTGTAGCTCGGCATATGACAACATTCCGCCTGATGTATAGCTAGAGTGCTGTCCATGAGTGAAAACAACCGCTACTATAGATAAATCTCTACGGGCAGCAGTCGCCTCCGCTATGCCGGCCTGAGGAGACGAGCATGAACCATCTACTGGTATGTTACTTTTAAACTTCTCCCGAAACGCGACAAGGTCACTTCACGGGTGTTACATTCGAAAGTGGTAGTCGATCGTGGGTTCACGCGTCTTACCGCTAGACCACGGCCGCTCTTGAAGTTAAAATTGTAATGATACGCGTATAATAAGAGACATGCGTTTATATATTATATTATTTATTTAATGTCATTATCTATTTAATGTCGTTTATGTTATTTATTTTAGTTTTATGTATATAAGGTCAAATCATTATTTAATAATGGGGTTTAGTACCTGAATTTTAGCATAGGCTGACTACATGCAACTGGCTTTAAGCCAAATCGTTTGGCTCGTACGAGGACGTTTTTACAAACATTCTGGTAACTGTTTTTTATTCTGTAACTGTTCATGTTTTTTATTGGGTGAGTTTATTTTTTAAATATTTCATTTTGACCATTTTTTGATTGCACCTTTTTTGATTGCTCTACTCTTTTTATTTCAACCTAGATGTTTAGATGAATATCCTAACTAGATGTTTTATTAATGATTAAAAGAAAAAATGAAGTGCGTGTAATGTAAAATTATAAAAGAAAAAAAAACAAGGTAATATAAACCTAAGAGCAGCCATGGTCTAGCGATAGAGGTCCGATAGACGATCGATGAGACCCGTGATCTGTGTCCGAGACTATGTTATATTATGTACTTTGGTCACTTAGTGCCTGTGATACAAACACTAGCTTAACTTGTATTCTTTTAATTTGATATGACATTATTTTTCACTTAGATTGCATACATCAGTTCTAACCTTTAGTCAGAACTTTTCAGCCACGTCTTTCCTCCTTCCTACAACCTAGGATCCTTCAAGCGCAGTGTGAGGAAGCATCTCACGAAGTCGGCATAGCGGGGGCGACTGCTGTCTGCGAATCCTCTTCTCTGATATTTCCGATCATGGATTGCACTTTAGCTTAATGTCAGGTGGAGTGCGGTCATTGGACGTGCTAAAAAACCTATTCATTTATGTAATAAAAAATTAAATAACATTACTCGTAAATAATTAAGTCCAAACAATAGGCGTACATTATGCTTTTGAGTATATAAATGATTAATATGCTACTAAATGGTTATAAAATCCATTAATAGCTATACGAGAATTATTTGTTAAATAAAACACAATGTGTTTATCCATTTATTTATTTCAACGTTATTTATGTATAGGCGTTTATTTTTACTTATATCAGTAATAGAAATTTGTTTTTATTGTTGGTTGCTATTTAAATGAATAAATAAAAGATAATTTTGATTTTATTTCTGCAGGTCTTCCTGTAGGAACATGAACAGTTTCGGTGCAAATTCATTTCCTCAAGTCGCTAGCAGTTGTCTTAGTCCATGAGCGCAGTGAAGCGAATAAAAAATATAATGCACAATAAATACTCAATTTTAAAAATATATATATCGTTTTATAATTATTATCCTCTTTAGTGAAATATCAGAGACAGAAAGATTTCCATGTTCAAATAACCCCTAATGGAGCCACCGAAGTAAATAAATCGGATCAAAAGAAAAATTACTCAAGTTTGAATTTTTTTCTTTTATTTCCTTTTTTATTTTTCTCAATGCATATTTTATGTTTTATTACTTATTCATTTATTTTAATATATTATTTTATGCGCATAAGAGCAACTCATTCTTCATCTATCTAGCTTCACGACCGATCCCCTACTCCACTGCAACATCCCTGAGTAGCAGTTAAAAAAATTAAAACTCCCAAAAATAATCTTGTGTTGTCGTTCATTGTCTATGTCACCTTAGAGAGAAGTCTGTACTCTCAATCAAGCCGGCATATCAGAGGTGACATTTGCCTGTATTTACTACTAGTAGCAATTGACCGTATATTAGGTGACATGTGGTCACAAGCCGGACTATTTCAAAAAATATAATATTGTAACTGTATTATTTGTTTCTATTGGTTCTGAATAAAATTTGTATTTTTCCTACCTATTTGATAGGCATGCCTATTGTATCCATTACAAACTATAGTTTTGCTACAAAATGCAACAAGAAGCAGCAAATTAACGTAAACCGCTCTCAATTCCCAATAAACAAGCAACTCCATCTGCAATTCAATTTTAGACAAAGTTAAATTGCTTTCGGCCAAATTGTCTCAAATGGCAACATTAATTGCCAGCTGTTAAACAATATTGATTTATATGACATGTATTTTGGTAGTTTCAAGAACCGAATTTCTGTGAAAACTTTTTGTTACAATTTCAGGTATTAATGTCTCAAATGATTCACTATGATTGTCTCATAAATTGTTGGCTGATTCCTTGAAAAATTTCTGTCTTGTTAGATTTAGTTTATTTACAACAATATAATTTGATTATTGGCATTTGTTTTATTTTTAAATTATGATGAAAATTACATAGAAAAAAATCAACACGCTGTTGTAGTCTGAGCGATTAAAGAGTGGTAGGCAGACTGATGATGATTATTTGTCCAGTCTGCCGTCCTGGGGTAGTACCACCACTTTCGAATGAAGTGACCTTGTCGCGTTTCGGGAATAGTTTGAAAGTATCCAGGTATAGCGAGAGGAGTGTGCACTGTCAATCTAGATGGTACATGCTCGTCTCCTCAAGCCGGCATAGTGGAGGCGACTGCTGCCCGCACAGGTTTCTCTGTAGTAGCAGTTGTTTCCATTCATGGACCGCACTCTAGCTTTACATCAGGCGGAGTGTTGTCACATGCCGAGATACAATAAAAAAAAAAGCTGAGAAAAGATTAGATTACGCGTTCTAAACACTACACAACTCCGCTGTTTACGTGATTTTTCTATTCAATTTTAATCATAATTTAATAACAAAATGAAAAATTAACAAACATTATATCTCCAAATAGCAATTCCTTTACCTACGTGTTACTTTACCAATACTAAAACGTTGTTACAGGAAATTATTATATATTAGATGTTTTTAAAACATCATTATTATTATTATACTAATATATAGCTGCAATACCACTGACTCACTCACTGACTGACATCAATTATTTCGCACTTGCCGGTATGGTGGAGGGTAGCGGTTTTTTGAGTCGTATAGAGGATGTCCCAAAACCGTCGAGAAAAATACGACTTTGACCGGAAGTCGATTCTGGACCGGAAGTGGTAGCGATATCTCGGAAACGGGGCGAGTCGGGGCAGTCACCCCGTAGAGAAAGTTGTAGAGAATGTCGTCTTATGCCGAAATAAAAAAAAAATTTTCAAAATCGGGCAAAAAAAATTTTTCCTCGATCGTATTTATATCCTTTTCCCGCCGGTACGCCAATATGAAACGGAGCATGGCGGTGGGCGTGGCCTAACAGCATCCGCGACGAGGCATTTTCGGGACGAACGATCGAAACGGCTTTACCTCGGTCAGTCGGACGGTGAGCGCGGCCGCGTGAACATCGAATTTGCTCCGCGCGGCGGGCTTTCTTTTAAATATCTCAAGAAGTAGATACGTCAGAGTAACCATGTAAAGAACAATTTTGTTCAGTGTGACCAGCACTATTTTTTTAAATTTTTGTTTTAGTTTTTTTTTTAATTTTTTAAAATCTTCATATCTCGAAAAGTAGATACGTTAGCGTCACCGTGTAAAGACCAATATTGTTCAGTATGACCAGCACTATTTTTTTTTAAATTTTTGTTTTTTTTTTTAATTTTTTAAAATCGCCATATCTCGAAAAGTTGATACGTTAGCGTCACCGTGTAAAGACCAATTTTGTTCAGTATGACCAGCACTTTTTTTTTTAAATTTTTGTTTTTTTTTTTTAATTTTTTAAAATCTTCATATCTCGAAAAGTAGATACGTTAGCGTCACCGTGTAAAGATCAATATTGTTCAGTATGACCAGCACTATTTGCTTTTTTTTTTTTTTAATTTTCTAAAATAGCTATTACTCAAAAAGTACATACGTTAGCGTCACCGTGTAAAGACCAATATTGTTCAGTATGACCAGCACTACTTTTTTTTTAATTTTTTTTTTTTTTATTTTTTAAAATCGCCATATCTCGAAAAGTAGATACGTTAGCGTCACCGTGTAAAGACCAATTTTGTTCAGTATGACCAGCACTAATTTTTTTTTAAATTTTGTTTTTTTTTTAAATTTTTTAAAATCGCCATATCTCGAAAAGTAGATACGTTAGCGTCACCGTGTAAAGACCAATTTTGTTCAGAAACGTAAACGCTTTTAGATGGCGAGCTAAATATTTTCAAAACTGCCTAAAATCTATTCGATCTAATACGTTTTACGACAAAAAGGGCCTCCGCGGGCCGCTTGCGCCCGCGGCTTTTACCCAACAGCTAGTACTAATATATAGCTGCAATACCACTGACTGACTGACTGACTGACATCAATTATTTCGCACTTGCCGGTATGGTGGAGGGTAGCGGTTTTTTGAGTCGTATAGAGGGTGTTCCAAAACCGTCGAGAAAAATACGACTTTGACCGGAAGTCGATTCTGGACCGGAAGTGGTAGCGATATCTCGGAAACGGGGCGAGTCGGGGCAGTCACCCCGAAGAGAAAGTTGTAGGGAATGCCCTATAATTTCGAAAACGATACTTTTTTTTTCAAAATTGCTCGAAAAAATTTTTTCCTCGATCGTATTTTTATCCTTTTCCCGCCGGTACGCCAATATGAAACGGAGCATGGCGCTTGGGCGTGGCCTAACAGCATCCGCGACGAGGCATTTTCGGGACGAACGATCGAAACGGCTTTACCTCGGTCAGTCGGACGGTGAGCGCGGCCGCGTGAACATCGAATTTGCTCCGCGCGGCGGGCTTTCTTTTAAATATCTTAAGAAGTAGATACGTCAGAGTAACCATGTAAAGAACAATTTTGTTCAGTGTGACCAGCACTATTTTTTTAAATTTTTGTTTTAGTTTTTTTTTTTAATTTTTTAAAATCTTCATATCTCGAAAAGTAGATACGTTAGCGTCACCGTGTAAAGACCAATATTGTTCAGTATGACCAGCACTATTTTTTTTTTAAATTTTTGTTTTTTTTTAATTTTTTAAAATCGCCATATCTCGAAAAGTAGATACGTTAGCGTCACCGTGTAAAGACCAATATTGTTCAGTATGACCAGCACTAATTTTTTTTTAAACTTTTGTTTTTTTTTTAATTTTTTAAAATCGCCATATCTCGAAAAGTTGATACGTTAGCGTCACCGTGTAAAGACCAATTTTGTTCAGTATGACCAGCACTTTTTTTTTAAATTTTTGTTTTTTTTTTTAATTTTTTAAAATCTTCATATCTCGAAAAGTAGATACGTTAGCGTCACCGTGTAAAGATCAATATTGTTCAGTATGACCAGCACTATTTGCTTTTTTTTTTTTAATTTTCTAAAATAGCTATTACTCAAAAAGTACATACGTTAGCGTCACCGTGTAAAGACCAATTTTGTTCAGAAACGTAAACGCTTTTAGATGGCAAGCTAAATATTTTCAAAACTGCCTAAAATCTATTCGATCTAATACGTTTTACGACAAAAAGGGCCTCCGCGGGCCGCTTGCGCCCGCGGCTTTTACCCAACAGCTAGTACTAATATATAGCTGCAATACCACTGACTGACTGACTGACTGACATCAATTATTTCGCACTTGCCGGTATGGTGGAGGGTAGCGGTTTTTTGAGTCGTATAGAGGGTGTTCCAAAACCGTCGAGAAAAATACGACTTTGACCGGAAGTCGATTCTGGACCGGAAGTGGTAGCGATATCTCGGAAACGGGGCGAGTCGGGGCAGTCACCCCGAAGAGAAAGTTGTAGGGAATGCCCTATAATTTCGAAAACGATACTTTTTTTTTCAAAATTGCTCGAAAAAATTTTTTCCTCGATCGTATTTTTATCCTTTTCCCGCCGGTACGCCAATATGAAACGGAGCATGGCGCTTGGGCGTGGCCTAACAGCATCCGCGACGAGGCATTTTCGGGACGAACGATCGAAACGGCTTTACCTCGGTCAGTCGGACGGTGAGCGCGGCCGCGTGAACATCGAATTTGCTCCGCGCGGCGGGCTTTCTTTTAAATATCTTAAGAAGTAGATACGTCAGAGTAACCATGTAAAGAACAATTTTGTTCAGTGTGACCAGCACTATTTTTTTAAATTTTTGTTTTAGTTTTTTTTTTTAATTTTTTAAAATCTTCATATCTCGAAAAGTAGATACGTTAGCGTCACCGTGTAAAGACCAATATTGTTCAGTATGACCAGCACTATTTTTTTTTTAAATTTTTGTTTTTTTTTAATTTTTTAAAATCGCCATATCTCGAAAAGTAGATACGTTAGCGTCACCGTGTAAAGACCAATATTGTTCAGTATGACCAGCACTAATTTTTTTTTAAACTTTTGTTTTTTTTTTAATTTTTTAAAATCGCCATATCTCGAAAAGTTGATACGTTAGCGTCACCGTGTAAAGACCAATTTTGTTCAGTATGACCAGCACTTTTTTTTTTAAATTTTTGTTTTTTTTTTTAATTTTTTAAAATCTTCATATCTCGAAAAGTAGATACGTTAGCGTCACCGTGTAAAGATCAATATTGTTCAGTATGACCAGCACTATTTGCTTTTTTTTTTTTAATTTTCTAAAATAGCTATTACTCAAAAAGTACATACGTTAGCGTCACCGTGTAAAGACCAATTTTGTTCAGAAACGTAAACGCTTTTAGATGGCAAGCTAAATATTTTCAAAACTGCCTAAAATCTATTCGATCTAATACGTTTTACGACAAAAAGGGCCTCCGCGGGCCGCTTGCGCCCGCGGCTTTTACCCAACAGCTAGTTATATTATATACAGCTTGATTACCACTGACTCACTGACTCACTGACATATATTATGAAGCACTTGCCGGGGGGTTAGAGAGATGATTCTTTTTGGGGCGTGTAGGGGGCGGTCCCGTGACCCCGGGAAAACCTCGACTTTGACCGGAAGCGGACTCTGGACCGGAAGCGATGCCGATATCTCGGAAACGGAACGAGATAGGGCACGAGTGCCGGAACAAAAGTCGTAGGGAATGCCCTCTAATATCGAAATCCATAATTTGTTTTTTCAAAAAAAATTTTTTTTCAAAACTAACCGAAAAAAAACATTTTCAGCGCCGCGAAGCGCGCCCAAAAAACTAGTTTTTATATAAAATCAAACCGTAATGTACGCGTAAGATCGCTAAAGTGACGAATAAAACTCGTAATAATGAGTATCGCGGGGCCGCACAAAAATTTTACGTGGAAGGCCGCGTTTTGGCCAGACCTGATTTATGTCTTCAATCTAGTCGGCTGTTTACTTAAGAGCTTTCAATACTTTACAATAGCAACGAAATTGAGGTTTAACTTGATGTTTCCAAGACTAATAAATATTCCGATGATTTGCCATTCAATTCGGGTGAGACTTCAATCTTTCCCTCGGGTATCTTTTCATTTGCATATTAAGTATTGAAACGCAGTCTTTAAATTAATCTATAGGTATAAGTATAACAAATAGGTAATGTATTTGTATACCTACTTCGTTATTAGCATTTCAGAGCGGCCGTGGTCTAGCGGTCTAATGGGAACTCACGATCGATGAGACCTGTGTTCAAACCTCGCTAAATTCTGACTAGTACAGTACCAATGTAACTATGTTATGCGTACTTTGGGCGTTCAGTGCATTTGTAAAAATAATAAAAAACCTAATTAATTTAATGTTAAACAAACACTTTTATCGCATAATAAATAAATAAGTGATAGTGTTAATGAGTTAATATATAATACAATACGCCCAAAGTATTCTGAAAGAAAGACCCTTGTAAAAATCCGCTGACGTCATAATATGACGTAAAAGATCTTCCTTTGTGTGGGTGTATTTCTGTTTTGATCTTTTATTCAAATACCTAAATAAATAAATAGATAGCCAGAGCATTTTGATATAAATAGCAGATAATATTTAAAAGTCATCTACATAAGTTTTTCTTTTGCTTCGTAAACTAATTTCGTATTTTAGTGTGTAGTGTAAATTGTGTTGAATTCGGGAAAATATAAAAGGCATAAATGGAACTAACCCATGGAGTGGCAGTGTCGTCACAACCCTCAAACTTTGCCAACAACCATCGTGCTGGCAATAAGAAACAAAAGTTGACTCATCCGGACTTAGAATAACAATCTTTATAATCGTGATATTACGAGCGATTTTATTGAATATAAACTATTTAGTTTATTTCGTGGAATTGTTTTAAGGAGGAGAAGTTTGTACTGTCAATTTTGATGGTGCACATTCGTAGCATAGCGGAGGCGACTGCTGCCTGTAGAAATTTATCTGTAGTAGCAGTTGGTTCCAGGCGAAGTATTATCGTCGAGCTACATTTAAAAAATAACTAACACTTTATTTTTAAATTAATTAAGCTGTCAGAGAATGTGAATAAATCTTGTTAATTTTTTTTATTAATTAAAATTATCTTAACCCCAAACTCACTCTAAATAGGTATTAATTAAGATAAGGAAGGGCAAACAGATGTGGAAGAACAAAACAAAGCCCGAAAATAAATAAGTATTTTGGATTCTTTTACACAGGCCGTCATGAGTAATTAATTATTTAAAAAAAAAGGACTAGGAATAAATAAGTTTACAAAAGTATAAGAGCATCTTTATAGCCAAACTAGTTTTTTGGGCGCGCTTCGCGGCGCTAAAAAGGTTATTTTTCGGGTAATTTGAAAAAAAAATTTTTTTTGAAAAAACAAATTATGGATTTCGATATTAGAGGGCATTCCCTGCGACTTTTGTTCTGGCACTTGTGCCCTATCTCGTTCCGTTTCCGAGATATCAGCATCGCTTCCGGTCCAAAGTCCACTTCCGGTCAAAGTCGAGGTTTTCCTGGGGTCGCGGGAACGCTCTCTACACGCCCCAAAAAGAATCATCTCTCTAACCCCCCGGCAAGTGCTTCATAATATATGTCAGTCAGTGAGTGAGTCAGTGGTAATCGAGCTTTATATAATATGAATGATCAAGTAAACAAATGGGAGGAAAATCGTTTCTTAAAACGACTTCCAAAACTTCCTTTTATCGTAATTGCTCAAATAATAACGAAATTTTATCATTTTTCCCACAGAAAGACATCAAAAGTACCAGGGTAGCATTGGTTTAGAGGAGCCCGCTTTTAACATTCAGCACACGTTCCTGGATATTTCTAATGGAGTGAAGGCGTTTCTTTTGTTTGTTCCTGAAAGTGGAAGAGCGGTATCCATTTGGTACTCCAGAACGAAATTTATATAAAATAAAATCTTTTTCATATATTTACACTGTATGTATTAGAAATTGTTTTAAAAAAAAAAACCAGACGAGAAAAAAATGTTTTAGGGCTCATTAAGAGTGGTAGGCAGACTGATGATGGTTATAAGCTCAGTCGGCCGTCCTGGGGTAGTACCACCACTTTCGAATGTAACACCTTTGTGGCTCAGAGAAATGTGCACTTTGAATCTGGATCTTGCACACTTATCTCCTCAAAGCCGCCATAGTGGAGGCGACTGCTGCCTGTATATTTCTACTGCAACTGTTTCCGTTCATGGACTGCACTCTAGCTTAACATCAGGCGGAGTGTAGTCTAATGCTGAGCTACACTACATTGTGTTACATACTAACCTATAGTGGTACTATACCAGTTCGGTTTATAGCAAAATGTGATTGATTTTAATATAAGTAGGTATATAAAATGTTTATTCACGTGTTTAGAAATTTAGTAGATGAACTACTATTTAGGTGACCGTGATGAAAATGGGTTCGGAACCTAAAGAGAGTGAAGTTCAAAGTTAAACAAACATAAAAGGCAATTTCGATAGTACAACATTATTATTATACTAATATATAGCTGCAATACCACTGACTCACTGACTCACTCACTCACTGACATCAATTATTTCGTACTTGCCGGTATAGTGGAGGGTAGCGGTTTTTTGAGTCGTATAGAGGACGTCCCAAAACCGTCGAGAAAAATACGACTTTGACCGGAAGTCGATTCTGGACCGGAAGTAGTAGCGATATCTCGGAAACGGAAAGAGATGAGGCAAAAGTGCCCGAACAAACGTTGTAGGGAATGCCCTCTAATTTCGAAAACGATACTTTTTTTTTCAAAATTGCTCAAAAAAAATTTTTCCTCGATCGTATTTCTATCCTTTTCCCGCCGGTACGCCAATATGAAACGGAGCATGGCGGTGGGCGTGGCCTAACAGCATACGCGTCGATCGCTCGTCGGGGCTCGCGCTCTCTATGTTCCGCCCGTTCAGAGCGCGCAATGAAAATATAACGACGCATTTTCGGGACGAACGATCGAAACGGCTTTACCTCGGTCAGTCGGACGGTGAGCGCGGCCGCGTGAACATCAAATTTGCTCCGCGCGGCAGGCTTTTTTAAAATATCTCAAGAAGTAGATACGTCACAGTAACCATGTAAAGAACAATTTTGTTCAGTATGACCAGCACTATTTGTTTTTTTATTTTTTTTTCAATTTTTTTTAAATCGCCGTATCTCAAAAAGTACATACGTTAGCGTCACCGTGTAAAGACCAATATTGTTCAGTATGACCAGCACTACTTTTTTTTTAATTTTCTTTTTTTTTTTAATTTTCTAAAATCGCTATTACTCAAAAAGTACATACGTTAACGTAACCGTGTAAAGACCAATATTGTTCAGTATGACCAGCACTATTCTTTTTTTATTTTTTTTTGTCAATCTTTTAAAATCATCATATCTCGAAAAGTAGATACGTTAGCGTCACCGTGTGAAGACCAATATAGTTCAGTATGACCAGCACTATTTGTTTTTATTTTTATTTTTTTTAATTTTGTAAAATCGCTATTACTCAAAAAGTACATACGTTAGCGTAACCGTGTAAAGACCAATATTGTTCAGTATGACCAGCACTACTTTCTTTTTAATTTTTATTTTTTAATTTTCTAAAATCGCCATATCTCGAAAAGTAGATACGTTAACGTCACCGTGTAAAGACCAATATTGTTCAGTATGACCAGCACTACTTTTTGTTTTTTAATTTTTTTTTTTATTTTGTAAAATCGCTATTACTCAAAAAGTACATACGTTAGCGTGACCATGTAAAGACCAATATTGTTCAGTATGACCAGCACTACTTTCTTTTTAATTTTTTTTTTTTTAATTTTCTAAAATCGCTATTACTCAAAAAGTACATACGTTAGCGTGACCGTGTAAAGACCAATATTGTTCAGTATGACCAGCACTACTTTTTTTTTAATTTTTGTTTTTTTTTTAATTTTTTAAAATAGCTATAACTCAAAAAGTACATACGTTAGCGTAACCGTGTAAAGACCAATTTTGATCAGTGTGACCAGCACTGTTATTTATTTATTTTTGTTTTTTCTTTTAATCGCTATATTTAAAAAAGTACATACGTTAGCGTAACCGTGTAAAGACCAATTTTGTTCAGAAACGTAAACGCTTACGCGACCTAAATATTTTCAAAACTGCCCTAATATCTATTCGATCTAATACGTTTTACGACAAAAAGGGCCTCCGCGGGCCGCTTGCGCCCGCGGCTTTTACCCAACAGCTAGTACTAATATATAGCTGCAATACCACTCACTGACTCACTCATTGACATCAATTATTTAGTACTTGCCGGTATAGTAGAGGGTAGCGGTTTTTTGGGTCGTATAGAGGGCGTCCCAAAACCGTCGAGAAAAATACGATTTTGACCGGAAGTCGATTCTGGACCGGAAGTGGTAGCGATATCTCGGAAACGGGGCGAGTCGGGGCAGTCACCCCGTAGAGAAAGTTGTAGAGAATGTCGTCTTATGCCGAAATCAAAAAAAAAATTTTCAAAATCGGGCAAAAAAAATTTTTCCTCGATCGTATTTGTATCCTTTTCCCGCCGGTACGCCAATATGAAACGGAGCATGGCGGTGGGCGTGGCCTAACAGCATCCGCGACGAGGCATTTTCGGGACGAACGATCGAAACGGCTTTACCTCGGTCAGTCGGACGGTGAGCGCGGCCGCGTAAACATCGAATTTGCTCCGCGCGGCGGGCTTTCTTTTAAATATCTCAAGAAGTAGATACGTCAGAGTAACCATGTAAAGAACAATTTTGTTCAGTGTGACCAGCACTATTTTTTTAAATTTTTGTTTTAGTTTTTTTTTTAATTTTTTAAAATCTTCATATCTCGAAAAGTAGATACGTTAGCGTCACCGTGTAAAGACCAATATTGTTCAGTATGACCAGCACTATTTTTTTTTTAATTTTTGTTTTTTTTTTTAATTTTTTAAAATCGCCATATCTCGAAAAGTTGATACGTTAGCGTCACCGTGTAAAGACCAATTTTGTTCAGTATGACCAGCACTTTTTTTTTTAAATTTTTGTTTTTTTTTTTTTAATTTTTTAAAATCTTCATATCTCGAAAAGTAGATACGTTAGCGTCACCGTGTAAAGATCAATATTGTTCAGTATGACCAGCACTATTTGCTTTTTTTTTTTTAATTTTCTAAAATAGCTATTACTCAAAAAGTACATACGTTAGCGTCACCGTGTAAAGACCAATTTTGTTCAGTATGACCAGCACTACTTTTTTTTAAATTTTTTAAAATCGCCATATCTCGAAAAGTAGATACGTTAGCGTCACCGTGTAAAGACCAATTTTGTTCAGAAACGTAAACGCTTTTAGATGGCGAGCTAAATATTTTCAAAACTGCCTAAAATCTATTCGATCTAATACGTTTTACGACAAAAAGGGCCTCCGCGGGCCGCTTGCGCCCGCGGCTTTTACCCAACAGCTAGTACTAATATATAGCTGCAATACCACTGACTGACTGACTGACTGACATCAATTATTTCGCACTTGCCGGTATGGTGGAGGGTAGCGGTTTTTTGAGTCGTATAGAGGGTGTTCCAAAACCGTCGAGAAAAATACGACTTTGACCGGAAGTCGATTCTGGACCGGAAGTGGTAGCGATATCTCGGAAACGGGGCGAGTCGGGGCAGTCACCCCGAAGAGAAAGTTGTAGGGAATGCCCTATAATTTCGAAAACGATACTTTTTTTTTCAAAATTGCTCGAAAAAATTTTTTCCTCGATCGTATTTTTATCCTTTTCCCGCCGGTACGCCAATATGAAACGGAGCATGGCGCTTGGGCGTGGCCTAACAGCATCCGCGACGAGGCATTTTCGGGACGAACGATCGAAACGGCTTTACCTCGGTCAGTCGGACGGTGAGCGCGGCCGCGTGAACATCGAATTTGCTCCGCGCGGCGGGCTTTCTTTTAAATATCTTAAGAAGTAGATACGTCAGAGTAACCATGTAAAGAACAATTTTGTTCAGTGTGACCAGCACTATTTTTTTAAATTTTTGTTTTAGTTTTTTTTTTTAATTTTTTAAAATCTTCATATCTCGAAAAGTAGATACGTTAGCGTCACCGTGTAAAGACCAATATTGTTCAGTATGACCAGCACTATTTTTTTTTTAAATTTTTGTTTTTTTTTAATTTTTTAAAATCGCCATATCTCGAAAAGTAGATACGTTAGCGTCACCGTGTAAAGACCAATATTGTTCAGTATGACCAGCACTAATTTTTTTTTAAACTTTTGTTTTTTTTTTAATTTTTTAAAATCGCCATATCTCGAAAAGTTGATACGTTAGCGTCACCGTGTAAAGACCAATTTTGTTCAGTATGACCAGCACTTTTTTTTTTAAATTTTTGTTTTTTTTTTTAATTTTTTAAAATCTTCATATCTCGAAAAGTAGATACGTTAGCGTCACCGTGTAAAGATCAATATTGTTCAGTATGACCAGCACTATTTGCTTTTTTTTTTTTAATTTTCTAAAATAGCTATTACTCAAAAAGTACATACGTTAGCGTCACCGTGTAAAGACCAATTTTGTTCAGAAACGTAAACGCTTTTAGATGGCAAGCTAAATATTTTCAAAACTGCCTAAAATCTATTCGATCTAATACGTTTTACGACAAAAAGGGCCTCCGCGGGCCGCTTGCGCCCGCGGCTTTTACCCAACAGCTAGTATTGTCCTATACCTTGTACAGTCACCTTCTTATTAAATTTATTAGATTTTAAATTAGGTTCAGATTTTGTTAATTATTTTTGCATATAACGAGTATTATGTTTTCAATTATATTTGGTGTTTTTTCTGGTAGTACAGCTTGCTGTTGAGCTTTTACAATAGATAAAAGTCTGCAGGCAACATTCACCTCCGCTATACCGGCTTGAGAAGAGGAATACACACCATCTATTGTCGTAAAAATATTTGTTTACTTTTTTACTTCTGTGTCAGTTAAATTGTCAGTGAAATACCATAATAAAAATATTTATTATAATTTCCTTATTAATAAAAGAGCGTATTTAAAAAAAAAATTAGCATAGCGGAGACGACTCATGATTGCAGGCATAGCTCAGTGACAGCAGTTGTTTCCACTCCAGACTCTGGACTAGATTCATCATCAAGCGGAGTGTGTCGGTTTATATTAAATATCGATATAACAAAATTAGTTTTTTTTTTTAATTAATATTTTATACTATTATTTTAATCCTTAAATTCTTGTGCATGTTGTAGCACCTACAGGTGGATCATTTATCACATACAAACTGGCCGATGATCTTTTTTCAATTAAAAAAAATATATTAATTATTACCTATGTAGCACGTGGGTCACGATTAAGTTAATAAAAGTGGTCAAGGGAATATTAGTCCGACTGTACGCATCCCTTAAGTTTTACTAACAAATTAATACGAAATAGTTTCCTCAGCGTCTATTATCTCCTGTAACTTGCGAAACGCTAGATAAGGGGTAGCGAGGCAACTAACAAAAGCTAATTAATCTATTGTGTACTCTTCCCTTTAAGTGTTACCACGCAACGGTATTACGCATTCGGCCTTAATTAAAGAGGCATATGCTTCCGTAAAAACACCGCTCTATGTACCTACATGTATCTACAATCTACATCTATATACATGTATTTTTATATTTAAAGGTAGAGTGCGGTTCATGAACTGAAACAATTGCAACTACAGACAAATTTCTAAAGATACTAGTCGCCTCCGCTATGCCGGCTTAAAGAGGCAAAATGTGGATAATAGCGCACACTCCTCTCATTATGCCTGGCTTCTTCCAAACTAATCCCGCGACAAGGTCACATCACGGGTGTTACGTACGAAACCCCAGGACGGTATATTGAGCTGATAACCATAGTGTGGGGTACGGACGTTCAAGAAAAACACTTATGAAAAGATCTATGTTATTAAAAATTGTGAGGTAAAAAGAGAGGTGTACACGGATATATCGGAGGTGACTTATGTCTGAAGATGTTTCACTGTAGTAGCAATTGTCTATATATATATTTATACCGCACTCTAAGCATAGAGTGCGGTCATAAGCCGGATTATTATAAAAAAATTAAACAAGTACTAGATGTAGGACATAATATATTTGCCGTGCGCTTAGATGAGATATGAGTTTAATTTTTATTCATGCATGGCGTGCATGAAGAGAATTGTGGATGTGAGGGAAGCGAGGGAGTTGTGTCAGGATCGTAGTAAGTGGCGTTCCGTTGTCTCTGCCTATCCCTGTGGGAAAAAGGCGTTGTATTGTATTGTATTATTTTAATTCAATTTTCATTATAATTTAATATTAAACAAATCGATTTTAAATGACAAAAAATATTTAAAAAATACGATACAATTGTCACGCCTTTTTCCCACAGGGATAGGCAGAGACAACGGAACGCCACTTACCACAATCCTGACACAACACCCTCGCTTCCTTCACATCCACAATTCTCTTCATGCACGCCCGACGGTTATGGGCACTAGGCAGCCCAGCTTTCATGATATTTTTTTATGGATTTACTTGAAAAACCGGTAACATAATAAATATTTATTGGTAGTAGTTATTAAGTGAGGGAAGTGCATCCCTCACCCAAGAGTGTCTCGTTTAGAGAAAAGCAGAATTATCACTTTTCACTTTTCAAGTCTGACACCAAATTAGTGTCAGTCCGCTCGCCCGCGGGGATGCTTCGTTAATTTGCAACTAGAGTGACAAATCTAATAACCAATCATGAAGTACTTGGAGTCAAGGCTGTAGGCTGTTTTAGAATAAATATGTAGAGAATTAAAATAATAAAAAATGAATGAGGAACATTTCACTTTAGATCGAACATCCTTCCTAGTGTTAAGTTACAGTTTTGGCAGGCAGCAGTCTTTGTTATGTCGACTTTTGGATATGAACCATGCATTGACAGGGCACACTACTCTCGTTGGAAGTGGTTACCTACCAAGGGCAGCATATTGGGCCAATAATCATTATTATTCTTCCTACTTTTAAAATTTGACTTTTAATGAATGTTGCTGGTTTTAAATTTGTTTTTAAAAGTTTTAAATAAATTAAACAAAATAAATAATAAATAAATAAAAACCACATAAAAAGCTATTCTTTACTTATGAAATTGCCGTCTGCGGTACATCATTTCGTACTTTACATTTCTGTTAATTTTTTTTTAAATAACAATTACTTCTACTAAATATATTTTACACATTGAGCTATTAATTAAAGACATAAAATATTTAAACCAAGTAATTAATAAAAAATACTCATAGATTGGATAATAAGTACTTGGATTTTTTAAAATAATTATTTAAAAAAAAAACTAAACTTTTTAATCATATAAATAATACTAACAAAATGTACGCTCTAAAAGCCTAGCTACAACCTTGCAGATAGAAATAGATTGTAAAATGTAATTTTAATTCTTCTTAGTAAATTGAATTTGTAACACAGCCAGTGCAACCGATCTCAATGTTCATTTCTCAGTTTTATGTAATTATAACTCATTTAATTAGATTAACAAATTGATTCGGTAATTTGTTGACATCTTTGTCTGGTCGTCGGACTACTATACCTGATGTAAAGCTAGAGTGCGGTTCGTAGTGTAAACGGCTGCCATCACAGCAGCCGGCAGCAGTTAGGTACATGTTTGTAACGAGTATGCACTGCCGAAAGTGTTGACGGCACAAGGAGAACATATAAAAAAAAATTGCTACACACGCCGGCCGGTAGAGGTTAAAAAGTGCGCGATTAATTGTGTAACAAGGGCTCCACGGGACAGTAAAGGACAAGGCAGCTAATCACCCCATCCTAGAATCATACAGTCCACTTCGGCGCGTTCATTTGCGAGGCTTCTTCCAGACTAGTCCCGAAACGCGATTTGATTACTTGACGGGCATAACGTCGTATTAGTACCCCCGGACGGCAGAAAACCATCATCAGTCTGCCTACCACTCTTTTAAACTTGTAGTTATAGTGATATTACATTTACAATAACCGTGTAACAATTTTTTTTATTGTAGCTCGGCATGTGACAACACTCCGCCAAACAACTGCTACTACTGGTAAATTTTCAGTTGCTTTCGCGACTTGGAAGTTGACATCCATCCCGGTTGACAGTGCACACGCCTCTCGTTATACCTGACTACTTCCGAACTGAACCGAAACGCGACAAGGTCCCTTCAAGGCTGTTACATTCGAAAGTGGTAGTATTACCTCAGGACGACTGACTGGACTAATAACCATTATCATTGCAGTGATAATAAAATTCCAAAAGGCAGTAATGTCAAAGATAAAAATTTTATACAATTATTTATCTTTCGCTAACCTTAGTAACCCTGCTAATGGTCAGCCAAGCGATTATTTTTCGATTGGTTGAACATTTCATATTTTCACCAAGAACAGTATTTAGGTTTGAATAATTCATGGTGGAGCCGACCCTACTGTACTATTTGGGGTCTATATTTGGAGTTTCATTAAGACAGTACCAAATGACGTGATAGCATTATCTGGTTGAAGTAAAAAATGGTGAAATAATATGTGATCACCACTAAATGGGACGAAAAATTAAACAATTACCAAAAAGTTTTAACTAAAAACAAAGTACACTTTTTTTTATCAACTAAGACACTAATATAATTTCTTATACTAATAAATCTTATTAGTAATAAAGTAAACTGATATAATTTCATTAGACAAAATAATATTTTCTATTATAGAATTTATACAAAGAGATTTTATAAGTAAAGTGTATTGTTTTACATAATGAGATGATCATAGTCGAGCCATTCTCAACTATAAAAACAAAGATCTCCGTTTACAATAAAATAATTAAACTTTTTTAAAAATATGGGTTTTAGAAAGTATGGTTAAAGTTGAAAGAAAAAGCAACAGTTTTTTAAAATTATTTTATTCCAATCCAACGCAGAGATAATTTATTCTAAACTAAATTTTATATTTTAGAAAAACTTTAAAACTACATCTTAATTTTCATTTTCTATACTCATGCCTATAATCCAGTCTGTAAGGGTAGGCAGTTCTTTGAAGAAATACAATACAATAAAATAAAGCAATGATAATAATTCTACTGATCTTAATAATAATAAAATTCTTTATTGCACAAAAAATACAATATAAATGTATAAAGGCGAACTTAATGCCTAAAGGCATTCTCTACCAGCTAACCAGAAAGAGTATGTAGTAATTTGGAGAGTGCAGGAAAGAAGTATAGGAAAACCAGTGAAATAAGGTGTAAGATAAAACGTAAAATATAATAATAAATACATACATAAATGAATATATATATGTTGCACGACCCGTGCCAGTGGCACCCAACGCAGTCCACATGAAGAGGAAGCTATTGGCCATCTTACTTTATTTTTGATTTATCTTACTACTAGAGAAGCTTTAAATATTGTAACTTAATTCCTAATAACAATGTTTATGTCTAATAATTATTTTATTTCTAAACACAGCCAAATTTTACGAATACTTCTATTACTTATAATGAAAATTAATGAAATACATGAGGCGATATAATTTGGCACAAATGAAAGATTTTGGGTAAAATTCCGAATAACGTGACTATTAAAAAAATCTTTACAATTTATTATTTCAAATTATAGTTAACGCTGTTGACGCTCTTTTCGGAATTATACCTATAAGATAATAGTATAGTAAAATGCACTAATTAGTAATAGAGTAAGAACACGAGAAATAATCTACAATTAGAAGTAATAAGTAGAAAAAACTATTTATTAATCAGCCTATTAAAATAACCTTATATTAAATCCAGCTATAATAATAAACAAATTCTGCAAGAAATGTCTGAGGAACTCTCAAAACGTAGCCTACTTAAAAAAGTACTAACGACAACATAGAGTTTTTCCTGAATATAATAGCAATCCAATCTATCAGACATATCTTGCAGAAATGTTTTTGCCACTGAAAAAGCGACTTTAAGAAGAGCCATTGTCAACAGGTAAGTATTGTTGTTGAGCAACTGAAGACAGAATCATGTCGATGGGCTTGGTGTCATCATACAATGATGGTGCTTCGCAGAGAATAGCAAAAGTACCCACGATGGAAGCGATGGTAAAGATCCAGAGGAAAAGTCGATCCAAGACCATGGCTACGAAGCCCCAATCTTGATCTTCCTGTAAATGTAAATAGTAGTTATACCTACATACCATCACATTTGGTAAAGAGGTAGATAGGTTGGTAGGTTAGTAGTTAGGTCCATTTGCACCAAAAGGCCCGTTAAAGTTACTTTAACTATTACTTTTTACCGTGACGTAACCGTTAAAATTTAATTCATAATGTTAACGTTAAAAGGGTGGCTGATCCCGAAAAAATAATAGGAAAACATTCTTCTTTTCATATATTTGACGTTAGTGACATTGGTTTGACGATTTCTTTAACCAGTCAAGATTCGCTGGTTACGGTTAATGTTAAAGTGAGCGTCATAATGACAGGCGCGACGATGCACGACGGTGCAACGCGTGTGGAGTAAATGTAAACGTTTAACGTTTACATCGCCGTAAAAGTAATAGTTAAAGTTACTTTAACGGGACTCTTTGTGGAATGGACTTTATCATCGTCGAGTCAAGTCAAGTTGTCATGTCTTTGTTGTGACGAGTTAAATTGATAATTCCAGATTATGTTGAAAAAATTACAACAATAACTCACAACCGATGCCAATTCTGTTCCGAAAGCACTCACCGCATTGAATTCATCCTGACGTTGCATATGGTGTTGAATAAACATCACATTATGAATAGCCTTCTCTAATTCGAAAGGATACTTCTTGCGATGAACGACATCACTTAGGGAATCATCAAGACCTGACATTATTGATGGTAATCCGTTGTATCCGCCACCTAAGCCACCAAAAGCACCAACTAGTCCGCTAAATCTATATGGAAATTAGGAACTATTAATATTTATAGATAGGCTTTAAAGAGCGGTAGGCAGACTGATGATGGTTATTAGTCCAGTCTGCCGTCCTGGGGTAGTACCACCACTTTCGAATGTAACACCCGTGAAGTGACTTTGTCGCGTTTCGGGAATAGTTTGAAAGTAGCCAGGTATAACGAGAGGAGTGTGCATCGTCAATCTAAGATGGTACATGCTCGTCTCCTCAAGCCGGCATAGTGGAGGCGACTGCAGCCTGTAGAGATTTCTCTGTGGTAGCAGTTGTTTCCATTCATGGACCGCACTCTTTACATCAGGCGAAGTGTTGTCACATGTCGAGCTACAATAAAAAAAAGGCTTTTTTTTTAATCAAAAGCGTATGTTACATACCGGTTAGTAGCAATTGTCGAATGCAATCCATTGCATCCTTCAGGCATGTTACGACGCAATGAATCAGGACTAGAAGCATTAGAAATAGTTTGTTCAACAGAAGCCAGAGCATCGTCAAATTTGTTTTTCTTCATACTTCTACCAGCAATTTTTTGTGCCGCCAAATCTCTCAGCAGGTCCTTTGGTACTCTCATGAGTAGCAATTTTGGAAGTTTCGTTATAAAGAATGTTCTAACCCAAGGTCTCATTTTGTGTGTACTAGGTTTGCGGTAATGCACATTTAGGATAACTATGGTTATTACGACACTTAACCCAACCAATAACATGGTAAATAGAAGATATTTGCCCAGTAATGGTAAAGCGAGGGAAGTTGAAGGAATAATTTCTGATATAAGCAAGAAGAACATAGTCTGTGATAGCAATATTGAAATGCTTAGAGCTATCTTCTCACCAGAATCTGCTGGTAAATAGAAGACTAGAACTGAGAGGTATGATATACCGACACAAGGGACTATTAAGTTTACTGTGTAGAATAAAGTCTTTCTTCTTAATGTTATATTGAAGAATATATCTGAAAGAAAATAAGGTAAAAATTTAATACTAACAGTCCAGGTCTGTAGGCTGATGATGCTTATTAGTTCAAGCTGAGTGAGAAAGTTACTTATTAGCGCACAGTGCACACTCATCTCATTTATTCGGAGACGGCACCTATAGACATTCTTTGTACTAGCAGATGTCACCGCTTATAGATTGCAGTCTATCCTAACATTTGACTACTATAAAAAAAGCTGATTATTTTTTTTTTTTTTTTTTTTTTTTTTTTTTTTTATTGTAGCTCGACATGTGATTAATAAATAAAAGGTGTAAATAATACTAATGTTTATAAAGTTTTTTTATTGTAGCTCAGCAGAGTGTGGTTCATGAATGGAAAAACCTGCTACTATAGAGAAATCTCGCCTCCACTGTGGCGGCTTGAGGAGACGAGCATGTACCCATTTAGATTGACAGTGCACACTCTTATCTGTTGAAAGTTGATATATCTGACGTTAAGAAACAATTTAATAAGGTTTAAAAGCTATATTCAAGCAGAAACTCGCGTAAAAACGTTTTCATATCTACAACAAATGGTTTTAAAGATATAAAGTCATAAGAGCCCACTTAGTGTAAATTGTGAAGGCGTTATTACCATACCGAATTGACGTTGGAGTTTTGTAAAATGTGGTTTGTACTATTCAAGGTTAATTAAAATGGATATTGACGTTTTAGTAGTTCCTGAGGTAACTCATGAATACGATTTATATAAAATGAAATTCATTATTTAAGTGCCCTGTCTCTCTCTCGACATGCAAAATTATCTTAAAAATATACACACATTTTTTTAAAATTAATAAATTATACAAATAAAATCAAATTATTAAACATTCATTAGCAAAAAATTTGTAAAAATAAAATTATCATAAAATTTATAAAATAAGAAAATTATTACAAAAAAAAATTCAGCATTTATATAAGCATATGTAACATGTAACACCCGTAAAGTGACTTTGTCGCGTTTCGGAAATAGTTTGAAAGTAGCCAGGTATAACGAGAGGAGTGTGCACTGTCAATCTAAGATGGTACATGCTCGTCTACTCAAGCCGGCATAGTGGAGGCGACTGCTACCCGCACAGGTTTCTCTGTAGTAGCAGTTGTTTCCATTCATGGACCGCACTCTAGCTTTACATCAGGCGGAGTGTTGTCACATGCCGAGCTATAATAAAAAAAAAGCATTTATGTATCTTGTTCTTTGATATATTCTTGTCTTTTTGATATATCCTTGATCCTGATTTAATCTTTTAGTACCTATGCTACGAGCGATTAAAGCCTAGCACAGGCATTAATAACGATAAAAATTAAAATAAAGATTAAATAATGAATAAAGATTGGATATGATTCTTTATTGGCTTGACACAGGACATCCTGTATTATAGGTATCAGGATAAGGACAACAAAAACAAATAACACCCAGACCAGGCATAAACACTTTTTTCTATATCTGGTTTCATTTGGAATATATTGATAAATATTTATTTCGGCTCGGAATTGAATCCATTAGCTAATCCACTAACCACTCTGCCACGGAGCGCGACAATCGTATAAATATAATTCATCATAAAGTAATAAAATCTATATTGCAAAAATAAATCTAAATATGTAACACAATTTCATTATTACAAATAAAACGGCACACGTACGTAAAAAAATACATGTTGTAAAACCAAGAAAGCCATCTTCGTTCTGAATTATTTGTTCAGATTTTTTTTTGAACGAGCAACGCGTAAATTAGGCAACCTCCGGGGAAGCGTAAACGTCACTTCACTTATCTCCTATACAAAGGTAAATTTTCTGTTAAACGAAGCAAGAGAAAGAGTTTTTCCACATTTATCTTCTTTTTAAGATGTTTTTGATCTCACACGAGAATTTAGATGATCTAGATCTATTAACGAGAGGAGTATGCACTGATCTAGATGGTGCACACTCGTCTCCTCAGGCCGGCATAGCGGAGGCGAGTGCTGCCCGTAGATATTCTCTGTAGTAGTAGTTGTTTCCGTTCATGGACCGCACCCTAGCTTTGCTGAGCTACACTATTAATTTAAAAAAAAATAGGGTCCACATATTGATACCATGCAGAGCCGTCAAAGTGATGTTTTAAGAGGGAAATATGCAAAGAGGCAATCTATTTTCTCTGTCTATCCCTGTAGGATTACAAGCGTGACAATGAAGCTATTATTTAAATCTAGATACACGAAAATTAAGAAGTTTTCAAAATAAATCTAGTCTTATTTCTGTAGTCATTTACTAATAAAAATGCCAGAATTATTCCTGATAAACGAGCCTTTCGTAAAAAAATAACCAAAAGGGAATGTTAAAAATACACCTTTGTAGAGGGGAAAATGGAATAAATTTATTCAATGCGATTATAGTGAAAAATCGTTGTTGAATGGTGAACACGTTGGATAAGTAAAGACAAATGTTATGTACCTCAGTGTAAATACACGTGTGCAAATTACTCCAACCTATATATCATTATAAGCTAAGTCGTTGTCAAGGTAGGCAGATCATTAGCTCCAGCAACGTCTGTTCTGTTCACGGTTGCGAGATACAGAAATGTAGAACTTTTCCCGGAGTTTCTTCTTTCTCAGATCATGCCATCATTTAGCAGCCGTGGTCTAGCGGTAAGACGCGTGAACTATAGGCACTATTAAAAGAGTGGTAGGCAGACTCATGATGGTTATTAGCCCAGTCTGCCGTCCTGGGGCAGTACCACCACTTTCGAATGTAACATCCGTTTGTCGCGTTTCAGGAATAGTTTGAAATTGGCGGTTATAGCGAGAGGAGTGTGCACAGTCAATTTGGTCTCGTCTCTTCCAGGCGGCATAGTGGAGGCGACTGCTGCTTGTAGAGATTGTAGTGAGACTGTAGTAGCAGTTGTTTTCATTCATGGACCGCACTCTAGCTTTACATCAGGCGGAGTGTTGTCACATGCCGAGCTACAGTAAAAAAGTCATTGCCAAATATAGTCTCTGTTTAAAGGCGGCGGCGGTATTTCCCTATGGTGTGTAATTTTACGGATTACTACACATGAGCACGCACCACTCACGATAGAAAGAGACCCGTCTCGACGGGTGGTGCGAGTCTTCAAAGGCGCGGTGCGGAGCTGCACCCACACAGATGGACACGCACCGTTAGGGAACATTTTAAGTTTTACTTGCTACATTAAAAATATTCAGATTGTGTAAAAGATGTGTAAAGAAGTTTAATCATTGTTGAATTATAATGAAAACTTAACAGAAAAATATGTCGTTAATCTTGTAGTTGGGGCTGCCGATGAAAAGATAGAATAGAGGAATTTTGACACGGTACGTGAAGCGCCATTGGCGGAGTAGTTTAGTAAACTTTAGTAAATTAATAAATAATTATAATCGACCACAAAGTTTTTTGTATTTAAATTGAATTAATTTAAATTTTTCTTTCACAACCTATACCGTAAAGTCTATCATTGTCTTTAAAACAAATAAATAAACAAATAGTGAAAAATATCACTTATGTAGAAAATGTCACTTAGGACAATTTACCTCTAAAGCGACAAATTACATAACCGCTTCTACTCATAAGATTATATTATATCCATGTTGTATCTATTTAAGTAGTAAACGATGAATAGCAAACCCTTTATGTATGTAAATGTGTTTATGTAAATTATTTACCCTAATCGATCATACAGGTAAGTGCGTGCCTAAATTTCTGTAATAAGGTTAGTTGGCAAATTTGTTATTGCTTATAGGTAATAAGGTACATTTGTATGGAGGTACATCTTTAAATGGTAGGGAATAAGATTAAATATTAAAAAAAAAACAGTTAAAATTAAGATACCGCAATGAGCATTGGTTAGTTGCTATCGACAACTTACATCTGAATAAAAAGAGAAAAACTTCAAAGGAGAATGCCCATTCGCTTAAGCAAAATGGGCCCACATTTTTTTCTCGAGTTTGTCGATGATTTTTAGTTAATTTTGTAGAAAAATACTAATCTTTTATCCTAAATAATAAAGGAAAATCCCATATTACTAATCAGTTTTAATTTTTTCACCCGGGTTATTGACTAATTAGAAGTTTTCTGATGCAATATTGGAGGTTATTATTATTTGAAATATGTTTTTTTATGTAATTAAACATTGTCTATTAATTGGTAAATAATGTGTTGATCTGATTAAAATTAATCATTGATTTTTTCAAATGATACATTATTTTAGAATATATTTGTTACCAAACTATTAGGTATCAAGTGGGCCCAAAAATGGGCATTCTCCTTATATTATATGATGATAAATTCTATATTTTTAAGAACCACATCCATTACATCCACATATATGAACACCGATTGAGAGTGCTCCTCAACACATCCGTTGACCAGCCATCCTCTTTCGCGTAATAAATCTTTTTAATTATTCTTCTCTCATCCATCCATTCCGACCGCCTTGAGGCAAAAAGTAACTTAAACTAACCTGGATAAGGTTCTTGACAGCATGGATAATACCGCTCGTGTCTCTCAGCAGGTACACCAAGGATATCCCACTCGACAGAGGGATAGTACTCGCGAAGATCAATACCAACTTCTACCATGTCTTCTTTCTTCTGGTTAATATGCTTCAAGTCGATCTTTTGGAAGAAATAACAATTTTGAATAAATATATTGTAATATACAATATGGTGTCACAAGATTGGCAGTAAAATACAGATATATAGAATTTTTTGACTCAAATGTGAATAAAAGAAATTGGCGATAGGATCAGTTATTTGTTTATAAATTTCCTTAATAAATCTAATATCCAAAGTGTGTTCTATAAGTCAGCATAACGGAGGCGACTGCTGCCTGTATAAATTTATCTGTAGTAGCAGTTATGGACTGCACTCTAACATAACATCAGGAGGAGTGTAATCTTATGCTGAGTCACAATAAAAAAATAGTTATGGATGGATGTACGCCGTAGAAATGCAAACGATTTTAATTTACTATGTCCTATGTACCTGATCACCATCATAACTCCAAGAGCCAAACTTCAAGAAGCACGTCTGTTGGTCGAAGGGGAAGTAGCGGACGTCAATCTCACATGACGACTTGAAGATGGCTGGTGGTGTCCAGAGAACTTTGCCAGAATGATGAAGAACAGCCTTAGTCATTGTTGTTACCACGTATTCACCGTCTGCGCTGTTTAGAAATAACATTTCATTTAGTATACAAAAGGATATTATTAATTTAGGACGAGAATCGGAGAGAGGCTATGGTCTAACGGTAGTATGAATATATAATATAACAAATTCTGCCCGGTATTAATCGAATATTATATGTACATATGATACAAGTACTAGCTCAGTACAGGCACTTTAAAAAAATTAAATAAAAAATAACCGACCTGACTCAAAGGGCCCATTCGCCTAAGAAAAATGGGTCCACAATTTTTTTCTCCAGTTTGTCGATGATTTTTAGTTAATTTTGTAGAATAAATAAATCTACTTCCTTATTACCAATAAATTAAAAATTTTCACTCGGGTTATTAAGTAATTAGATGTTTTTTGATGCTATATTTCCTAGGCCGATTTCCCTTTTGTCACCTCATACTATACAAATCTAAAAACATGTGTATTGTGACAAATAAAATATATTCTATTCTATTCAATATTTGAGGTTATTATTATTTTAAATGCTTTAATAATTGATATCTGTTTTTGTTTTTTTATGTAATCAAACACTGTTTATTGATTGGTAAATGATGTGTTGATATAATTAAAAATTAATTAATAAAAAAAATAAGTTGTTTTGTTACCAAACTATTAGGTATCAAGTGGGCCCAATAATGGGCATTCTCCTTTAAAAATAAACATTCAACTCCGCTTGTTGCCAAGCTAGAGTGCGGAGACGACTGCTGTCTGTAAACATTTATCTGTAGTAGCAGTTGTTTCCGTTCATGGACCGGCAGTCGACAAGGTTAACATCCGATGGAGTGTGAGTCCTATGCCTAGCTATAACAAAAAAAAAAACAAACCTACAGATCCCTAACATGATCCTATTTCATATCTAACAAAAGAACTATTAATCTGTATCCCTTAATAATACAACTAATAAACTGATGGTAGTATGAAGGTCAAAAAGGATATAAATTTTATGAGCAATTTTACAGGTTTTCCTGAAAAACAGTTACATCATCAAAGTATCGTATCAAATTTCGTTATAATAAAGTTAATTGATAGCGTCTCCAACAACAAGGAGCTTTTGCTGAAATGATACATCATAAGCCGTCAAAATAAAGGCTTTACTCCTGAAATATGAACGCAATTCGAACTTAATCTTTCTAACAAATTGACCCGTGTCAGAAACTTCCTATTTTGTGTGTTATTTAGAAGCCTAAATAATGAAGAGATGTCCTTTTGGATATATTTAAAATTATTGAGAATGAATATTTGGGTATTTTGCGTATTTGAGTATTCCGTATACGTTTTTGATAAATCTTTCGTTATATATCTCTTTATTTGATCCGTTTTTTATGACATTTATGATCTAGTCTAGTCTTTGATAATATTGCCTACGTTAAATTATAATGACCATGTATTACAATTTCTATTTTTTTCTATTCCTATCTCAAACTTTTTTAGTTCAAGATTTTTTTATGTTTTTATTTTATGTTTTTTTAAGATTTGGTTTTAATGCAGCTGACATCGCCTCATCGAGTATAAGCCCCAAATTAAAATAAATATTTCTAAAAAAATCACCAGGTCTCTTTTTTATTTTTATTTTTTTATTTTAGCACGTCATATGACCGCACTCCGCCTGATGTTAGGCTAGAGTGCGATCCATGAACGAAGGCGACTGTTGTCAGAGAAGGGGATCTGCAGAGAGCAGTCGCGCGTGCTATGCCGGCTTGAAGGATCCCTTAGTTCTTCTTAGGTCTTAAATTAGAGTGCGGATTATCAATGAATACACGTACAGCCAAAGAGAAATGTGTGTGAAGAGAAATGTCTGTAGGCAGAATATATGATAAGAATTTATTCACATATATTTTCAAATTGTTAATGAAGTAAAAACCTCCAAGAGTATGTTAGAGCATCAGTCCTGCGGGCTCAGCTGTCCATTAATCATGTCCGGTGAATGAACAGAACGGCATGTCCGTCACACACGTGAGTCTAATATCTTCCGCTATCCCTTAAACCGAGGACGTGTTGTTACGAGCGGCAGTAAAATCGAGACGATTAATTTTAATGTAAGTAAGTAAGCCGTTGACTTTCAAACAAAAAAGCAATTTTTAAAAAGTGGTGGGTAGATTTATTATTATATTATACTGCATTGCAAGTACGAAGTCCCATTTGATACTTTTGTGTACTGTGCTGTGCAAATAAACAATCTTTGTTTATGGCAGTAAATCACCAGTGGAAAATACCACAATTCAAAATATTATACAATTTAATCACAAACACATTTAACGTGTTTTTCAAAAGATATATTGGGACTTCGTAATCGGAATGGAGTGCTGGCTCAGTCTGTCTTCTTGGGATAGTACCACCACTTTTAAATGTCACTTGACGTGAATGTATTCGCGTTTTAGTATCAGCTAAGAAGTAGCCGATTATAACGAAAGGAGTTATACACTGTCAACGAGCACACTCCTTAAGCATACTGGAAGCTTCTGCTGATAAAGTTACCTGCAGGAAAAGGATCCTATACCATGGGATCTTTCAAATGCACTCATCAAACCAGCATAGCGGACGCGAGTGCTATGCTTCTGTTAGTGCTGCATCTCTAGCTTCAGGCGGAGTGCGGTCATATGTCATGCTAAAACACCAATCGTCTCCACTATGCCGGTTTAATGTGATTAATGTGCACCGGCCAGGATGACGAGGCACATTATTTTCATTATACTCGGCTACCCTATATCAAATAAAATATGAATGTGTTCGTAAAAGAATCCAGTAGTACCTTTAACCGCTTAATCAGAATGAGTAGTTAAATGCTCCCAAGAAATATCATTAACATCAAAATATCTCCCTTATAATAGAGTAAGAGAGCTTAAATTTGTCATAAAATGTCTTTAAGGGTCTCGTTAATCTATCAAGCATATACATAAAAAATATTTATTACATAAACATAATTATTTTTCTTTGTAATCATAACTAGGAGATAGTGTTGTTCGAATAATATTCGTTACTCAATCACGCCAAATGTCACGTATTTGACTTTGTTTTTAATCTATAGTGGAACGGAAACATCTAGATTTCTATATGATATTATTCAGCAGTCACCTCCAGTATGCCGGCTTGAGGAGACGAACGTGCATCATCTATTAACAAGCAGAATTCTTATGATATATTCGTGCTAGTCCAGGACGGCAGACTAATGCCCTTCATTAGTCTGCCTACCCACTAGATTTAGTATCATATAGAGTGGCCGTGGCCTGGCGGTAGAAAGCGTGACACAAAATCGTTGGGACTGGTGTTCAAATCTCGCAAAATTCTAACTACTACATTTGTTAATAATAGTAAATAGGTAACAAAAAAATCTCTCTTTTATCCAAATGATCGTAGACTTTTTTTGATATATGTATGTTATTATATACTTTGTTCGCTCATTGTCTATGATACAAACTCGATAAACTAAGTCATAAATTTATGATCGATCTTCACCAGCGCGTTCTTTTTATTGTAGCTCGACATATGACAACACTCCGCCTGATGTAAAGCTAGAGTGCGGGCTCTACGGGCAGAAGTCGCCTCTGCTTTGCCGGCCTGAGGAGACGAGTATGTACCATCTAAAGTGACAGTGCACACTCCTCTCGTTATATCTGGCTACTTTCAAACTGCTTCTGAAACGCGACAAGGTCACTTCACGGGTGTTACATTTGGCAGTGGTGGTACTACCCCAGGATGGTAGACTGGGCAAATAACAATTCTTTAATAGATGGGCACTATTACGAAAGACACTGAGCGACCAAAGTACATATAACAAAGTTACATTGGTACCGGTCAGAACTGAGTGAGGTTCGAACACTGGTCTCATTGATTGTGATATCACGCGTCTTACCGCTACACCCCAGTCGCTTAAAGTGGCACGAGATGATTAATAAATATTTTTAAAAATATAAACAAATAGCTACGTAAATTTTAAAGTAAGATTATGTTGAACACCTTTGCTCAGTTTCAAGTTAATACGCTATAGCCAGGTTACAAATGATGTGACGTCAAAACAAGGAGGCTGATCTCCGAACGTGTCCGGGATCCTTAGAAAACCATTAATCACAATATATACCCTAGCTTAATCTTGTAAACCAATACTGTATTTTCTAATATTTCTTGTATCGTGTTTCGATAAAGTTCTACGTATATTTACGCTTGTAATCTATAAAATTAGGGGTGGATAGAAGTTTTGGAAACTATAATGTATATCGGCTTCTGTGGTGTAGTGGCTAGATTCCAGGACCAAATATCTATCATAATCATAAAAAAGTTAGTATTTCTTTCTTAGACTGATGATGATTATTTGCCAGTCTGGCGTCCTGGGGTAGTACCACCACTTTCGAATGTAACACCCGTTAAGTGACCTTGTCGCGTTTTGTGAGCAATTTGACAGTAGCCAGTTATAGCGAGAGAAGTGTGCACTGTCACTCTAGATGGGGCATACTCAGGGCAGAGGTGACTGCCGCCCGTAGAAATTTCTTTATAGTAGCAGTTGTTTCCACTCATGGATCGTACTCTAGCTTTACATCAGGCGGAGTGTTGTCATATGCCGAGCTACAATGTAAAATATATAGATACGTAATGTTAGGACAAGACAAAAATGTAAATAGGTTCAGCAATATATATGTAGATACTTACTTGTTATATAAAACAATATCTGGTAGCCAAATGTGTTCAGAAGGCACGTACAATTCCTTCACACCGCCATATTCTAATGGATCCCATTTGAACTTGTGATCTTCCCACTCCTGAACAATAAGAAAATTCTTAGGAATTAGGAAACAAAGAAACTGGAAAAAAATAACAGCTGTTTTAAGGGTAAACATTAATTTAAGGCAAGGACTCAAATACCGATATCCGAGGCCGTTAAAAGTGTCCCTACAAAAATAAATCGTTAAATACGAGTATAACTAGTAATTAACTAGGAAGATTTTGCTCTACTCAGAAAGGGTCAGGTAAGGAGTACCTTCAACCGACGTGCATGCATGAGGGAAGTAATGGAATGTGATCGAAGCGAAAGAGAGGAGTCGCTGGCGCTCCATATTTTCTGCTTACCCCGTGACCCAAGTAATAGTAGTAGTAGTATAAATTTAACAAGCATGTGTCTGGACGCCATTTATAAATAACTTCTTTATTGCCACGGATTATACCGATATGTAACCGACACATATAATTACTAAGAAATATTATGTAATAAACTTACATGTTCCAACCAGACGTTTGTTGTAAGAATTTGATCCTTTAGATTCTGAAACAATATAAACAAATAAATTTTAAAAACGCCAACATATACGCCTCAGCTGGAGATAAGTGCTACAACAGAAGAATGTCTGCAAGTAAAGAGTTATAAGCAGACTGATGGTGGTTAGTAGCCCAGTGTGCCGTCCTGGGGTAGTACCACAACTTTCGAATATAACACCCCTGAAGTGACTATGTTGCGATTCGGGATCAGTTTGAGAGTAGTCAGGTAAAACCAGAGAAGCCTGCATTGTCAATCTGGGTGGTGTATTTTCGTCTATTCAAGCCGGCGCGGCGGCGTAGCGGAGGCGTCTGCCTCTCTGTGGTAGCAATTGTTTCCGCTAATGAAGCCCACTCTACCTTTAACATCAGGTGCAGTGTTGTCATATGCCGAGCTAATAAAAACAGTTCGATTTACTAGTAAACTTTGGATAGTGGCCAAAGAATGTAACCACGATAAGTGGTGTCATTTATGTGCTGTAATTTGTTAGTGATAATGAAATTTAATATTTTTCAATGGCGGGCGGGTAGCATGAATAGTAAAGTTAAGCGGTTGTTTTAGTGCAAGAATTTGTGTTGCGAAAATTAATGGAATTTACCGGGAAATATTCATGCTTGCTTAGTTCACTTGAGTAAAATTAATTTAGACATCTAATTTATGTGTACCAACTAATTATTTACCTTACATAAATTATCCTAAAGGATTTTAAATGAAATTAATATTTTTAATTATAATGAAAATTGATTTAAATTCGAGTTATAATGAAAAACACAACCAATGCTGAGGTGGGCTGTTTGTATGCGTGTTGATTTTTTTTCTATTCAATTTTCATTATAAATTAATAATAAAACAAAAGAAATCCTCCTTTGGGTGCTCTAAACGTTTTTTTTTATTCTTAATAGGCAAACGTTTGACCGCACCCTGCCTGATGTTAAGCAGTAATGCGGTCTAAGGTGGTGTACGCTTGCCTATGAGGTACCTATTTACCCTTAATTTGAAGAGGCCCGTATTGTACTTTTTGGGAAACACAGACACCGGGAGGGAGTTCCACAGTTTCGCAGTACGCACGAGGAAAAAAAACTTCTATTGATCGTATTACATATAAACATAATAACCAATTTATTATACTAAATGGGCAAAAATCTAACCGAAATTATGAATTCATTTAGAAATTGGTCTATTTCTCACTGTTCCGGTTAGACATTATAGGCTAAAATGTAGAGCTAAAATGTATGAAAAACAAATTAATACATATTTCTATACAAAGAAAATTGTACACTCTAGCACTTAAAATACCAAAAATTAATAAAAACTAACTGATAAATAAATATAAAAAAAATTATCAGTAAAAATATCGTGCTGTTATAAGCGCGTTGATTTTTTTTCTGTAAAATTTTCATCAAAATTTAGTAACGAATATTCTTGTACTTTAATACGCCAAAAATATTACATAATTAAAAATACATCTTTTCGATATACCACTACTAAGTAAACCAAAATCCTTAAAACCTTTAAAAAATCTCAGTTTTATTTGTAAACGCTGAGACACCTTAAAATACTATTAAAGTTAGTGCACAGAAGAATTATGACACGTGAAGAAGAGTTGAGTACTTCTGACTGAACGAGTAAGATTTTACAGCGATCATTTGAAACGGACGTGTCTTGATTACGACACATTTCTTATAGTCCGTTTAGTTCAATAAGATCTACATTAATATTTAATTAACTATAAATTAATGTGTTATTATTATTATTAATTTATTATTAATTATTATTAAACATGTACTATCTAAATTGACAGTGTATACTCCTCTCGTTATACCTGGCTACTTTCAAACTATTCCCGAAACGCGACAAGACATGTATTTATTTCCGCTCATAGATAGCACTTTAACTTAAAGTTAAGTGGACTCTGGTCACATGCCAGACTACTATAGAAAAGTGATAATAATATTAAATATATTACAGATAGTTGGATATTTGTATTATGTGAAGTGATCGGACTACATCCTCTCAGTATAAAGTTAAACATCAGTAAAGATTAGACGTGATTGTTGATCCGTATTAATGTTTACTACACGATAATAACGTGCCTTGAATATTAATTAGCATTTGATTAAGAACTATTAATTTTGTATGTTAACGTTAAAATGGAAATATAGATTGTAAAATCAAAAATTTAGTCCCTATTTGTCGAAATAATTTGACCTGTATCATTATTAGATGGAGGTATATTTTAGAACCTTTCGAATGTTTGAGATAATTTTCCTTTGTTTTCGTAATAGATTATTTTTCGTGGTCATTGGACCAATTTTATCGTCGTCTCTCTGCATTAATAAACAGATTTTTATTCTTAATTTATTAAGTGAGTTATTTGATTTTAAACCCTATTTATATATCATTAAAACAGAATTAGAGTTTAATTTTAATGTAGAGTCCATCTTGGGTTTGAGTAAATAACCTTTTTACAATCGTAATAAAGTTTCAGATTTTCTATATAGCCATGGCTTAGATGTAATTTAAAAGAGAATTTCTTCAACGAGTACTATTATATAGTGTGCCTTCTCTAACTTATGGAATGTACCAATGTTAGAAAGAGATAAATGTAATGATGTTGTCCGTGTTACAGGTGACAAGGATTTATAGTTAAATTGTTTTTGTTTATTGTCTGAATTAATGTTCCTTTACGATAATAAAATAGGTAATTACTTCTCTGGTTTAATTAATGAGTGTTTTTGGTACTTTACGAGTAATATAGGTTATGTGTTAGATGACATGATGATTCCTTTGTCGGTTTTTATGACAAGTACTGTAATAAACTTTATTTGAAGTAATATTATTACAATTTATTACATATTTACGCTAGCTGTTGCCCGCATATTCGAATGTATAAAATTAATATTATACGTTTAACTTCAGAGATGATATTTTCTTTCATCCCATATTTTACTCCCTGAAGGGATGATTTTGCAAAAACATAATTCTTTATCTCTTACCAATATGAATTTTCATATTTCTAACTCGTGAAATGAGGGGTTCCTCGCAAACTTTCATCACATATCTCACCCCCATTTTTTGGGACGAAAAGTAACATATGTTCCGCCTCAAGATGCAATTTATCTCCCTTGTCTTTTATCTAAATCTTTTCAGCTGCTTAGGCATAAACACAGAATTACTTTCACATTAATATATTAGTATAGATATAGACTGTCATTGTATCAATTTAAAATTAAACAAAATGTCAATTCTAATATTAGTTACTTTCGGGCTCCGTTCTCGATATTAGAATTTCACACATGTAGTCTCACTATCAGGCTAGCCGTCACGCACTATATTTTAGAGATAGGCACTAAAAATAGAGACAAAAAACAAAGACACGTCCGGCACACCCCGCCCCTGTCACATCATTCACTTTTTCAGTGCCTCGCCGTCCGCACGTGAAATAAGTTTCTTACAATTTTAATTGTTTAACTTTAAATTAAATCTAAATTCTTTAACAAGAGGTATTTATTTAGTTGTAAATATTAATAAATCTTGTAACCCGAAAATATTTTCGTCTCGTTCGGCAAAATTTTATTGATCAATATAAGACATCGCAGAATAAGAAATAGTGATTATAGGGTAAAGAATGACCCTATTACAACACGAAGGGATATTAGGTAGGTGAAATCAATTATTTGCAAGAGAAGTTAGAAAACTTAAATGAAAGATGAAGCGCAAGCGTCGCGTCATCATAGACAAAAGGACGCCACCGCGTGGCATTTCGCATGCCACATCGCGTAGTGATGTCACTTCACCTCGAAAACAACAGAGTGAGTAAAGGAATTATAATCGTTTTGTAAATTTTAATATTTTACATGTGCATATTTTATATGTTAAACACATAATATTATTTATTATAATATTATAATATATGGCAATATTTTTATATATATTTTTTCTTTGGTTGCCACATTTTTTTGTTATTCACTTCTCTTACAATGTGTCATGTCGGAATTTTTACAATTAATTTAATTTTGATGTTTCATTGGTACAAACATACAAACAGAAAAATTGTGCATATTATTTTAACCGACACTCGAACAAAATACTAATACAATGTAGTAAATTATTATAAAGGTAATAGATAAGGTAGTATGAAGTAAATTATAACACAGTCAAATAAATAAACGAGCAATACAAATAAGTTTTTGTGCGACAACCCGCAATAGCCGCGCTGAGGAGCTATACAAATCAGTTATTTAACGATATCTAAGTTACCTAGCCGGTTAGGGAATTATTTACTTATAGTCATTGATATACAACTAGATATGCAACGACGCTCCCAATGTGAGCCGAGAGGAAATATGGCCGCAGCCACATTTAGGTTCTCTGCCAGTTAGTATTTGACTTGACGTAAGCCGAGATTGACATTGTCAAATCGTTTGAACGCATTTTTCATGAGGTTTGCTCCTCTAGTATATATCTCAATGCTTATAGTTATAAAAATGTATTATTAATATGGATTATTGAAGAAATAAAATAAATAAATTACTTTAAATAAATAAAGGCTTTCTAATTTCAATTTTAAATAATTGATGCTCGAATCTATCTATGGGATATTTTCATGTCTCTTTTTATAAATAAATAAAAATCTTGAGTACGAAAATCGGACTGTCCAAAAAAGGGGCTTTCCACTTTCAAATTAAAATACTGAACTACGGATCTATCTGTGGGATATTTCCATGTCTCTTTTTATAAATAAATAAAAATCTTGTGTACGAAAATCGGACTGTCCAGAAAGGGATTTTCCACTTTAAATTTAAAATACTGGACGCTCGGATCTATCTGTGGGATATTTCCATGTCTCTTTGAATAAATAAATAAGAATCTTGAGTACGAAAATCGGACTGTCCAAAAAAGGGGCTTTCCACTTTAAATTTAAAATACTGGACGCTCGGATCTATCTGTGGGATATTTCCATGTCTCTTTGAATGAATAAATAAATAAATAAAAATCTTGAGGATGAAAACGGACTGTCCACAAAAGGGCTTTTGACTTCAATTTTAAAATACTGGATGCTCGGTAGATCCGAGGGATATTTCCATGTCTTTGTATATACATTCAATTACGTAAGGACTGCCCTACAGGATTTGTTTAAGGAAATTATCACCTTATTGTTATAGAAATGGATTATGGCTATTTGGATTATCATTTAATTCTTATCTCGAAAATCGGACTGCCCACATGGGCTTTCCACTTTCATTTGAAAATACTTGACGTTCGGATCTATCTGTGGGATATTTCCATGTCTTTGTATTCACACATTAAACGGGAATATATGGTTGAATGTTACTTTACTATCCGTTTGATAGCGGTTAGCCCTGCCCTACCCTGGCGACTATTTAGCCCAGAGCAAGCCGACGCACTTGCGTCAGCCGCCAGCATAGCGAAGGAACGTCGTCCTTCTTGATGAGAATCAACTCAAGCTAGATGTGCCGCCTCCAAAAACACTGCTGGACTTGTTTCGAGTGTTCGAGCCGGCCCAGACAATTGAATCTGCAATCGTTGGCGATGGCAGAGGAATGAAATGGTCTTATAGTACTCTGAAATAAAGGGAATAAGGTCATCGAACGAAGAAGAGAATGAACACAGGAACTGCTAATTAATTTCACCGCAACTTGTAAGAACAAAGTTGATGACTAGTTGAAAGTAAAATGGGATTTCCCTAAAAAATTTGTAATATGAAAAGTGGACAGATTTATAGACGCTTCTTGAAGACTGCTGTAAAATGAGCGTAAACCTCAAGTGAGTTTCTATTGCGTCAAATGCGATCCTTAGAATAATTTTAAACGAATGGAAATTTAAAATAATGAATAAACCGAAACCGAAAAGAAGTTACTTTCATTGTCGCAAAATATTTCGAATACAAACACGATCAACAACAAGGATAATTAAATAACATAACTAGTAACGCGTTTCAATGAACACGTTTAATTAATAACGATTAATAAAATAATATTTTAATAATTATTGTGAAAATTAACAATAAAAGTAAGTAATTTACTGATAATAAAATTAAAAATAATTTTGTTATTTCTAATCACTGCAACCGTGGAAATCATATTATATCCTTGAGAAGTAACCAGCTATCGCGTTGAAATTAAGAATTATCATGATATTACGCGTATTAGCTACAAAATTCTTTTACATGACAAGTACTGCGTAAAGTACGACGTACCAAGTATGTACATACTCGTATACATATATATATACGTATATATCACTTATTGTCTAGTTGACGGATATTCACCAGTAGTAACTGTAGCTAGCGTGCAAATACGTCTCGTAGCGTTATCTACGCTCCTGAGCAATTAATAGCTTGGAATATTGAATAAATATCATCTTATCAGAGTAACAAGTCATCAATCAATTCTGCCACCAACCCTCAGTGGGCCACTAACTTGTAATTCTAGGAAAGGAACTAAAGATATTTAAACTAGTAATTTAAACTAGTCATAGGTATGCTATTGTAAATGACGTGTCAATATGCAACGAGCATGTTACATCGGCCAATCAAATAAATAAATATATAAATTAATTCAATTTTATTGGTAATGCATTTTGAATTTATGGCGAAATCTCATTTACTGACACAAATTCTAGCGTACGAATTAAAAATTTCAGTTTGAATTATTAAAATATTACAACTTATGGGAATGCCAGAAGTACACGCCGATACGCCATGGAAGCGCTCATTGATAGTTCTGAGAAAAATGCTGCTGAAAATCATTCCTGCAATAACTGAACTGTAAAATACCTGCAGTTCGATGTACAGCGGAGGAAATTATTATACGAAAGACGTATGGGGGCTTTGTTCCCTTGCCTTCCCAGAATGGAAGAATTGAACTGTATGCGCATTGTAAGTGCTGTAAACAAACAACTCAGTTCATAAACTGCTCACTAGATGGCGCTCTCAACTCGCGCTCTCAACTCCCGCTTACCCAAGTATGACAGTTGTACCACAATGCAAATATCAAATTCCGCAAGGATTTAAAAAAAAAAAAAAAAACATACGAATTTATTTTGTTAATAACTGTCATTTCAATGACGTTTGGACGTTCATTTATGAATTACGCTGGTTGTCGGGACGTCACTATTCTGAAGGAGAGTTCCGTAGTGTACCATAACCAGTAACGTGGATTCCTATCAAAAAATACTCCACTAAAATAATATATACGCTTTAAGGCGTTGAGTTGTCTCTGCCTATCACATTTGATTGATTGTACTGTAGTACAAAATTGGTTACCGAAAAATTGGTTATTTTGTCCATGCGCCAATGTTCTTGGATTTACACATACCCACAGTATAACAAAAGTGCCAAACTACAGTACACTAAATAGTTATAGATCTACTCTTGACAGTATTATCAAGGTTCTTATGACTTCCTTCTTGATCGAATCATTCCGAAGCCAAATTACTTTATAAAAAATAAATATAAGTTTAAAAAAAAAAAAAAAAAAATAGTATAAAAAAAAAAAAAAAAGAAAAACAAAACAAAACAAAACTTAAAGGACCCCATCGTTGTTCCACTTTGAACAAAATCGATTAATTATAGCCACATTAATAGTGTCTAATATTATATTAGTTTAATAATGACCCTAAATGTTATATCTCAACTACGTTGTTAATAATTTAAATATTACGAAAATGACAGAGTATTCCAATATTAATAATGACACATCTGGTTAGGGCCAGAGGTACACCATTAGTACACCTAAAGTAATTAAAACGACAATTGCACCACATAAAACTCATAATTATTCCAAAAAGGGTGACTAGCATTATTAACCATAAACATTATTTAAATTTGGTTCACCAAAATATTCTGGGGATGGTAAATTAGTCTAATTCGATTTGTTCTTAGAAAATGAAAACATATAGTCACTTCTTAGACAATAAGCAGACGGATTCATCCATATTAGTGCACATTACTGCACATAGCACTGTACTTGCTGCCACTTACAGGGCGCTTAGGTCTTAAGCCGGCCTAGATGTTATCAGAAATACTGCAAGATGAACTGCAACTTCTGCAATCTTCACTAGGTAGAATTGTGCATAGTGATACACCACTCAACCGTATTATTGCGGAGATTATTACGTTTTCAACACCCATTAATATTAAATTATAATATAGATCTTTTAATTACTGTAATATCATTTGTTTTTATGAATATCATATAATTATGATTAAGTCAAGTTATATGATTACTTACTTAAAATAGTAATTGTCATTTTTTGACATATTATTATCTCTAAATGTCTACATGTGTGAAATTCTAATATCGAGAACGGAGCCCGAAAGTAATTAATGATTAAACGAACTTACCTGTACGTGAAGTTCAATCATAATTACTGGAAGGGCTCCGTTCGAAGATATTAGGTACCCTCCCGCCCTTTAAACAAGTTTAAACCCAGGTCAAAAAATGTAAACAGCTCAGCACTCTCCAAAGTGAATGATGTGACAGGGGCGGGGTGTGCCGGACGTGTCTTTGTTTTTTGTCTCTATTTTTAGTGCCTATCTCTAAAATATAGTGCGTGACGGCTAGCCTGATAGTGAGACTACATGTGTGAAATTCTAATATCTTCGAACGGAGCCCTTCCAGTAATTATGATTGAACTTCACGTACAGGTAAGTTCGTTTAATCATTAATTAACTCTATGAATAGGTTCAAGCGGACATTGTTGGGCACGTAACTAAGCAATGTAAGTGAATTATCACACTAGTTGATTGCTGTTGATACAATAGTATTAAAGTCCTTTGTACACATACTCGTGCCATCAAGTTTGCAAGGAAATTCCTATATCTGTGGCTTAACTCGTGTTGGTATTTGATTAGGTAACCTTGTAAACTTACAAAGGGTAAAGAGGATGACTTAAATAGTTGTAAATATTTAAACCTATTAAGAAAGAGTTCTTTTATTTATTTATTTGGAAAATTTACAGGTGCAGTGTCGAGGAGATTTTATGTTTAAGTTGATCATAATAACATCACTGCACCCTAAAATAATTTTCACTATGTAAATAAATTGGCGGAGTGAACGCATACAAAAAAAGATTAATATTATAAGATGAAAGCATGGGCTTAAAATAAGAATAATAAGATACCACATAGGTCTTAAATTAATAATTTTTTTTTGATACATATTAGCCCGTCACGTGTCTACACTCCACTTTAAGAGTAGTGTAAACTGGTAAAAGTAACAAACTCCAAGGGACAACCGCTACCACAGAGACAATACCTCTGCTGTGCTGGATTGGGGTAACAAATATTTACCGTTCAGGTTAACACGGCACATGCTTTGTGCAGTAACTGGTTACTTCCAAGCTGATCACTAGGTCACATTACTATGCTAATTATCGCTACTGTTTTGCATGTAATTTTTGTATCAATTAGTACGCGTCTATGACTATACGCTTTAATAGATAGTAAGGTTTATAAAAGCTTCGGTAACATACGGTTCTGTTCTGTAAAAAAATTAACTAAAGAAAGAAGTATTGTGCGCATTGTAAAATATATTTATGTAAAATAAACCCTCAAAGAAGATTCTTATATAATCCTATTTTATTTCTTCCATTGTTTTATTAAATTTTATTTCATTAATATTAACTTGGGAAATGTCTTAAGCAACTAGAAGTGTCTTGTCCGGAATAAATTTATCTTTTCTCGTCTCAGTTTCTATTATAAGTACAATATCGACGTAAACACAGCAAGAAGTGAGATACGTCTCGTTAGCTGTACAAACAAACGCTGCGCTGCTTGATTAGCGAAGTACGAGAGAACCTCTGTTTCGGCTTTTGCAGGTTTAACTTTAAGATTTTGACCCATTTTATTAAACGATGTATTTTGACCTGTACCTCTCTGATCTTGGTTTCAAGCTAAGCGGAAACAACTGCCATCTTTGTCGCGTTTCGGGAATAGTTTGAAAGTAGCCAGGTATAACGAGAGGAGTGTGCACTGTCAATCTAAGATGGTACATGCTCGTGTCCTCAAGCCGGGTAGCAGTCGCCTCCACTATGCCTGGTTTCTCTGTAGTAGCAGTTGTCTCCATTCATGGACCGCACTCTAGCTTTACATCAGGCGGAGTGTTGTCACATGCCGAGCTACAATAAAAAAATCACTATACCGGCTTGAGAAACGAAATGTGCATTATTCAATGACAGTGCACACTCATCTCGTTAACGTCGACTTCTTTAATATAGGTACATAAATATGTAGACAAATTATTGTTTTATCAGGTCTGGTTATTATGTCTCCGAGAAAGCTGGCTGTTGGGGTAGTTTGAGAAATATATTTGTTAGCTTTGCAGCGCTTCAGCAACCGAATAGTCTAGAACCAAGTGTTTGATGAGATGTCTGATTTATTTACTGAAGGTTTTCTATTTTTACGAGTATATTCTCTCTTATTTTATTTTTCAATTTATATAAACTTAATATTTTATTGCTATTCTATTTTTAATTCTATTTATTATTTACTTTTATGCTTTCAGTAACATGTTTGAAATGTTTATCGTGGCACCTCTTTTCTTAAGACTCTCTTAACTCTCTTCTTATCACTATCTTCTTCTCTTCTTATCAGGGTGTAACAAGACATAAAGCAATCCCATGAACCAGAAGTTGTATACTTCATACCGATGCGGTACAATTTATTTTATTTTATTTATTTTTTATATGTTTTTTTAATATAAAAAATTATGGTAATGGACAAGCGAAAGGGACGTGTTTGGCTTGTTAAAAATAGATATTACATTAAAATCTTAATAAGGTTAACAATCCGCGCTGTGTTATGTCTGCCATCATCCACTTCCGAGTTTGGGAGTGTGTGCCTGAACATCATTGTATTTTGTACAATGGCCGGTCTAGTCAGGTCTACTGGTCCTTCAGCCTCTTACCGCACACGGCACATCTAGGGCAAGGTACTCCGAACCAGCCCAAAACTATATTTTCTACGCACTATCATTTGTAAATAAATCTACTCGATGAATACAACCATTTTATTGGGGATATTATTTTAAAAATCTATTGTGCGAAAGTGGATGGCAATGTCGGAAGGGGGCGCCCTAGGAAGACCTTTCTCAGTCAGATCGGTCAACTGCTGAGAAAGGGTCAGATGAGGAGCACCCTCAACCGACGTGCATGCATGAGGGGAGTAATGGATGTGGTCGAAGCGAAAGTGGTATGTAGAGAGAGGAGTCGCTGGCGCTCTATAGTTTCTGCCTACCCCAGTGGGAACAAGGCGTGAGCTAAGTAAGTAAGTATTATTTTAAAAAATTGTAACGAAATTAATAAAAGTTCCAATGTGTAGGAAAATTTTTTATTCAAAGCATTGCCAACCAGATTGAAAACCGACAGAATTTACAGCAAAATAACAATAAAAAACAAAACGCGTTAACCCTTTGGAGGGGACGCCGAAACTCTAAATCGCATAGTTGAAATTCCTAACAAGTACATACAGCGCGTCGGTGATGTCCTTTGTAAGTTGTGACATGCACAAAGTCACGTTTTTAGGTAAATTTGTTTCGAAAATTCAACCAAAATTCGCTCTTCTCCCTTTCATTTTAATGCTCTGTCTTCCTTAACGCGTTTTACACTGTTAAGTGTAAATACGCCACTAAGTACGCCCGGAATCCGTCTCTAGTTTCCTTGTTTAAGTTTTAATGTTATATAAATGGTAATACTTTGTCGTTTTATTCCCTAAAGGTGTGTATCAACTATTTTTACCTACAATTTTATTAAAAATTTTTTCTTGTTGTGATAACACTCTGCCTGATGTTAAGTTAGAGCGCGATCCATGATTGGAAACAAATGCTATCACAGAGACATGTCTGCTTGCAGCAGTCCCTTTCGCTATACCGGTTTGAGAAGATAATATTTTAGCATATAAAAAAAAACATTGTAAAAGAAAATTACCTATCGATGACTTTTAGTTTTTTTAAACTTTACTTTTAAACTTTAATAGCGGCCGTGGTCTAGCGGTAAGACGCGTGAACTCACGATCAATGAGACCCGTGTTCGAACCTCACTAAAGACCGGTACCAATGTAACTTTGTTATATGTACTTTGGTCGCTCAGTGCCTATAGGCACTATTAAAGAGTGGTAGGCAGACTGATGATGGTTATATGTCCAGTCTGTCGTCCTGGGGCAGTACCACCACTTTCGAATGTAACACCCGTGAAGTGACCTTGTCGCGTTTCGGGAATAGTTTGAAAGTAGCCAGGTATAAGAGAGGAGTGTGCACTGTCAATCTGGATGGTACATGCTCGTCTCCTCAAGCCGGCATAGTGGAGGCGACTGCAGCCCGTAGAGATTTCTCTGTAGTAGCAGTTGTTTCCATTCATGGACCGCACTCTAGCTTTACATCAGGCGGAGTGTTGTCACATGTCGAGCTACAATTAAAAAAAAAAAAAAAACTTTAAACTATTGCTCTTTTGTTTTGTAATTAAGAAAATATGACACCTAATGTATTTATACATAGAGCTAAAAGTTTTAAAAGTAGCCGTGTTACATACGAAAACAGACAGTAGTTTTTCATACTAATGAACGTGCCCAGGTGTCGGAGTCCAGGCTTAAATACATTTAAATTATAATACCCAAATTACATTTACAATTTACATTATTCACAATTTCCTGAAAAGTTAGGGAAAATATTTTACTTAGTTGTTTTTGCTACTTTTATTTTGCTTTAACTATAAGGTTTTATTTACGAATATATTATACATACGAATCATAATGAGCGAGGCGAGCCCCGTCGGCTTTAATTTTGAAATTAATTAAAATAGCTTAAGTTTTATATTTTCCGATTTTTACACATTTACGTTTCGGCTTTTTGTAAGAAGTCCACGCCTAGCCAATGATGAGCGGTGGTCTAATGTGGTAAAGGACGGACTTCACGATAGATGAAACCCGTGTTGTAAACTCTTACTGGTACTAATGTAACTATGTTATATGTACTTTTGTCGCTCGGCTTACTACAGGCAATAAAAAAATATGCCTGGTACTATGTTACATAATTATACAGTGTTTAGCTTTTATAGTTAAATACATATATTATTGTTATTAATAATTTTATTTATAGCACATTTAAATGCAAGGATTGTGATGAAATTTTAACGAAAAAAAATCGTCTTATACAGCCTGAGGTGGAAATATCAACCGTGTAAAAATCCAGTATAAAAATATATATATTTTGTATGCGTGTTGTAAAGTGATGTAAAGATCATGTTAAACTAAGACCTCATAAAGAAGATTATGCAGTAAATAATTAGTTTTTATTTACGCACTTTACGCACTTGAAAATATGTCATTGTACATAATGAAAGAATTATACATAGGTTTAAATTAAGAATAAAAGTGATCACTATATTATATTCTTCTTTACGCTAGATATTTTTAAAGTATAAAATAAGAAATAAAAAAAATAAAAGGGGAAAGAGTTATGTAGAGAGAGAGAGAGAGAGAGAAGACGCTGAGGCTCCATAGTCTCTGCCTACCCCGGTGGGTCATGGGCATGAGATATATAGTAGTGGTTTATTGTTAAGTGTTTTTAAATAGTTACAAATATACAAAACTAAAAAAAATAATAATTAAAAAAATACTTATCGTATCTAACATTATTTACATAATAATTTTGTATTTACTTTTTTAAAGATGTGTATAATAAAGTAAGCACTAGATTGCAAATTTAATCAAACTATTCAAAGTATTAACATTAATTTTTTAATTCTTATTAATTTATTAGCACTATGTCGATGCTTAATGTAATTATTCAATTAATAACAACAAAACAATATTAATAAAATAAACTAAATTAAATATAATTACGATACAATACAATACAAATACAATTGCAACAAGTGCAAGTTTATAAACGTAAGCGTGAGTAACTAAATGTAAGCACTTACCAAGTCAATGAGTTGTGATAACCGCAGTCCCAATTTCACTAACACTGTATTATTGTTTTTATCCACTGGACGTATAAGTCTATTATAATTACTTAATAAGTCATCATAAAGTCTCTTCGCGTCGGGATTCCCAAACGTAACTCCACAGAACATAAAAATAAACACATTTATTACGATAAAATACATGATTTGTTGAATCGAATATAAACTTAACCTAAAAACTTTTTTATTAAAATTCTAATAACAAAACTTATTTAAACCATATTATAGAATTTAGTTTATATTAATTGTAGTGTTTATTTATTGTGGATTTAGGTTTTAAAGACGAGTTCTTTTGGTGAAAAATTTTGACAGCTCCGCCCATGGAACGACGACGCGGCGATTTGTACGCCCTCTAGTTGGAAAGCTTTTTGGATTCTGCGCTGAAGACGTCTTGTTATGTACTCTCTAAATTAGGAGAATAGAGTATTTATTTCATTATTACTCGTTTACTAACCACGTGCTTTATTATTCATGATTAATTATAATATTTAATTTTACGTCTATTTAATTATTATTTTTGTAACAATATTTAATTATAACATATACCTACAATATTTATAAGTACCTATGTATGTTTTAATTAAAGAAGTACACGGTTAAGTGAGCGGGAATGAACCTGGATTTTATTTGGATATTTTTTAGTTTGGATTTAAAATAAATATGATAATTATTAAAACAATTCTAGTTCAATATTTAATTGGATTTTTTCCAAGAAAATTACTGAATTAATTAAAATTGGAAAAATGAAAAAAAAAAACAACAAAAAAGATACCGCGCATGATATGAGAGATAAAAAAAAACTCAGCTGTCAATAGTAAGGCAGAAATTTTGAGGATAATCCCGAATACATTATTTACGTGCCGGAATTCTGGATGTATGGATCGATGGGCAATGCGCATGCGTACGAATATCCTTGCCCATTCATACATGCCTTGTTATTAAATGCGTGCGTAAGCTACCAATCTCTTCATGAGGGATAAGAGATGGCGCTTTAGAGTACCTAATAGTTACAAAGCTTTTAATGATTTAATACCTTTACTTCGTAGTTATCAAATTTTAATGAAAGTTGAAAAAAAATGCAGTACAATTGTCACGCCTTTTTCCCACAGGTATAGGCAGAGACAACGGAACGCAACTTACCACGATCCTGACACAACACCCTCGTTTCCTTCACATCCACAATTCTTTTCATGCACGCCCGACGGTTATGGGCACTAGGCAGCCCAGCTTTCATAAGGATGTCTCCGATTTGATCGAAAACACCCTTCTGGGTCTGCCTGGTTTAACGCATCCATATATTTCTTTCGTCGATCTTCATCCTTCATCCTTTCCATATGCCTAAACCATCGAAGCATCCCTTTCTCAATCCTCGTCACTACATCATCTTTCAAAGCACATCTATCGCGCACAGCACTATTCCTCATTCTATCCGCTAACGTGACTCCACATAAATAAAACACAGTAACCAGGAATGAGGTGAGATTCGAACCCACACCATTCGTTAAACGCGCGAATACTTAGACCACTAAACTACTCTGCCATTGGCGTCTTACGTGGTTGGATCCAAATTTATTTTCATTTTATCAGCAGTCAGCCTGGTTGACGTTGGGTTTTTAAACCACAATTAAAAGTCTCTTTGCAGTTTTATGAGATAGAATACCGCTGAAAATAAAATTGTCTACAGGCAGCAGTCCCCTCCGCAATGCCGACTGGAAAATACGAGTTTGCATTATCCAGGTTGAAAGGGGTATGCCTCTTGCTATACTCGGCTACTTCCAATGTATCCTGAAAAACGACTTGTGTTACTTTACGGGCGTTGTACTTTACACTTGTAAGTTGTACGGACTGGAGTGATTATAATATGTACTAGTCGCGTTAGATGAAGATTAGGTTCGGCAGCAAGTGGACATGTACCGCCAGCATATAAATTTAGTTATGGTTTCGAGGAGTGTGTATTATCAATCTGGATGGTGCACATTTGTCTCCTCAAACCGGCATAGCGAAGGCGACTGTTGCCTGTAGTTTATCAATAGTAGTTGTTTCCGTTCATGGACCGCATTCTAGCTTAACATCAGGCGGAGTGTTGTTATATGAGTTACAATTTAAAAAAAATTAATCATACATTATGTATATTTCTGCATTTCTTATTTGACGCACGATTACTAAGAATGCTTTTACAATTAGGAAAAAGAAAAAATGCATTATTATAGTGCATTTCTTTGCTGTCCATACAGGCATGTGCGAATACAAATGGCAATACTATTATGTAAGCGAGATACAAATAGGTCGCAATCAATCGCATTGTTTTTTGACCGAGCAGTACTCGTATTAATATTATGTTATGATACATGTAATCGCATATATATTTCAAAAATAACATCTTCAATATGGTATCTAATTTAACATTCAAGGTTTTGTTCAGCAAACTACCTGTTGTTAAGCCAGAGTGCGATCCATGAGTAGAGAAGACTGTTGTCACCGAAAGAGATCTGCAACAGCAGTCGAGTCCGCTGCGAGAAGCCTCTTCACACTGCGCTTGAGACGTTTTCAATTGTCATTTGCTAAATATAAAATAAAACCAAGATAAGTAGAATAAGATTTCTACTAATAAACTAGGATTTATTATTAAAATAGCCATTAAAAGAGCGGCCGTGGTCTAGCGGTAAGACGCGTGAACTCACGATCGATGAGACCCGTGTTCGAACCTCGCTAAATGACCGGTACCAATGTAACTTTGTTACATGTACTTTGGTCGCTTAGTGCCTATAGGCACTATTAAAGAGTGTAAGGCAGACTGATGATGGTTATTTGTCCAGTCTGTCGTCCTGGGGCAGTACCACCACTTTCGAATGTAACACCCGTGCAGCGACCTTGTCGCGTTTCGGGAATAGTTTGAAAGTAGCCAGGTATAAGAGAGGAGTGTGCACTGTCAATCTAGATGGTACATGCTCGCCTCCTCAAGCCGGCATAGTGGAGGCGACTGCAGCCCGTAGAGATTTGTCTGTGGTAGCAGTTGTTTCCATTCATGGACCGCACTCTAGCTTTACATCAGGCGGAGTGTTGTAACACACACGGCTACAATAAAAAAAAATTTAAAAAAATAGCCATATAAGGCGAATGTACACTGACGCAATTGGTTGTCTTAAAACTTGTAATGTAGCACCACGTCGGCATTGCGGTCTAGTCTATCTTTATTGATGATTAAATCTACCTGAAACAATAGGACCAAAAGCCAACTGTTTACCGAGGAAGAGGCTGCAATGCGGTTGGTCACCGTTCTATGTTAATGTGTACTACCCACTAATAACGAAATGTTAGCGTAACATGTGACAAAATAGTTTGTTTATCATTTTGTATTAGTGTTGTTAGAAAAAAAATATATTTGAAAACTTAAAAAATAATGTCAACAAATTTGCCTTTTTTCTCGAGTTTATCGATGTTTTTTAGTTCATTAGGTAAATATTCTCATTACCAATCAGTTTTAATTTTTTGACCCTGATTATTGAGTTATTTGACTTCTTCTGATGCAATATTTGAGGTCATTGAATGCTTTAATAATTTATTATATCTATTTTTTATGTAATTAAACTTTATCTATTGATTGGTAAACGCTGTGTTGATATAAATAAAAATCAAGTGGGTCTAAAAATGGACGATTGTCCTTTCTGGTATCAAACAAGTCAAGTTCCAGTTTTATTATTTACCAATTCAAGTTTTGCCAGCTGTGCTGTGCGGTTTTACCTAAGTTAATCCTCAATACCTTCTCCTTTAAAAATTTTTATTTTTTAAATAACACTGGACATTCCGAAAAGTATACATGACAAACACACGAATGTTAACATAAGATTTTTATTTATTTTGCCTACATGTTACACGCTGCAGTAAATCAATGTTACACAGCAACGGTGTGTAAAAGGCCTTATAGTGAATTATACATGCGCCACAAGAATATCCCGTTCTAGTTTTAAAGCTACTTGGCGAATATTTTAATATTTTTGGGGTCATTTTGAAATTTTTCTTTAATTTTATATTAGGCCTATTTTTTCAAAATAATTTTAAAAATATTTTCCATGAGATTTTGTACACTCTGTGTGTTCCTTAAAAATTAGTATCATAGGAGAGCCCAAACATCTCGTGACACTTTTTGACAATTTTTAATTATAATTATATTTTGAAGGATTTTACACATATAAAGAAAATTTTGAATACAGTTGAAAGCTAAAAGAATTTAAAGATAATATTTATAATAATAAAAATGGTAGTGACTGTAAAACTAAATTTTGTCTGTAATAAAGTACTGAAGGGGTGTAAAATATTATTATATTAATAATTGTATATCTATATATTAATATTAAAGATTAATTTTCTGAAAAATAAACGAAAAGTATCCTATAACCTATAACTCCGTTGTGCCGTTTGAGAGCGCGATTGGGGATGAGCATAGATTAATATGTAGTTCTTGTATCATAGACTCTAATAGAACAGAGTGCATATAACATAGCTACATTGGTATCGGTTAGAATTTAGCGAGAATCTTTCCGCTCCGAATTCGGCTGCTCTTACAGAGTTACAAAAACAAATTTTACTTTGTTAATGAATAGCTAGCCTTTGACCTAGTATCTGATGGAACGCGCTTACCTACCCGTTTAGTTTCCACAAACACCCCTATCTGAAAACACAGACCTCGCCAGGGAGTTCCAAACTTCCGTAATACATACGAAAAAAACTACATACCGGCCAGGATTTAAGCACGGTCGATCTTAAAAATACTGTATAAAACTAAAAGAAAAAGAAAAAACTTTTAGACGACGATGTTGGCCTTCAATTTGTCGACCAGAGTTAGTAGAAACAAATTAATTAGATACGAGATAAAGTAGTGTTTAGTTCAGGTCTATCACAACGTACGACCAACATGGGAACAACAAAAGTTTATTTTGTAAATGTGGAGAAATGACTTAAGTTTCTACTGCAGTTTAGCTCATTGCATGGAAAACTTTTGCCAACATTTTCGAGTTATGGGGGGGATGTTACTTCACCTACAGTTTTAATGCAAAGAACTGGTTTAGGCTTTCAGTGGGTACTTCTTTTTGTTACCAAAATACAAAGTTTAAATTGTTGAAACATCTTAATGTTTATTTATCTCTCTTCTCTGGTTAAGTTTGTATTTCAAGTTGCATGTACGTAAATTTTAGAATGTTAATTTATGGGTGGCTTATTAGAATAAGGTAAGCAGAGGTTTGTAATGAATAAATAACAGATGGTTTATCTTATTTATTTATCTCTTTGGAAAATTTGCAGATGCAGTGTCGAGTATCTAATAATTTTCAATAAGAACATAAAATGGTGGACTAAAAGAATACAAAAGAATAATAATAATGACAATGAAATAAAATAAATCGAGCCCGGTGTTTACAATGTAAACTTTGCACTATTGCTTGTCACACGTAGTTTAGCTTTTTAACATTACATTTTAGATTTCATTATTTTTTTAGGAATTTTTTATCTGTGAAACATCTGTTGTTCGCCACAACAACTACAGATTTACTTAAAATTACACATTAACACATTGATATAAGCATTTTATGACGACCCTCGTAGCCTGGGCATTCCGGGGTGGAGCGCGGCACCGTCCGACCTCGTTTGTGGGACTGGACGTCTCAGGGCAAGACGTTTTGACATGAGTTGTCGGGTCCTGCCAATTTGGTTGACTTCGCGACGCGGTGCGCCACTCTGGAATGGTGAGACTGCGGGGTGAAACTACTAACCACACTTGACTATTAAAATAATTTAAATAATTTATGTATTAATGTAGTGTTCACACTTTGAGTTGCAGCCCAGTTTTACTGATCAGACTTTAAAATATATGTATGTGACTTTTTTCGGCTGCAACTTGTAGTGAGCATGTGAATAAATAAATAAATAAATAAATGTTGTATGTGTAACACAGTCTTAAAAGTGCTCTACGTAACCTTTATTTTAAGTGGAGAATCCCTGTTACGGATGTCCCTGGCCCTTGGCGAAGGTGCTAGGGTTATGTCGGACTCTCCAGCCTAGCGCTGATATACCGCCTAAAAGCCCATGAACTTTCACTCGACGCATAGTGGACGAGTTAATTCTAAATATAAGATATTATATTCTAAGTATAAGGTGGCTTTTGTAGTGGAGTGGTTAGCACGTCAGCTTGTTTACGAAATTTCCGGATTCAATTCCCGGTCGAAATAAACAACAAACAAAATTGTCACGCCTTTCTCCCCTCGGGGAGAGCCACGATCTTGACACAATTCTTCCGCTTCGAAATAAATATTTTATTAAATTATGATGAAAATTAAATAGATAAAATCCCACTTCGGCTCAGGCGATTGATTTTATGCGTGTTCATTTATTTTCTGTTTAATGCTAATCATAATTTAATACCAAACAATATTACAATAAGACAAAAATTAATAAAATAAAGTTGATTTGTTTAATTTTAACAGCAACGTTTGCTGGCTCTCTCTCTAAACAAAGTCACTCGGTTGCAAATAACAATAACTTGTTTATTTGTAGCTATTACGTTTTTTCAGTGTAGCTGAGGGCTAGCGAAATAACAGATCATTATTATTATTATTTTTTATTGTAGCTCAGCATATGACAAAATTCCGCCTGATGTAAAGCTAGAGTGCGGTCGATGAACGGAAACAATTGTTACTATACAGAAATCTCTACGGGCAGCAGTCGCCTCCGCTATGCCGGTCTGAGGAGATAAGTATGCACCATCTACATTGACAGTGCACACTCCTTTCGCTATACCTGGCAACTTTCAAACTGCTCCCGAAACGCTACAAGGTCGCTTCACGTGTTACATTCGAAAGAAGTAGTACTACCCCAGGACGCCAGACTGGGCAAATAACCATCATCCCCTGCCTACCACTCTTTAATAGTGCCTATAAAGTACATATAACAACGTTTCATTGGTACCGGTCAGAATTAGCGAGGTTCGAACACTGGTCTCATCGAACGTGAGTTCACGCGTCTTACTGCTAGACCACGGCCGCTCTTAAAGAAGTTGTAAAAAATACATTAAATAAATAAAACATTAAAATTAAAAAAGTTTGAAATATCGCATAGTTTAATTCAAATAATAAATTTACATACATACGAATATCAGGTAGCTTCTTCCATTTAGGCAATTTATACGGAGGATTATGTCTCTTTAAATGCCGCGGGGCACCCCTTCCTTATCTAAGGGAAGGCTTTAACGGAGATAGGATGTGATGAAGGGCTTTTATAAGGTATACTATAAAGGCTGTGCTTCGCGATCGTCAGAAAATCTATATTTTAACAGCGAGGAATTTCATAGCCGAACTTTTTGATTCTTTCCGTTTTGCGATGCTATAAAAACAGAAATTTATCTTTCTCTTTAATGAAGTTTGAAGTTTGGTGTTCTTTGCTCTTATAATTGTTTCGTTTGTAGTTGTTTTTTATTTCAAAATGTAACAATGCTAGTAATACTTAATTTATCCTTGTAGCTCTCGTTGTACCTGGCTACTTTGAAACTAATCTCAAAACGTGACAAGGCCACTTCACGGGTGTTACAAGAAAGTATTGGTACTACCAGGGCGGCTGACTGATGATGACCGTCTCCTGCGCAGTCCCTCGGTATGCTAAAAATTCGTAGTAGTTTTTTTGGAATATCATACTAATTATAATTTCGAATATTTATTATAATTAATACGATATTCCGAAAAAAATGTAAGTTACTATATTAATTGTATTTTGGGTCTAAATGTTATGTTTGTGTTGTCCTTACCTATAGTGCATAGGACTAGTTATTTAAGGACGAGAATGTGTATGTATAATATATGTATTTATGAAAAAAAGAAATACATAAAAAGGATATATAAAATTTAAAAAAAAACTTTTTCTAGACAATAAATTTTCTTTAGATCAACAAGATAAGGGATCTAACAATAATTAATCATTAGTTACCTTTTACAATATTAGTCTTATCCTAAGATAAATCATTAATAATTCCTCGGCATCACAAATAAAGAAGACGTAATAATAATAATCAAAATCAAGGCAAGTTTCAATAGATTTCGTCCTCAAAATACTAGTTGAGAGGGAAGTTATCTGAAGCCTAGAGAATTGACATCTTCACCATATTAGTTTAACAGTAACTTAGGAAGGAGAGTTGTCTGTGTACGTCACAAAACTTGTGCATGGTTAAAGGGTTAATAATGGACGCTTACATTTCTGTTCTTTGAAGTTAATTTTAATCACTTTATTTTCAATTGACTATATTAGTATAAAAGGAGTTTTTGGCGGCAATTTAGAGATATTTGTCTTTCTTATAACGCCTGTACTAAGCTACTAGCTTGTACCGACTTGACTAGGTCTCGATTTGACTGTTATAATACCAAAACAAAGATACTCTATTTTGGTAAGGCATATTTAGAGCGGACGTGGTCTAGCGATGAAGGAAGGACCTCATGATCGATGAGACCCGTGTTCAAACTTCGCCAAATACTGACCGGTACCAATGTAACCGTGTTATGCACTTTGTCATACGAGCACTAGCTTAGTACAGGCATTAAAAAAGAGGTTCTGTTCGCCGGTTTAGGCGTAAAAAGGTAACAAAACAGACAAAGCTATATTCATAGTTTATATATTAGTATAAACATAAATATAGATAGTATAGATTAAGACGTTAATATTGAAAACGAAGGAAGCAAAAATCACAAAACAGTTCCGGGTAAGTTTTTGGTTTTGAGTTGACACAATGTTGATATGACATGGGTATGCTATTTATCATAATATCAGGAAACCTGTCAAGAAACTGGCTAACTCTTATTAGTTTTGGAGTCGTGTTTTATGCATGAGGGAGTGTTGTAATAGGTAAGCGTCGGTTGCCTCTACAACTTGAATGTATATGTGAAACTTACTCCATGTGAAACTATGTATTTTATAATACGAAATATTTTTTTATAGTAACCTGGCATGTACTACTACAAGTGTAAGGGCAGCAGTCATCTTTGCTATGCCGGCCTGCCAGTTACCTAGTTATTTAAAAGTGATGGCACGTCTTATCTCCCCAGCACGGCAGACAGGGTCTGGCTTTAATGATGAAAGATTATGGTATTATAAAGTTTAAAATAATCTTCTCAAGCCGGCATAGCGGAGGCGATTGCTGCTTGTAGAAATTTCTCTGTAGTAGCAGTTGTTTCCGTTCATAGATCGTACAAAAAAGTATAGAATACGGATTGTCAATAGCTTTGGAGTTTAAAAAATCTATCTTACTCGATTAAAATCTAATAATTCATCTCGTTTCAATAAATTTTCATCTATAAATAGGTAGATATTATAAATGATTTAGCAGTAAATGGCCGACAGTTCCGGATAATCAAATAGGTGCAACATCTGGGCTTGCAAAATTAATTAACTTTATTGATCACTTGGTCCTGGTCTAAGAAAAGATTGGATTTTAATAACCTTTCCGATCATATTTCTTGTTCGTATTAAAATGTAGATAAAGAAAAAAGCGAAAGAAGGCGGAGGAGGCTCTTCGGAAAAGAATTATTTTCAAATTTTTTATCAATTTGATTTTACGTAAATTCTTAAACAGTTTGATTACCTTTAGAACATTAAAAGTTACTTTTGGTAAATTAAAATTTACTCGATAGATGTATTTCCAGTAAAGGACAATGTCTATTTTTGGGCCCACAATATTCTAAAATAATATCTTGTTTTTTATTAATTATATTAACACATAATTTCCCAATCAATAGACGATGTTTAATTACATAAAAAAACATATATGTATTAAATCATTTAATATAATATAATAATATAAAAACCTTAATGCAATATCAGAAAACATTCAATTACTCAAAAACCTAGGTGAAAAAATTAAATATGATTTGTAATAAGGAATGTAGATTTATTTTTCTACAAAATGAACTAAAAATTATCGTGAAACTTGGAAAAAAAATTATATTTTTTTATAATTTTAAAGAGTGATAGTGGTGGTGGTAATGTCATACTAAATATGGTTATTAGCCCCGTCTGCTGTCCTGGGGTAGTACCACTCCTTCGAAGCGTAACACCCGTTAAGTGACCTAATCGCATCTTGGGATTACTTTAACAGTAGGCAGATATAATGAGAGAAGTATGTCAATCTGGATGGTGCACATCAAAGTCGGCATAGCTGAGGCGACTGCTGTGGTAGTAATTATTTCCACTCACGGACCAAACTCTAGCTTTACATAAGGCGGAGTGCTGATATATGCCGAGCTACAATAAAAATAAATTTACCATGTTTTGCTGATAAGAAGGGTGTTTTCCGATCAAATAGGAGACATCCTCATGAAAGCTGGGCTGCCTAGTGCCCATAACCGTCGGGCGTACATGAAGAGAATTGTGGATGTCAAGGAAGCGAGGGTGTTGTGTCAGGATCGTGGTAAGTGGCGTTCCGTTGTCTCTGCCTATCCCTGTGGGAAAAAGACGTGACAATTGTATTGTATTGTATTGCTGATAAGAGTCTACTCGCGTTTCGATGTCAGTATGAAAATAAAAACGTTAACTGAAAAAATAACAAATGTAGGTGATGAAACATTAAAAATATTTACCAGTGAAACGTCATAAAAAGTACGCTATAGTAATGAAATTAATAAAATGAAATGCGCGTGCAATTTATTTTTTGAATGTCACTTGAACTCAGTAAACATTTTCCCTAATTGCGAGGAGCGTGTCAGTTGTAATTTAAACACAAATTCACTTCCCGGTTAACTGGTGCTACCAGATATATTACTTTTATTTCAATTTTATGCTTATTAAAAGTATTAAGAATTATATAGTCTCTTTGTCTAATATTAACTACGTAACAATAAAAAAAAAAACAAAACAAGCAACGTAAATGCAACGTAAACGTAAAGAGCGGCCGTGGTCTAGCGGTAAGACGCGTGAACTCGCGATCGATGAGACCCGTGTTCGAACCTCGCTAATTCTGACCGGTACCAATGTAACTTTGTTATATGTACTTTGGTCGCTCAGTGCCTATAGGCACTATTAAAGAGTGGTAGGCAGGCTGATGATCCAGTCTGCTGTCCTGGGGCAATACCACCACTTTCGAATGTAACACCCGTGAAGTGACTTTGTCGCGTTTCGGGAATAGTTTGAAAGTAGCCAGGTATAGCGAGAGGAGTGTGCACTGTCAATCTAAGATGGTACATGCTCGTCTTCTCAAGCCGGCATAGTGGAGGCGACTGCTACCCGCACAGGTTTCTCTGTAGTAGCAGTTGTTTCCATTCATGGATCGCACTCTAGCTTTACATCAGGCGGAGAGTTGTCACATGCCGAGCTACAATAAAAATATATATATATATAGGACTGGAGTCGCTACGGCCTCGTAGCACGCGTGAGGTCATTCAACTCACAGTTAGTAGATGACCGAGCGCGATTGCCTTAGCGATGTTGCGATGGTATTGCGGCTTGGTTTTATATGAAAATATTAAAAGTATATAGTAATAATAAAAAATTGCAATAACGTTTTAGTTAGAGGAATCTGTCTTTGTACAACCTGTATAATAGTCCGACGTTCAACACACCATCTGATATTAAGTTAGAGTGCGACACAGACATATCATGTCTGCAGACAGTAGTGATCTTCACTATGCCTGCTTGAAAAGGTAGCTTATAAATAATCCATTATTATTACGGGACGAATGGTTGGACGAATTTATGTTAATATTTATTTATATTATCTTAAATCTGGCATCACTACTCATAAATCCACGATGGAGTTAATTAAATAGAATTTATTAACTTTATCTGTCAAAACGTCATTTTATTGGTGACTTTATAATAGATTTCTTCTTTAAAAATACATTGTAAAGGTAAAATAAATATAGGAAATAAAACATGGTTACATTTATACTGGTCGCAGTTTGGAGAGATTTGAACACGGGTCTCATCAATTGTGAGTTCCCGCGTTTCACCGTTAGACCACGGCCGCTCAAAATAATAATAATAAATTATACTCAAATCCCATTTTGAAAGGTAAAGTAATTATTAATGAAAACACAGGAAGTAAAATTTCTAATAATTTCCGATGTAAGATAGAGAGAAGACTGAAAACTTTTTTAAAAACATCCCCTATTACAGAGAAAATTCAATAACGTATAAAATGCAGAGGGATTGCTTGCGAACAAGGTACGCCAGATAGGAAATACCTGTTACTTTAAAAATTCCTTTTACAACGCGAACCGGTTACTAGAAATAGATTGGGTGTTATTCTTGACGTGTTTTATAACGTGTTGTATTCGATTCACCCAAAACAGACCTAAATACATACTTGTATTAATTTCATTGATATTAGTGTTTAGATTTGATCGAATTTTAATATTTTTTGCAATATTTAAAAGTCTTTATAACAAGTTCTCTATGGATTAAATAGGAATCTTGAACACTATAATTAATATTGTTAGATTATTAAATATATTATTATTTTAATAGTATGATTAAAATGAAATACTAAATGTTTTTTTAGTTTTATACACATTTGAAATAGAGGACAACCGCTAGTTCATGTTAATGGTCCTTATAAACTTTATTTTAAATTTAATTACTATAGATGACCATATTTTTGTAGTAGAGTGTTTAATAATAATGAATTTTATTATAAATATTGTTACGAACAAGAATAAGTCTTCAGAAGTGTTCTCAACTACCAATTGAAAGTAGGGTATACATTTTAAAATGTTTAAACTCCTTCATTGAACTAATATACGTTTTATTTGTTTTTCTTTTATTTCATCAAAGTCTAATTTATTCAAATAACTTCTTATATCAACTGCTGCCTGTAAAATTTTATCTGTAGTAGCAATTGTTTCCGTTCATGGACCGCAGGCGGTCCTACCCTTACACCTGGCAGAGTGTTGTCATACGCCGAGCCAAAATAAAAAAATCAAGTTTCATACGAGTATATTATAATGCATCTCTCTCTCTTCGTCGGTCCCTCATTGTTGAGGATTGTGACTCCTGGTGGCTCGCTCGATCAAATGCCTCCATCGGCTGCGACTGTTTGCCTGATGAAGGGCTTTATGGACCGGCATCTCCAGACAAATGGACACCTGGTATTTTGTTAAGGCATATTTAGAGCGGACGTGGTCCAGCGGTGAAGGACGGACCTCATGATCGATGAGACCCGTGTTCAAACTTCGCTAAATTCTGACCGGTACCAATGTAATTGTGTAATGCACTTTCGTCGCTCAGTGTCTGTGATATGAGCACTAGCTTAGTATAAAAGAAGTTCTGTTCAGCGGTTTAGGCTTAAAAAGGTAACAAAACAGACAAAGCTACGTTCACATTTATATATTAGTATAAACTAAATAAATAAATAAAAACACTTTATTGCACAATTGTACATAGGCGAGCTTATTGCCTTTGGCAATATCTACCAGCTAACCTTTGTAGGTGTGAGCGGATATATCTACAGTGCAATGAAAAAATATTGACAAAATAGTGTATTGTGGATTGCGTAGTGTGGATTGATGGATATTAAATGGCAATAAATAATGTTCAATAGAAACTCTATAAAATCCATATGGAGTAATAATTTTAAACCTTAATAGTAATACAAAAAGTATCAAATAAAAGACGATTCCTTAAGGAGTCCGGACTAAATATTTGGTCCTAGTTAACTCACATTTTGTAACCTCTAATATTTTTATGCTTTTTTATAGTAGCTCGGCACTCCGACCGAATATTATTTATTTTTATTTATTTATAAACTTTATTGTTATACAACAAAAGGCGAGCTTAATGCCGCAAGACATTTTCTTCCAGCTGGCCTTCGGGAAGCAGATACGTGGTAGGCAGAATATGGTGCATAAACAAAAACAATTGCTATCACAGAAAAAATTCTACAGTTGTTACAGCTTTGCCGGCTTCAGGAGACAGTGCACACTCATCTCGTTATATCTCACTACTTCCAAATTGATCCTGAAACGAGGCTTCAGTGGTATTACACTGGGTAGACTGGGATAATAACCATCACCCGTCTGCTTGCCACATTTGCTCGATTTGTGGTCGAAACAAATATGTTATTCCAGGTGTTATATGTTTGTCTTGTTCTTGTTCTATATCTAACTATACCCACTAGGTATAGTTTGAGACCAGGGTACTTTAGTAAATCAGGATAAAGTATAGGTGTAAATGTATAAAATATTTAGGAGGTCATAAATTAGTGTCGAATAGAGACTAAACCTCGGACGATACTTTCCAAAAAGTTTTGCGGTGTATTCAGGAAAGTTCACTTCGGGTATCTTCGGCCCAAGTTTTAACTAGCCAGATGCTACCCCCTGCGGCTCTCTACATCCCCGGGGGGTATGAAATCTGATTTCCTTTTAGATTAATACCGAATGTAACTTTCTCACGCGAATTAAATTTAAGAATGTACGTAGATAGTTTTATTTTACTCAAAAGAACATACATACAAATAATACGTAAATAAAAATAAATGTTGCATATTCGTCTACTCGAGCCAGCATAGCGGAGGTGACTGCTGAAATTAATTTGTGTTGTGTCCGCCTACAGATCGCACTTTAGCTTAACATTAGGAGGAGTGTTATCACATGCCGAGCTACTATAAAAAATCATATGAAACATAATTAAGAAAAAGATAATAACTAGGTATAGTATAGTATAGTATAGTATAGTATAGTATAGTATAGTATAGTATAGTATAGTATAGTATAGTATAGTATAGTATAGTATAGTATAGTATAGTATAGTATAGTATAGTATAGTATAGTATATATTATATTATAGTATAATATATTTTTTTAGAATCGTAAATGTTATAGTTACTGAGAAAAACATTTTCAGAAATTTACGCAACAGTAACAGCCTTAAGTCGTTTAGTAAGTTACTATCAATGACGTTACTAATAACTTTATAGTCTCAATACATTGTATACATACAAGATAATGTCAACAATACAGTAAAAATCATGCTATCTCCTTCTCACTTAAGAATATATCTTAGAGTGTAATAAAGACAAATATATGACTTGAATATTCCTGATCGCGTCAAGCACGGTCTTAAGTTTGATAATGTAACACGATTTTGAACAAAAGCTTCAAGGAAATTTGCTCGTGACTTACTCGCTATTTTATACGATTAGCATTATTTTACTTTGAATTTTAAAGCAAAATTTTGTTCAAATTTTACGAGCTTTTACGGTAGTAATAATTTCGGAGGAGAAATCGTTGAATGCAGTACTAATTTTCCTACATTACTGATTTGTTTTTTAATCTTTTTATTTTGAAGCTTGCGCTGTCAATCGGCCCCTATATAAGTTTGATCCTGTATAATCTATACTAATATTATAAAGCTGAAGAGTTTGTTTGTTTGTTTGAACGCGCTAATCTCAGGAACTACTGGTTCGAATTGAAAAATTCTTTTTGTGCTGGATAGATCATTTATCGAGGAAGGCTTTAGGCTATATAACATCACGTTGCGACTAATAGGAGCGAAGAAACAGTCGAAAATGTGGAAAAAAAACGGGAAATATTATTCATCTTTGACATCACCTAATTTCAATAATTTATATTTACAGATAAATACGTTTAATTTGGAATTTGTTTGCATGTGTATGTTTATGTTATTAGTGATAACAGAGTTCTTTGTTTATTATTTCTCTGGAAACGAAGTTAAATATGAGGTATTCTTTTCTTACTTTTCATACTTCGAGAGCTGTTAAATTGATAAGCCCGGGTAGCACCGGCGACCAACAGCTAGTCCTATGTAATGTTATATATAGAACACAAAAAAAGAGAAAAAAGAGACAGAACTTGAGCTTTTTTTAGAAGATTTTTGAGAAGCTGTATAGACTAAGTAAACAGTTGAACTGTACAATAAAGACGCAATTAAACTACTCTAGACTTCGGTTTAGAAGGTTTTACTATGACAGAGATGAACATTAGTCTGCCGTTTTAGTACCGACACTTTTAAGCGTTATGACCTAAGCCGGCATAACAGAGGCAGGCTCTCCGCTTATGGACCAAATTTTAGCTTAGTGAAGTTTTAGCGAAGTTCAGTCTATTGTAGTGTTGCCTGTAATCTATTATATACAATATAATAAAAAAAGAGAATATTTTTTATCCAATTTGAAAAATAGTACAAGACGATAATTGTTAGTTAAAAAAATATTGGACAAACTTCCAAATGTAGCATATATAAATCTTCTTAAAAAAATCATCAACAGTTAACATTTTGTATGCATTAAAACGATGAATAAGTAAAGTCGTATTTTGTCTTTAGTATCAATAATTCTACAGTATCGTTGTCCATGCTTAGGTTGATTCAAAGATTGCGCTTTAAGGCTGTTTTTACACTCATATTGTGACATAAAAATAATTAAATTCGTCCACAAAAAAAGTAAGCGAAAATATCAAGTTGAGATAAATACTTTAAATAATGAAGAAACAATTTGTAAAGACCGTCTGGGTCGAACATCTCCGTCTCGTGTTCAGATCGCACGTTACTAAATACTAGCTCCAAGATAAAAAAAAAACTGTACTGAAATAAGTCGAAAAACAAATATCTTTAGAAAACATTAGATATTTTTATAGTTGCTCGATATATAACAACACTCCGCCTGATGTAAAGCTAGAGTGCGGTTCATGAATGGAAACAACTGCTACTACAGAGAAACCGGTGCGGGCAGCAGTCGCCTCCACTATGCCGGCTGCACGAGCAAGTACCATGGAAACAACTGCTACTACATAGAAACCTATGCGGGGTAACAGTCGCCTCCACTATGCCGGCTCGAGGAGACGAGCATGTACCATCTTAGATTGACAGTGCACACTCCTCTCGTTATACCTGGCTACTTTCAAACTATTCCCGAAACGCGACAAAGTCATTTCACGGGTGTTACATTCGAAAGTAGTGGTACTACCCCAGGACGGCAGACTGGACAAATAACCATCATCAGTCTGCCTACCACTCTTTAATAGTGCCTATAAGCACTGAGCGACCAAAGTACATATAACAAAGTTACATCGGTACCGGTCAGAATTAGCGAGAATTAGGAGGTGGCGGTGTCGATATTTGCCGTAGTCCTTCCATGAAGTTACTCAGGGGGGTTAAATTTGATTCTATGTCAATTTGAATCATCCCTACCACGAGTGATATACTGATATACATAATTAGAAGAGCGATGTACAAAATTATCAGGTACAGATGCCAAAGGGACCGCGTTCGAATCTCTCAAAATTCTCGGGTGGTATTAAACATAACGACGCTAAAACTAAGGTATAAGCACTAACTTAGTTCTTACTGAAAACACCGTACTCGTGCTGTCTAAAGTAAAAAAATTATCAAGAATTGGTCTCTTATATATTTTTTTTATTTCAGCACATGGCTACACTTCATTAGACGAATGATAAGCTAGAGTGCGGTTCATTAACCGGAACCTACCACAGAGAAATTTCAGTAGACAACAGTCTATTTATTTATTTAGTCGCCTCCAGCTAAAATTTAAGAGATTGAAAATCTCCTATTTAAAAAAATCTGATCGCTGACTTCCGAATAGATCCTAGTACAAAAATGAAAAGCTTCTTATCATAAGTTTGGACGATATAGCGCTTCTGTCAGACAATACAAGACATTATTGGGTTTACCGTCCCAAATGTTTTATGTATGAAGTGGTGATGGAAAAATCTTAACTCGACACATTTGGTATTTTTCTGACACCGCTTATGTTCTAATAATTTCTTTATAGGGTATATGAGAAATTAACGGGTCCAAAATTTTGATACAAACAGAAATGTAAAATTGTAAGATGTATTTGTTAGATTTTTAAAATCGTCCTCCCTTTTATTTCTTTTTCTTGGTCATTCCTTCATTTTTATTGTTGATTTTTTTAATTGCTAGTGCGACTAAAATACATATAATATAGTCAGAATTTTATCGAGATTTGAACACACATAAAAAAACTGCGATCACTTAAAAAAAAAGTTTTTTTTGTGTTAAACTAATTATAGACTGCTGCCTATAGAGATTTCTTTATAGTAGCAATTGTTTCCATTCATAGACCGCACTCAAGCCGGCATAGCGGAGGTGAATGCTGCACCAAGTCAATTTAAAAAGCAGTTACATCAGATGCAGCGTTGTTATATGCTAAGTTACAATTATAAAATATATAAAATAATAATCTATTTTTAAACAAATAAAATTTTTAAGGCATATAAAATATATCCACTTTTCCAAGTGTTCGCAGACTTTTTTTTAGATGTGTGTAGAATGTGGATAATATGTTTTACTCGTATAATTTTGAAATAAGTGCCAATAAGTAAACAAATACAAATAGTTGAACCTAATAAATATCATATATCAAACAGTGATATATAATTCAATATTTAGTACAAAACAACAGACGTTTTCGGCAATAGATCAAATTACTTGAAGGCATTCAATATTAAGGTGTACAAGGGTAGGTTGTACCAGTGTTGACAGTCCCACCAAATGCTTCTAGAATTACGACACCTCAACACTTATTCTTGAGAAGTTATAACACACAATTCTATTAGAATAAAATAAACTAACGAGTGTTTTCAAGATATATAAGTGTGGTATGCAGACTGGTAGTTTAACAACTTAATTTATTATGTACTGAAGAACATTATAATATTATCTAAATGAGATACATTATATTAAACATGACAGTGCCCGGCGCTGCCCGGGTTTTTTTAAGTTATTGTTACACATAAGATAAAGATAATGCTTTATTATAAATTACCTATAGCTGTTACCCACAACTTATTTTAGACGATTTAGTTACATAATTAATAGAATATATTTTAAAGTAGTTTTAAAAAGAATATATTTTTTAAAGCGGCATAGTACCTCGTAGAGCTACACCCCCCTCCGCCCGCCTCTCCCCGCCTCGTCATCATACGCCGCGTGTGAATTTTGTTTTGGAGTTATTTTAAAATTGTATTATCTTATAAGATGTTTATTGAAATTAGGTGATGTCAAAGACAATTGTGTTCACAGTTAAATACTCTTAATTAATAACACATTTATTTGGATAAAGATTAATATTATTATGTTTCGACCAAATTTGATTATCATAAAAACGGTTATTGTGAGTTAATCTTAAAAGATAGACATATACTGTCGAGGACATTTTTTTAGATAATTTAAAGAGGAATAATTCTTTCATACATATTTTTTGGGTATCTCGAACGGTTTTCGCAGCGCACGCAACGGAAGCCCTCAAAGATGAACAATTTTGATTTGATTATCATAAAAACGGTTATTGTGAGTTAATCTTAAAAGATACACATATACTGTCTTGGACATTTTTTTAGATAATTTAAAGAGGAATAATTCTTTCATACATATTTTTTGTGTATCTCGAACGGTTTTCGCAGCGCACGCAACGGAAGCCCTCAAAGATGAACAATATTCCCCGTTTTTCCCACATTTTCGACTGTTTCTTCGCTCCTATTAGTCGCAACGTGATGTTATATAGCCTATAACCTTCCTCGATAAATGATCTATCTAACACAAAAATAATTTTTCAAATCGACCCAGTAGTTCCTGAGATTAGCGCGTACAAACAAACAAACAAACAAACAAACAAACAAACAAACAAACAAACTCTTCAGCTTTATAATATTAGTATAGATTAGTTAAATATTAAACAAGTTCTAGGAGGTTGTTTTCTCATCGGAAATATCCTTATGAAAGTTGTATGAAGAGAATTGTGGATGCGAGGGAAGCGAGGAGGTGTTAGGATCGTGGTAAGTGGCTTTCTGTTCTCTCTGCCTATCTCTGTGGGAAAAGGCGTGACAATTTGTGATGATGATGATGATTTGAACTATTTAAATATATTTATACTGTAATATTAATTTTTATCAAAATAGCATATCTGCGAAGTTCTCAAAAACGTACTACCTACTTTAAACTTTTTTTTGTAGCTCGGCATATGACAACCCTCCATCTGATGTAGCTTTTTAAATTAACTTGGTGCAGCATTCACCTCCGCTATGCCGGCTTCAGTAGAGGAATGCACACTATTCATTAAGAGGGCATACTCAACTCATTATACCCGGCTACTTTTAACCTGATTTAGAAATACTACTATCGGTCATGAATGTATACTTGAAAGTGGTGGTACTACCACAGAATGGCAGACTGGGTTAATACCACTCACTAGTCTGCCTGCGATTTATAGTAATACCACTTTCTAATGTAATCAATTCGCAAAATAATAAAAAATAAAATAAAAGGAATCAACTCTGTTGACTTGGATGTCCACAGCAGTATCATTAAACCGTTGTAAAGGAGGACCGTAGCTAATATCAGGCGGAATGCGGACACCTTACAGACTACTATAAAGAAACATTGTATGTGTAGTGTAGTACAAATTAATGACACGACGAAATGAACTGTAATGAACATTTCTCAATTGTCTTTTTTATCGACTATTCAAGAATAAGCCGTCAAACACCCGGTTTAGGGGCACAATAAAACATTCAAAAACAAGATTTGATTTACAAAAGATCTCTCGACGCCTTTAGATTTACCGTAGAGTATCGGATTGTACCCGGTACTCGTGCGGAATAAGTTACAGAAAGAAATAAGACAAAGATATTCCCTTTAGACACCACTTTGCGTTTACATTCTTTATTTATTTGAAATGGAAATTGTTTAACATTAATGATACAATTCGGTGATACTTCTTCTTTACTGTTATTCTTTAAAAAAATCTAGACTAAGCACTAATATCTATAAGGTGGTGTGGTAGGCAGACTGATGACGTCTATTTGTCCAGTCTGCCGTCCTGGGGTAGTACCATCACTTTCGAATGTAACACTCGTAAAGCGACCTTGTCGCGTTTCGGGAACAGTTTGAAAGTAGCCAGGTATTACGAGAGGAGTGTGCACTGGCAATTTGCATGGCACATGCTCGTCTCCTCAAGCCGGCATAGTGGAGGCGACTGCTGCCCGCACAGGTTTCTCTGTAGTAGCAGTTATTTCCATTCATGGACCGCACTCTAGCTTCACATCAGGCGGAGTGTTGTCAAATGCCGAGCTAACAATAAAATAAAAAAATCTATAACTAAACTACTGGGATAACAAATTAATCTAATTATTTTTAATATTAATAAAGTTTTACGTAAAACGAGTTTTCTTTTGTATTCATAACACAAAACTATTTAATAATAAAATAAAAAAAATATGGCACTATATAAAATATACACATATATTTATGTAAAGACTGGCATTTCATATACTCGTAAATATAATATAAACGTTTGACATGAATTTATATCAAATAGAGCCGGTATTGTGGTGGTGACTTCCTCGCATAGAAATTTCTGTGGTAGCAGTTGTTTCCGTTCATGTCCGTATTTAAGTTTAACATCAGGCGGAGTGCAGTCATATGCCGAGCTACTATAAAAATATATTATATATTTTGTTGAAAAATATACCATCAGGCCAGTCGGGGTCATATGTCGCGTCAACATATAAAAAAAGTTATTATTTTCTAATAAAAAATATAAGTATGCAAATGAAAACAAAGTACAAGTAAAATGTGAGTAGTTTACCACCTTTATATGTCATAAAGACTACGAAGTCAACAGAAAGTGCCTGTTTGGTAAATATATTGATGTCTCTAAAGAAATAAATAGCCGATAACACGTTTTCATGGCGGCCGTTTTCAATTTAAAAGCTATATAAAATGTTTTACCTTTCACCTGGGAGTTTTTAACTGGTTTACACATATTTTTTGGATATCTAGAAAATTAGAAGAGTATTTCCTTGCAACGTAGTTCTTAGACACAGAATAGCTGCTCTGGTCTAACGGTAGAAGGTGCTCATTATCAGATTAACGGAAAAAAGAATTGCTAAAAAAAAATCTGGCAAATAAAGTTTATAAGTAGAAAGTAGCCAGGTATAACGAGAAGAGTGTGCATTGTCAATCTAAGATGGTACATGCTCGCCTCCTCAAGCCGGCATAGTGGAGGCGACTGCTACCCGCACAGGTTTCTCTGTCGTAACAGTTGTTTCCATTCATGGACCGCACTCTAGCTTTACATCAGGCGGAGTGTTGTCACATGGCGAGCTACAATAAAAAAAAAAAACAAAAAAAATAATAGTTAAAACTGTCATTAATAATTGTAAGGCAACGTTTTTAGAGCATGATGCCTCTACTATGCCGTCTATTTACAGATAATCGGCTTCTTTATTTAGTTGAAAAAATATTCACACAAAACGGAAGGAAAAAATAAAAGGTATTTTAAATGTAGATTGTTTTATTTCATTTTAAAAATAAATGCTATAACCGATTATTAATTTAGAAAAACAATTGAATAAAGAGTGTGTTAACCTATAGGCAGATGTTAGATAGAAGGGAAGTATACAGGGTGCTTCGGAAATATCCGTTAGTAAGCCGGCAACCGTATTTCCTATTTCGAAACACTTTATAGCTAAGGTTATTCACTCTTTAGCCTCATATTTTTGGTTCATTTAACATGACATATATCGATCAGGTTTAGAATTAATTTGGATGTCGTAGGTGGGTTTATAAAATATGTTTTAGCAAGTTATTAAAGCGATCGGGATCGAGTTATGATGGATTTACACAAAAAAAAAAATTGGGACTCAAACCCTTGTCCTCCGCTTTGCATTTTTTTTTAACCCTATTGAATATTATGATTTATTATATATTTTTAGTAGAATTTGAATTAAAATGTAAAACACGAACCGTCTCCGAACTTATAGAAGATTTCTCTCAGGAATTCAATTTAAAAATCTTCGTTGCATGCATGCTCCGTAGCGGTCAGTACGGGTATATTTTCGGCGAACCAACGGAACGAGTAATTGCTATTTCCTCTGCACTACGAGAATTACAGACCTACGAACTGAATGAAGTCTGGACTTGAACGATTTTTGTTTGCATTTGTTTCATAAAATACTTTTCTGTTACTATTTTGGCGGTCATCTGAAGACTTTTCTGGAGAGTTATCTGTCTTCAATTATTTTCTTTTGTTTGTTACTTCAGTTATGAGGTGCTAAACAAATTGAGTAAAACTCGGATGTAATTAGTTCAAAGGTAAAACTCATCGGGAACTTCAGTTTTGAATACTTAAAGAAATTCCACGAAACAGATGTAGGCGATGTGTACTGAAAAGTTTTTGTAAATTCCTGAAGAGAATTACAAGTACGCGTTTTACTTTGAATTTAGTGACGTAGAGACTATTATCGATAATTTTGGCACGTCTTTTTGTTATAATTTACTATAATATAATATTATAGTTCAGGCATATAACACACAAATTTAAAGGCAAAATTATATAAGGTTATGTATAAATAATATTTTGTTGTACAATATTTGGCATCTATTCATGAAACCATACAAAATATAATTAAAAAAAAAAGAGGATTTTATTTTTTATATTTCATCGATATAATTCTACATCACTATTGCAAGTAAATTATTACAACGCATTATAACATTGATTTATTAGTTATTATGTACAAAATAAGACTTGAAAGTAGTTTACATTTCTATTGAAACTTAAAGTGCCTAAAGTTGAAAATCCATTGATCGGTCCCAATAGATTTTAGTGTAGAGTTCTGTAAAGTGTTCCCATCGAGCATTGTTTTGTTTTCAATTTCTTTTCAAACAAATTTCAAACCTTTACTAATAATATTAAAATATTTATTTAATGGCAATATTCGATTTAATAGCAGCCGTGGTCTAACGGTAGGATGCGTGAAATGCTAAACATGATCCTTTCACCTTGAATCCTTCAAGCGGGGCGTAAAAAAGCACCTTCTCAGGCGGCATAGAAGTGGCGACTGGAGTCACCGTGCGAGTGGTTCTCTAGTCGTCAATGCTCATGAACCTCCACTGAGTTTACAACCAGACCAGTCGAGGTCACATAAAAAAAATATCCGTTTTCGAATCTTCCTAAGTTCTGACCAATGTAGTTATGTTATATGTACTTTGGTCGCTTAGTGTCTGTAGGCACTATTAAAGAGTGGTAGACAGACTGATGATGGTTCCACTTTGGAATGTATCACCCGTGAAGTAACCTTGTCGCGTTTCGGCAATAGTTTGTAAGTAGCCAATTTTTCTTCAATAATATATTTATAAAATATATTACAAATCTTAAGGGAATGGAACGCGGGCCTCAGCGTACTACAAAATCTGTCATCTTTACTTAACAGTTGAGTAAAGTAAGTCGCTTTTGTGATGTGAAATCTTCAAACGAATTCAATGATGTCACCAGTTTACGGAAAAGGTTGTCAGGATAGAAGACGGGAGGTGGAAAATGACTTCAATGTCAATAGTCCTTAACAGTCTTGCGATGGCATAGATTGGATTTACTATACTTGGAAACTTTGACGCGACAAACTTTATAATAGAAAGTTAGAGAGACCATGAGTTTTAATAAAAAATTATCCTATTTTTTATGTAAGTCGTGTATACTTGTCTCGTGAAGTCGGCATAGCGCAGGCGACTGCTGTACTCTGACTAACACCAAGTGGAGTGAGAAAGATACTGGACTAGTTTTTTTTAAGCTAGTTTTTGTATCAAAGGCAACTTGATCATGATTACTTTACGTGATTAGGTGTCGAGACTTGACTACTTAAATAGAAGTTGTTAGGCGCAAAATATAATATTATTTTCTGAATAATTATTATGTTTTAATATCTTATGGTTACTATAATTTATCTGTTACGGACTGGCTTTATTGAAATCAGATTAACTATAGACATGAATGTTTAAATTAATTTAACCATATGTGATGTTGATATTAGAGATTATATTGGGTTATTGATAATGGTTTGTTTATTAACACATATTGCTTTCTCGCTTCTACAAACTACATCGACATGTAACAAATGCTATTATATGCCGTAGACGTAAAGACGTAGATTCACCAGGTATTTTTTTAAATAAATTTTCACTGAGAAAAAGGAAAAATAGACGAACAAAAACTTTTTAAAAATTTCAGTTTTTTTTTACATTCTATAACTCTAATTGCATTTTTTACAAACAATTACAATTACAATCAATTAAACAATAACTAGTTTTTTATTCTCAATTATTTAGTTTCAAATTAAAGGTTTTTTTTTTGCTTTGGGCTCAAACTTTCATCACGAAGTTCTTTAGCCACGAAGTTCTTACTTAAAAAATGATCTGACGTGCACCGGGCTACTTCCAAGTTAATATGTTTTTTAGTTATTAGTAGAATATCTTGTATGAAATCCTAAACAACTTATTTTACCCCGTTTCACCCCCTTAGGAGTTGAATTTAAAGTAATCAATTATTCATAAGTAAAACGTTAGAAGACTTGAAATCTAAACTATAAACTACTTGAAAACTACTCGATACTCGTACCATTAATCAAAGTTATTTATGCAAATTAATTCAGATCTTATTTTATAATAAATAGAGTCTATTTTTATTTAGATAAACCATACAGAGACTTGTTTAAGCACATGTGTGGATTTTAAATAGAAATTTCCCAAGTTGCCGATATGCATCCAATTTATAAGACATGTCACTCGAATGTCCAGAAAACGAGCGTGGAAACGATTACAGGCTTTCACAAGGTATTCTATAATGGATGTTTTAAGGCTTTTGATATATAATTTTGACGCTATTTTCCCTACAGAATGTACGGGTAGAGAAAATATGTATTTGTAAAATAATTAATCATTTTGACTTTCAGTTTACAGAGGTTTATTTAATATAACATATATTTAAAAAATATAACAAATTATTAACAACCTCAAAATTATAATTACCTGAAAGAGTGGTAGGCAGATTAATGATGGTTACTTGCTCAGTCTGCCGTCCTAAGGAAGCACCGCCGCTTTCAAGTATTAAATACATTCAACTATTTAAGCCGGCATAGTGAAGGCGATTCCAGATATTGTTATTTCCTCTCATTCGCCAGTCTCTAACTTAACATCAAGCGGAGTTTAGTCACATGCCAATCTACTATTATTTTTTATATAAAAGAAATTCATCGTACAGGCTGTAATCTCTTTAACTACGTGTTAGTAATACCTATACCCTGTCATAGAGATATATAGTGGAGGTACAAATTGCATACATTTGACATGAAAAAAGTGTAGGCCGTTTCAAACGATTTGACAATATTGCCGTCAAGTCAAATACTAACTGACAGAGATCCTCAAGGTGACTGCGGCCATCTTTTCTCTCGCGTCACATTAAGAGTGTTATTGCAAAACTAGTTGGATATATCAAGGCTTAATACCATTTCTTTTTAATTTTTTAATAATTTAAGTCATAAGTCGAAATGTTTACAATTTCATTAACAAATATTAGTATTAATAAAGATATTTTTAAAGTTGTAAATAAAATCTTAGCAATTTAGCAAATAACATTAACTATATTGGTTTTCCGCTCCAAATAAGAATGCGGCCCAATTGGAAAGGCTGTTGAAAGCAATATTTTCAGATGGACGTATGTTTACGGTTAGATTTCAGCCAAGTATTGCTCAATGCCAGCAAATTGATATTTTACCTTTTGGCATTTTATAGATTTATTTACCCGGCTACATGTCAACCTGGATGATTCTCGACTCAACAAGCCGGCACAGTGGAGGAGTCTACTGCCTACGTAGCTTTCTTTCAAAATTATATTTATATTATAAGCGCTGTCAACTTGATGGTGCCTACTCGTCTCCTTAAGCCGGGATAGTGGAGGTGATTACTATCTGCAGTAATTTATCTGTAGTAGCAGTTGTTACCGCTCATAGATCGCATTCTACACTATATATTCACATGCCGAGCTACTATAAAAATATCACGTGTTCCATTTAAAAAAAAAAACACCTGACGAGAAAACTTTTCGTCTCTCGCCAAAAACTTTGATTGTTAAAGATTTTACACTTAAAATGTCCTGAATAAATGAAACGGGATCTTGTTTACTGAAATTCATTAAGTATTTATAGGTGCGTAACCCACTGAAAAAGTTGTAAAATACGTTATTTCAGTCTGAAGGTCGTTTTCTATACCTTATGCAGGGAGAGTGATCTAGTTTATATTATATTTACGGGTTCGAATCTTGTCTTTAGACTGCACCGACCAAACCGCGACTAAAATATAAAAATGAAACTGTTTGTTCTTCAGCCAGGATTTGAACCCGTAACCACTATACCTTCTGCCTGTTTTATAAGTTAGTGTTTGTATCACATTTACTAAGCAACAAAGTTAGTTAACATATAACATAGTTACATTTGAACACAGGTCTCATCAATCGAAAGGCCCGTCCTCTATCGCTAGACCACGGCTGCTTATCAAACAAATCAAACATTTTTTTTATATAAATCACGCGCATAATTAAAAGTTATAAAAAATATCTTCATACGTAACAAAATTGTATCGACATTTCTATGAAACTAAGTGGAAACATTTCAAAGTTTCTTGCTTGAATGACGCTGAGTTTGTGCTACGCCGTAGCAGTAATAGCTACGAAACGTGTATTTTTCTTGTGTACATTTTATATTAAATAAAGAAAATAATATTATATTAATAATAAAATATATGTATTTTAATATTTATGTATCACATTATCATATATTAAAAGAACCTGAGATTTATAAATTTACCGTATTAGTAAAATAAAGCTTAATATATACCCGTATATAAAAAAAAAGAAAACAGTATATTACAATAAAACGATACGAGAATAAAATCGAGTGTTTACTAAACATTCATACATCATTAATTAAATGTAATTATTATATGGAAGTGTCTTTGTCCGCGTTTGTGCGAACGCTGGTATCGACTGGGCGGCGCCACTGCTCGTGCTGGCTCGCTTCATCACGGCGCCGCTAGTTTCGGCCCCGTTCGGTCTTCTCCGTGAACCTTCGTCCCTACTCGACACCCCCGACACTGGAAATTTAAGGGCTGCGTTAAGGATTTTTCGACAGGCGCGCTACGGCTGCCAACATATTACCATGGGTTAGCGGCACGGATTAAAATAAAAAGAATTGCAAATACAATTTTTTTTTTCTAAAACATTGTTTTCTTAGAATCGACTATGAGGGATTATAACTTAAACAAACTTTCTTTTTTTTCTGACGACTGAAAATAGTCTTACGTTCTAAAAAATCTAGTTTTCTTGCTAAAAAGAAGTGGAGCGTAGGCAATTGTCGTTTGAAAAAGGCGATAGTAGCAATTTCCCTTTGCCGACAACCCTTTGCGAGGTCCGGGCACATGGCGCAGGCCGGGGTTGCGGGCGGCGCGGGCGGAGCGGCGCGAGCCCGGGAGCGCCCCGCCCGCTAGTGGCGGCCTGCAGTCGCGGCCACCGGCGCGTGTCGCAACGCTTCCGCACCGCCACCTTACGGCTAACCTGTTTTCCTAACTAAAACACCAAAAAGACCAATAATCTGTGCATAAAATTGTTTGTTTTTTATATTCGACCGGTCGATTTAAGGATGGTTTTATATAAACATTGAGTCGAGCCGTGCCGCGCGGCTCCTTCGATCGTTTCGTTCCCGGCATGTGATGTAGACGTTCGCTTTTATAAAATGATGGTGTTCAGATCAGTTGTTTACGTTGGGGTTGGTAGTTGATAAGTGGAGTTAACGCTGGGCATGCTAATGTAAGTAATACTCATAATTATAACACTTCATACATTCTATTTTGTTCCAGTTAAAAATACTTTCAGCGAGTCTAATAGAGACTTGCTCTAAGAGCGCAAAGAAAAATAGGACTTTAGTTCTTTTCGCCCTACCTCTTGTTAGTTCATTCTCTCAATTGTTTATTGTTAATATTCGAATGCTAAAGAAGTATAAACTTGTAACAAAACCCATATACATTATGAAAGTTGGTTTCTGCAATGCGTCAGAATAAAATATTCAGATTATAAAAATTAATATTTTTAAAACGACAATTCCCCTGGGCACGTTATTCGTGACTCTAAAATGTGATTTTGTTTTGACGCGCGGAAATATAATGTATTCTAGTACGTACTTTTATTGATAAACCCAAATTTCTTTAATTACTTAATTCTATTGAACGAGCGTGAAATTTTTTTCATTATATTTTGAAGAAATTTTTAACTCATAGTCGTAATTTTTTTTTTTCACGATGAAAAAGGAATGAGGTTTAATTTACCACACCAATACATTATTAATAGATTTAAAAAATAAATCAATTATTTATTAACCCTAACAAATATATAGGCAATTAAAATTTCACTTCCAAACCCTTAAAGGGTCGTAATCTTCAGTTATGAAACTTTTGACCCTTTTTCTATAACGCTCGGGTGTTAAATATCACAATGTTTTTAACATTTAATAATAAAATAATATAATAATAACTAACAAAAGGAGTGTGTAGTGTCAAACCTGGATGGTGCACATTCGTCTTTTCAAGCCGGCATGGTGGATGCGACTGCTGTGTACGGAAATTTCTTTATGGTAGCAGTTGTTTCCGTTCATGTACGTGGTTTTGTCATATACCGAAATAATGTAAAAAAGATGTATAACTTTTTTTTTTACGCCCACGTAGTAAGCATGGCTACGCGATGCTTACGGTGTAATATTTGTGAGCGGCCGTGGTCTAGCTGAAAAAAAAGTACCTCACGATCGATGAGAACCATGTTCAAACCTCGTCAAATTCTAACCGGTACCAATGTAACTATGTTATGTACTTTGGTCGCGCAGTACAAGAGATACAGACACTAGCTTAGTACAGACATTAAAAAAAAATGCACCTACGCATAAGTATGTAAAAAAGATTTTTCAGTCGAAAATTGTACTAACTAAAAAAACTACTGAAATATGATTTTTGAAACCGTTAAAATTAAATTAAATTCGTATTTAGAATAGTTATTAAACGATAATTACTCGAAGTATCCAACAAAGCTTCATCAAAGACACTGAGATAGGATACTCGGTCAAAGAGGGTTCGGAAGTAGTTTTCTTCAACACAAGAGCATTTCTATTGAACAATATAACGTAAAATTAATAGAAACACCCTGTATCTTCTCAATAGCTATCATATATTCGTAAACGCATGTTATTGGTTGAATCAAATAAATTGGTTTTCAATTTGTTACTTTTTATTTTATTGAGGAAACGAACAATATTTATGAGGGTATTTGATAAACCTAAATTAAAAAGTGGTAGGCAGATTGATGATGGTTATTAGTCCAGTCTGTCGTCCTAGGGTAGTATCACCATTTTCTAGTGTGACCTATCTAGTCGCGTTTTGGGATTAATTTATATCGACTACTTGTATAGTGAAAGTAATGTGCACTATCATCGATGGATGGTGCACTTGGTCTCTCGAGCCGGCATAATGGAAGTGACTGCTGTGTTAGCAGTTGTACTCTAGCTTAACATCAGGCGGAGTGTTGGCATGTGCTGAGCTACAATAAAATAATAATAAAAACCTATATGATTAAGCTTTAATACATATTATAAATAATACTAATAATATAATTAATACTAATATTACAAATGTAAAAGTATGTTCGTTTGTCTACTAATCACGGTCAAACGGTTAAACGGCCTTTTATTTTTTCATTAATTGATCGGTTGATTAGGAATTTTGAACTTTTTACCTACGAGTATTTATTTCTTTAATTGAAGGCTATTGAAGTAGATATATGAAAACTCGGAGTATATTCCCATACGTACACCAAACGCATAATTTTATTTCTAAGCATACAAAGTTGTGGAAAATAGTTAGTATACGTATTTACAAAGTTACTTATTAGCACAATAAAACTAAAGATTTTAGGGTAAATATATTTTTTTATTTCTACTACACTATATGCTTGTGCTTATATCATAGAAATATCGTAGAAACCACAAACCTATAAAGTTACATTGGTACTGGCCGAGCTCTTTAAGAGATTGAGAACACGTCTATACCAATTCGTCACTCAAAAATATTAGTTTTTTTTTAATATTTACTAGGGAGTGTATTTCATATATTTTTTGTTTGTTCACAGACGGACTGGAGTTAGCGGGTGTGTTGTGGACTGTTGTTTCGGGGCCTTGATTCGCGAGGCAAAAGTGTTCGGGGCCTCAGTGTACAGGGCCTCACGACACGAGGCCCTGGGACTTTCGGGCTGGCGACTGCGCAATGCGGTAGCGCGACGGCGCGGCCGAGCGGCGGGCGGGCACTCGTGCGCTTTCGGCAATGTGCCCCAATTGCGCTACATTGTAAGTCTATCTAATTTCCTAATAAGTCTAATTTAAAAAAATAGTTCCCATGCTACCATACAATGAAACTTCTGCATAAAGAGCGGTAATGGTTATTAGTCTGCCGTCCTGGTGTGATGATTTATAACTACGTACACGTAAATGTCGTCATCTAAAAAAATATTATTATATCTGTAGTCCTTCCATCGTGACAGGTAAATGATTGGATCCTCCAGTCGCAAATGAATTACGGAAACTCAGTTAGGTGTTACCACGAATAGGGGCGGTTCCGGGAAATGAAGTAGATTTGAACCAAGGAAGTCGTGGTAACACAGTTTAACGAAGCTATTCAATATATGATTTAAGATCTAAATAATTTTATATTTACATATTTGTTAAAGAATAGTGTCAGCGGAGCCAAATTTTTGAGGGTGGGGAAAATATTAGTAATTATACATTTTTATATAATTTAATTTAAATTATATAATATTTGGGTGTAGATTTAACAACCAAAAACGAAAGTGCGTGTCTTTTCCTCTCCGCCGCCCCTGGTAAAGAAAAGTGATGTCACTTATTTTAACGGGTTCTGTAACGCAGTGGTTGTGCTGCCAGTGTGTTGTGGAAATCTAGATTCCTAATGTTTTATTCTTGAATTTTTCATTTAAAAAGGTAGTATTTGTTTCGGGTCTAGGCTTTACATGTTGGTGATACCCCTCACAATACCCATACGTGTATATGTCTATTAATTATCTGAAAACTTATGTAATATTTTTTGTGATATATATTCTACCACTCTTCCTATATTAAAATTAATGGGGCTAATTTTTTAAGTTACTACTTACTACGAATACGAAAACCGGGACAAATAACACAATAGTTACAAGCGAAGCTTTCGAAAGTTTAATATTAAAAAAATCAAATGAAATGCGTTAGTAAGCCGAATTAAATGTTTTTACTTCAGTTAGATAAGACTAAATTAAATAAATACAAGGTGAATAACACTCATGAAATATTATATTTCATTTCTTCTGTCTACCCTTAAAGGAAATTGTCCAGAAATATTATGATAATATTAGTTAGTACAAAAACACAACACTCATGAATGATTTATTAAATTATTTTTATTCACAATCGTCTTGGAACTTGGAGATACTCGTACATTGTCTCTCTACTTTGTTATACAAATAGAAACTTCTAAAAGCGATGTCAAGAAAAGAACGACAAGAAAAGGATTTTCTTTTAGATATATACTGTGTTTTTAAGGGCCTCTTCAATAATACAGTGAGACGCAAAAATTCCGGATCATTTAAAAAAAATATTATTTTTTTATAAATTCATAAAATACTTTTATAAATATAAATGGCTTATTAATGTACACAGGATAATTATACGCAATAGTAATCTACTCTTAATATATTTATTAAATAAGCATATCTTATCTTTACAACTTTGAGAGAATCGTGGTTTTTATAAGTGACCCAGAATTTTTGCTTTACAGTGTATTTTTTAAATTATATTTTACTAAATTTATTTTGCAAAATACTTTTTATTTCTTGTACATTGACGATATCGTACAGTGCTCGTATCATAGGCATGTAGACATTAATGTATATTATATTGCAAACTTACATCAGTCCTAGCTAAGATTTTAATTAAAGTCTAATTTGAAACTAAAATCAGTCTGCGGCTCCCTGAAATGTGAAAATATGAAAGCGCGCGGCACATCTTTTTATCTCTATAAAAGGTTCCCTAGAGATGGGATGGGATCGTTAAATGAATAATTATATACATACAAAGTTGCAGGCTGGTTAATTATAACTAGTAACCTTCCTGCGAAGTTAAAAAGTACAAATAATGTTTACGCAGCACTAGAAGCTTAGATGGGTGAGTTTTTTTTAAATATAATATATTTTAGTGGTGCCGGCAGTCATTATTTAGCACGATAATTGCACGCAAAACGGTGTTTTATGCGATAATTACAAGAAACATAATAATAATTCGGGCAATTTACACGAAATTTTCATCAGTCATATTCTTAAGGATTTATTGTGAATCAATGTATTTCATAGTGAAAACCGAGTAACAACACCTGCAATAATTTCTGAGATTAGTTCGTATTTTATTTAAAGAGTCGTAGGCGGATTGACGATGATTATTAATCTAGTCTGCCGTGAAATTACCAAGTCGCGTATCGAAATCAGTTTGGAAGTAGCCGGGTATAACGTGAGAAGTATGCATTGTCAACCTGTGGTAGCAATTGTTTCCGTTCATGGAATGTACTCTAGCTTAACATTAGGCAAAAGTAAAGAAAAGAGGATAGATAGCTATATTTTAAGATTATATTTAATACGAAAACAGGCATAAAAAATAATTGAAAACCGAATAAAAGTATCATCACTACAACTTCTTAAAGCTAAATATTAAAACGAAATCTCTTTAATAAATAATCTAATATTTTCTCTGATCGTAAACGTAACACTAAAATAGTACGTAAAAGCTGAAACCTCTACACACAACGTCATAACACGAGCCCTGCTGGAGAAAATTTAATAAATATTCAAATAAAGGACTCCGAATGAGCTTTGAAGGACGATGAGACCTCCCCCTACCCCGCCTTTCGTCCCGGACATAATAAACTGACAGTATATTCTTGACGTATCGATGTTGATTTGATATTAAAATCATTATTTTATTCAGTGACGAGTTTGTCCTACGGTCTCTATATGGGTCTGCCGCGATGTGGTGGATATTCAATTTAGTATTATAACTTTTTGTTCTACTATTCTACATTTTTGTTTATGTCATAAAATATGCGATTTTTAATATTAATCTGGCATGTCACTGTATTCTGCTTGATGATTAGATAGAAGTGTAGCACACGATCGAATGCAAAAATGTAAATAAAAAAAAAACAGGCAACAGTCGCCTCCGTTATAAAAATAAATATTTCTGTTTTAAAACATTGTTTGTTTGAATTTTTAGGTTGATTGGTAATTAAATTTGGATTAAAATTGAAAAAAAAAACACATATAATCATTTGTTATTTGTAATCGAATTCAAATCAGACTCAAGAATAAACCTCTTGGGTTTTTGCTGACTAAACAATAAACGGTTGCGATAAGCTCAAGTACTTGACGAAAAAACGAGGAAAATACATAGGAAAAACGATGTCGTTCCCTTCACTTTGTAATTCATATACATTTGAACGAAACGGGTACTTTGAAAATATTTTGAAAAAATCTTCATGATGTACATTTTTTAAATAAATATATCGTTATTGTATGGATATAATATACGTATTAACTTAAGATCCACATGTAGCAATTGCGCAGTCGCCGGCTTTTGGAGACGAATATGAACTGGCCAGATTGACAGTGCACCCTCCTCTCCATACGGAGTATACACTCGCGACTCAAAAATGCATTTTCCTGAGCTCATTATTTTTTTAACGAACATAAATAACATTATTATATTGTGCAACAAGGAAATGCAGCCTAATTAGAATGGCTGATGCAGTTACCGTGTTGTGTAATGAAGACACGACCATAATTATTTCTTATGAGTACAGTCAACTAGAAAAATACTAAGATTTAATTTTAAAATATTTTTAGCAGAATATGTGGGCATTTATTAATGATTTTATAAACTTTTGACGATGACTGTACTTAAAAAAAATCAGCAGCAGAGGTGATCATACTTGTAACATCGTTACTTGTATAAGAAATAGATTTTTTAAAAGGTTTTATTGAGAGCAAAATGTAATAGTATAATACTTTATCATCAGATCTAGGCTGAAGGTACATCCTAGGTTGGGGTAAGGGTAAAACATTATGTATGTATAAGTATTTATTTTATTCAATTTATCAATACATTTTTTTTGGCGTCACAATACCCAAAAATTAAATCTAAAAAAATAGAAAATTTTCCTCTAAGAATTACACATTAATCTACTACACAAAAGAGAATCTTAGTTAGAAGTAGATACTGTTAGAGATTAAAATAAACACTCTGGTTTTTTTAATAAAAAGAAACGCAAGGAACGTCGCGTTAGATGAAAAAGGGGGAGCTCACTCGTATGGCAGTCGCAATCACAACATTGACTTGATGGAAAAACCGTGTCACGCTTAACCGGTACTTCACACAAAAATTAGTCATCCAGACCCAAACAATTCCCTATTGGCTTACACATGGGCCACTAATATTTTATATCTACATATAATATATACATTGTACATACAGTAGGCGTATCTTATTATGTAAACAATTTTTAATATAGTATATTTCTTTTTTTTTATTGTAGCTCTGCATATGACAACACTTCGCCTGAAGTAAAGCTTGAATGTGAAAGTGGTGGTACTATCCCAGGACGGCAGACTGGGCTAATAACCATCAACAATCTGCCTACCGCCCTTTAAATTAGTTACATTGGTACCGGTTAGAATTTGACGAGGTTCGAATGCAAACATCGATCGCGAGTTTACGGTTCCTACCGCTAAACCACGGCCACTCTTAAAATATTATTGAGTTTTCTTTTATGTTATTAATACGATGAATAAATATTTTAAAAGAATGACGGTAAATTTCCGCCAGAAATTTACTCTTATATGTTATTTGAAAAATTGAGTTCAATGTTTTTAATATTTCTCATATTTTTTTTTTAATAAAAAAATAATTAAATTTATAAACCACTTTTTTTTCCAAGGAATATTATATATAGGTTTTCCCCTAACAAATGCGACGTCATTTTGTGGTTTTGAGGAAAATACTTTGAAAAATTATTTTCTACGTAAAATTTCAAAATGGCGTACAAAGCAGCAATATTATCTAAACATTCAGTTGAATGGTATGTTCTCATGGAATTCAAGTATTACAGCGCCAAAGGCTGTATTATTTATCCCCAGCCCAGTTTGCGGGTAGAATAGCACTAACTGTAAATAAATGAGTAAATTTATAGTACAAGTATACTGTGATTCTAAACTCGATTTCAATTCGAATTATAATTAAAATCGAATTTAATCATATTCAATTCAGTATTTATTTCATTATTCAATATAGTTTATTGTGAGTACACGTGTACTAACGCTAGACTACGACCGCTCTTATTAAGTTTTATTTTCAAATGTAATCTTTTAGTTCGTTCTAATAAAACTGCGCCTCATTTAATTATATGAATTTTATTATAGTGACAGCTGTCAAAGCAATAATTTAAGAAAATGGACTTCTTGTTTTTGTTGTTTTAAATTTTAAGATTGAATAGCGGTAATAGAGCTAGAATAGTCTCTCCATGATCGTAGAAAACACGCTTTAGTTAGTTTCAAGAGTGGTGCGGCGAATAAGTACGGTCTCTTTGCGACTAAAGAGCGAGGGTTAAATCGAATTTTTAGAGTTTATACTAGCTAACTAAGCATAGGAAGCCGTCTTTTGTAATAGTTTTGTGTGTACAAGCAAAATTGTTTTTACTTCATTGTCGAAACTGATTATATTTTCACGAAACACACTGCTAAAGGAGGTTTGTAAAAATTGTTTTCAATATTTTATTAATGAAGGTTTTTCTGTGGTTCTAATATCTAGTACATTTGCTTATTATGATGAACATAAAAATTATTACATTCTTCGAGTAGATACATTAACAGGAGGTAAATTAGTTGTAATATAGATTTTATCGCCGGCGTTAATTGGTAATGAAATGAAAACTGTAATGTATTGAAATTTTGTTTATTGTGCCGATGTATTGGATCTGGGAATAAGTTCGTGACGTTTTTTGGCTCCTTCGGCTAATAGATAACGATAAGAGCCACTTTATTTCTAGAACTGTTATCAAAGAGGTACTATCAGCAAAGCTGTCACTGGATCACTTCAGTGACGGGCGAATGTGAATGATTCATTCGAGTGATCATTTTAAACATTTCGAATAATGAGAAGTGAGCACTGTCAATCTGGATGGTGCACATTCGTCTCCCCAAGCCGGTATAGAGGAGACGACTACTGCTTGTAGAAATTTATCTGTAGTAGCAATTGTTTCCGTTCATCAGAGCTATAATAATAAAAAGTACTATTGGTTTTTAAGGTAATTTACTATTGGTAGCAAATCAAAATTATTTCGAAATGTACAATGTAAATATATGTTATTTAGTATGGAATCTTTTGATTTTATCCCTATTTTTTTGAACAATCGATCATCGCTAAAACTTAGGAAATAAAATTATAACCTATTAGAGATGTAAAATTGATTGTAAACCGATTTCTTTAGGTCGATTACGAGCTTCGGACAGAGCTTGTAGAACAAAACAACAAATTAATAGTCCTTAACGTGATACAGCTGATCTATTTCTATATACTTTATTTATTAACACAAAATAAAATAACTATTTAATAATAAAAATAAATAACACTTAATAAATTAATTTTCCGATACTTTTACATGTAATTTTATTTATTAATAAATTGAGCTTGAATTTCAATTAATAATCAAAATAAATTTATCGCATTGAAACGTTCATCATTATGTTTCAAATGACATCGTTCCCGTTTTAAATCTTTCATTCATGTTTATAGGGTTTGTTTACACTACATAAATGTTTTGCATTGATTTGTTACTTTATTGTATTGCCTATACAAGCCCTAAGATTTGTTACATAGTAGCTTGACATTCAGTGCAAATCAACTGTTACTACATAAAGATGTCTGCGTGTAGCAGTTCCCCCCGCTATGCCGGCTTAAGAAGATAAATATGTCGTGTTATCGTCGTTATCTAAAAAAATCTAGTTTTTCTTTGAACCTTTTTTAATTTTATCAGACTTTAACAGACAAATTAGTAGATTAGAAATGCCGAAAAAATAAATTGGCCGTCATGTTTCCTGAACAATAAGATTCAATTCAATCAAAAAGAGCAATTTTTAAAGTAAGATAATTATTAAAGTGTTACAGATGAAAAATTATTAGTCTATAACAGCCTTTATACCGTGAATTCACATGGAATGCTTTTAAATTGTAAAGTGTGAAACTTTATCCAACCAATGCCTGTTTAATTACATATTAACGATTTATTTACTATGTGAATTATTCATGAAAAAAAAATATACAAATTTTTCTTACTTATTTACATTTGTTTATTATATTACAGTTGTTTAATATTTTAATAATAAGTGTAACTATTCTTTCATTGTGTCAAAGTAACCTTTATTCTTGTAGAGTTAAGTTTCAATTTAGAACAAAGTGACTTCGCCGATCTCTCCAAATACAATAGCTGCTACAGGAAGTCCCAGAAAATGGTGACAATAAACTACAAGATAAATGTGTGGATGGGGCAGTTTTGTCATCTTATGTGGATTCTCTAAAGCAATTTAAATTTTACTTTAGTATCGTACATATAATTATATTATTTTGTACTGAGTATATATACTCACTGTTTGCTTCTTTTATAAAAAAAGTAGTACCATTTTTTTAAAATACTAAGCAAGACTTTTATCTTAAGTACCGAGAGACTAAAGTCATAGCGGAGGCTACTGCCTGCATAAATTTCTCTGTGTTAGTTGTTTCTGTACTTGACTTCACTCTCGCATAACATCAGGTGGAGAGATATGACACAATAAAAAAAATTAACAAATAAAGGGACTATCTAACCCCAATACTGCGGGTAGTTTCAAAATATATCCTATACTTAAGTAAATAAGGATCATTAATTTTTATATATTACATAATTAATATGTTGTTATATAATTATAATGCGTGGGTATAATTTTCAATTGTATTACAAAACAGACTGGATAATACCCATTAAATTCGCTACATTTAATTAATGTTAAATCATTATTACATAATACCTTTTTCAGGATCCTAAAATAACATAAAAACGTTTTCCTTTTTGCGTTAATTAAACAATGAAACATATTTAATTCAAAAAATTGTTCAAGCAAACTATACTCTGTTACTCTGCCTCCAGCATATACGCTTTTACTAAGAAAAGTAAAAAAAAGAAATACTTGTATATTCGCTCATTTATTTATGAGGACTGCCTTAGAGGCTCGGCTGCCCGAGGCCATTAGCAGGACCGCTATCCCCGTCCTTCTCTAACCGACCATAATTTCCAACTTTTCATTTCCCCTCTCGTTCTCTTTGGATTTTCTAGAGCTATTATTCTTCGGGTTAAAACACTTAAACTTTCCGCTAGTGTGGAAAACGTCTCAATAGGGATTCCATTCCATATTTATGTATCTACTAATGGTTAACCTACGAGTATTTGGCCATTTTGGTTTCTATGGTTAGATCAAGAGATTTTCTTCGGAATAAATCAATGATGTTTTTCACACTAAGGAGATACTTTTGGGGCATGTGGCTTATAGTTTCAAGTAGTAGTCATTTTGAAAGGTCTGGGATCGAGGCTTGAATAATGTGAGGATTCACCCGGTTAGTTTATATCAAAGGTTTTGGCTTAAGGAGGGTATTAGTGTGTACTGTTAATGGAAATGCGGTCAAGTTGTTTTATTTACGTTCAATTTAACATCAAGTGCTTTGTACAAGTTGCCTTTTAATTTGTTTTCGATTTGAAAACGGAGAACTTGGAGTGTGTTTATTTATGTACAACTGCTAACTATATTACTACTGGAGTAGACAGAGTCCGATGCGTCAGAGACTTCTCTCTTTCTACATACAACTTTCGCCTCAACCACTACCATAATTGGGTTCTCCTTAATTTTTCCTTTTTTTTTATTGTAGCTCGGCATGTGACAACACTCCGCCTGATGTAAAGCTAGAGTGCGGTCCATGAATGGAAACAACTGCTATTACAGATAAATCTACTGGCAGCAGTCGCCTCCACTATGCCGGCTTGAGGAGACGAGCATGTACCATCTAGATTGACAATGCACACTCCTCCCTTGTACCTGGCTACTTTCAAACTATTCCCGAAACGCGACAAGGTCGCTTCACGGGTGTTACATTCGAAAGAAATCTTTTATTTTTACTTTATACTTCATTTATTAGCTTATTCTATTTATTTTGTCAATATTTATTTATTTATTTCATTGCACTGTAGACATCTCCGCTCACACCAACAAAGGTTAGCTGGTAGACAATGGCAAAGGCATTAAGCTCGCCTATGTACAATTTAACATGTGCAATAAAGTGTTTTTTATTTATTTATTATTATTTATTTACTACCCCAGGACGGCAGACTGGACAAATAACCATCATCAGTCTGCCTACCACTCTTTAATAGTGCCTATAGGCACTGAGCGACCAAAGTACATATAACAAAGTTACATTGGTACCGGTCAGAATTAGCGAGGTTCGAACACGGGTCTCATCGATCGTGAGTTCACGCGTCTTACCGCTAGACCACGGCCGCTTTCTGTCTAATTTAAAAATAGTTAATTAATTTTTTTTTTTATACTTGCGTACCTATGTTAAGGAACGCATTTGTTTCTCTTGATCAAGATGAAGATCTAAGTTTACCACCTGACTTAAGTCTGACTTAAATAGAGTTGTGGACCCCCTAGCTTCCCTTTAAAATGATGGAAAAATACACACATGTTGATCCGTATTTAATTATCTGTTATTATAATTAAATTGGATTCGTGAAGGTTTACTAATTGTACTTGAAAACTTACAGACTAAGAAAAGTTAACTATTAAGCAGGCTAAAAATATTACAAAACCTTAAAAAGGTATACTATGCAATAAAGCGTATCGTCATAGACGCGTAATGATTGATAGAAAATTCGCAAACTGGGTCGACGAGTCATATAGTAGACGCGTTTCGGGTTTAACTTGAAAGAACTGGGTATAACGAGAGGGTACCATGTCGATGGATGGTGCCGGCATAATGGAGATGACTTCGGTCTGCAGTCGGATGTTTCTGTTTTATGAAGGAATGTGGACTACATAAAGAAAAAAGTTTTTCTATCAAAATGAATGCGTAAACCAATTGATACAAATTTGTATCATAACTAATATTTCTGCCAAATTGGTCCTTTTGTAGTAATGAAATAAGGTCGAAAACAATCGCTCTTAATTCAACCCATACATCATAATTGTTCAAATGTATATAATATTCGCCATAATTTCTATGTTCATAATCAATAGGTCCAGTCTATGACCTAATCCGTTTCAGTGTGCAGGCTTGAACAACTCGGAAATCGAGTTAGCGCCTCAGACTATTGTTCCATATTATCGGATAGACTTTGAATAGATTACCATTTCAAACAAACATGTTTCTTGTTTTATAAGACGTAGGGATCAAAATTGCGTATATTATAAACATAATTGTTAGGTTAAACGATTATCTAGAATTCTGTTTTGATAAACGTTTATTTATAAAGACTTTCAGGCAGACTGATGCCATTATCCCAGTTTGCTGTCAGAAATAGGCAAGTATAACGGGAGTGTGAACTGTTAATCTAGATGGTACACATTCGTCTCATCAAGCCGGCATAGTGGAGACGACATTTTCGTTTATGAGCCACAATTTAGCTTAGTATTAAATATAAATAATAACAAGACATCTAACAAACCATTTTGCAGTATATAAAATAAAGGTTTCGAAGCAAAAGGGAGCACGCTTAAAAGGTACAAAATTTCTATTTATTATTAAGTTGGACATCGCCCGCATTGCGTGCCGACTTGCACCTTTGGGAGATCTTTCCCGGCACAAAATAGCTTTTTAAGTTTCTTACACAATCCTATGTTAGGTCTTAGTTTGTTAATTATACATGAAGTGTAAAATGAAGAATTTGGGCAAATTGGGTTACAGTGTTGTTTGTGGTATCGTACCTTGAAGGGACGGGTTTTACTCCAAAGCTGCGGCTCCACCTGCATTAGCGTTAATGTTAATGGCAACGTACAGCTGCGCGATAATTAGCACGTTAAAAATTACGTCAATAAAACTATGGTTACATGGTGCAAATACCATCCATTGTCACGATGCACTTCGTCACTCTATCGTATCCCTTGAAAATGGTGGTACTAATAATAAATCTGCCTACCACACTTTTAAGTAATAGTAATAATGATATAGTCATTGAGCATAGGTGAAACTACCCACATAATATTACAAAGTTTTATTATAGGCGTGCATGAAGATTTTGGATGTGAAGGAAGCGAGGGTGTTGTGTCAGGATCGTGGTAAGTGGCGTTCCGTTGTCTCTCCCTATCCCCGTGGGAAAAAGGCATGACAATTGTATTGTATTGTATTATTATAGGTTTTTTAAAGGAGAATTCTAGTCAATGAATTTTAGTTAATTTTGCCAAACCAATTTTTCAACCGCGTTTCCGAGTAATTAGACTTTTTCTGTTGCAATATTTGAGGTTATTGTTATAATATCTTTGTTTTTATATAATTAAACAGTGTCTATTGATTGGTAATTGACTGAAATAGATTAACGAAAAAAGAAAATATTATTTTGTTGACAAATTATTAGATAACAAGTGGGCCCAAAAATGAGCATTGCCCTTTAAAGATTTTATGTTATTTAAGTTTTTTTTTTTAAATACAGGCGTAGGCGTTATTAAAATACGCCTTCGTAGACAGTTGGGCTCGGTATCAATTATTTAAACTGATGTTTTGTCATTTTTTATTCACAATGGCAGTGCCAAATAGAAAATAAAAAACATTTAACTAAAAACTAGAATACAATTTTATGCAAAAACAGTAATTTACGAAGCAGCCAAGCGTTTAAAGAGAAACTTCTGACTCAAAGCTTTATTCCCAAAATATATGTTTAATATTTATTGAATAGCAACATCATGTTTTATCTATGGCATAGTTAGTCTTTGGTAGTTAAGATGTTTTTGTTTTCCGTGTGTGTGTAATATGGCGTCGATTGAATTGTTATAGGAGAGTGTTTTATTTTATTGTGGTGTAAGAAATAAACGAATATGGAAGTAGATGTGAATATTATTTAACCAGCAGACTGTGCTTCTTCTCCCCAACAGGGTTATGGGCCCAGAGCACGGAACAGAGTCCAGTCAAGACCGCGATAATATTGTGTGAAAAAGTGTGGCGGCGTGTGACGCAGTTAACAAAGGTTATGAGTATATTGAGAATTATTGTTAAAAATGCAGAGAAAAGAATTGAATATAGTGCAGTTTGCTGGAGAGAATTTTGGTGTATGGGAATTTAGAATTAAATCGATATTGAGAGAGAGTGGGGTATTGGATGCGATAATTAATAGTGATTTAAAAGATGAGAAAATTGAGGCGAAGGCGCAAGCCATTTTAATATCAGGTGTAGCAGATAGTCATATAGAATATATTAAAAAAGACACAGCATATTTTATGTTTCAAAATTTAGTTAAAAATTTCAAGCAGAAAGGAACTAGGAGTAAATTATTTATGAGAAGAAAATTAACAGATATTCGTTATATTGAAAGTACAGATTTGAAACAGCATTTTGTTAAATTAGAAGAGATATTTTCCACATTGAGTGATGCTGGAAGTGAGTTATCAGAAGAAGGAAAAATAAATTATATATTATTATCGATGCCAAAGTCATATGAGGGCATAGTAACAGCGTTGGAAGCAATGGGTGAGATATCATTACACTTGGTAAAGGATAGGTTACTAGGAGAGGAAGAAAAGAAAAAAGGATCAAATAGTTCTAACAAAATTGAGAGTGCATTTTTATGTTTTTCATGTGGCCGAAGTGGTCATAAGGCTGAAAGATGTCCGAATCGAGCAAATGTGGCAGGTGGTTTTAATCGGTGGCAGACCCCAGGACGTGGACAGTGGAGCAACCCAGTACGTGGACAGTGGCGAAACCCAGGACATGGTCAGTGGCAGAACACAGGACGTGGACAGTGGCAGAATGGTGGACGTGGACCGTGGCAGCATAGAGGTTCATCATATGTACGAGGAAGGAACGGTGGATCGTGGCGAGGTGCAGGAGGAGCCGGGTGTTCTTTGGTTGCCGGAACGAAGGAGGAGATAAGTGATGTGTTTATAAGTGAGCGAAGTGAGGTAGGTCCGAGTAGGAGTGAAGTGTTATGGTGTATAGACTCCGGTTGTTCAGATCATTTAGTGAATGATAAAAGTTATTTTTCTAACTATATAAACTTACAGACTCCTAAAATTATTGCAGCAGCTAAAAATGATGTCGTATTGAAAGCTGTAGGAATGGGTGACATTGAGGTTAAGAGTTGGATATATGGTAGTTTACAGTACTGTAGTATTAAAAATGTTTTATATGTGCCTGAATTAAGAAAGAATTTGTTATCAGTATCTAGAATTATAAATAGTGGGCATAAAGTAGTGTTTTCAAACAACAAAGTATATGTTTACAATGGGTATGGTAATTTAATAATGTTAGGTTATAGTGAAGGTTCGTTGTATACATTAACCACTAAAGTTATTAAGAATGATTGTAATTACACTAACAAAAATGATTTAAATGTTATAAATTTATGGCACAGGAGATATGGTCACTTGAATATTAATGATTTGAATTTATTATCGAAACAAAATTTAGTCGAAGGAATGAGCGATTTGAAAAATGTTAAATTATCAAAAATGTTATGTGAATCATGTATGATAGGGAAGAGTACTAGATTACCTTTTAATAAAACTGGATATAGGGCATGTAAACCTCTTGAATTAGTGCACAGTGATGTATGTGGACCTATGAACCCACCTACATTTGACGGATATAGATATTTTGTTACTTTTATTGATGACTATACTCATTTTACCATAATATATTTGTTAAAAAATAAGTCAGAGGTGTTCGATAAATTTAGAGATTATTATAATTACGTTACTAAACATTTTGATAGAAATTTGTTAAAATTAAGAACTGATAATGGTAAAGAATATGTGTCACAGGAATTTAAGAACTTTTGTTCCAATAATGGTATCTTAATGCAATATACAGTAGCATACAATCCAGAGATGAATGGAGTAGCTGAGAGAATGAATAGAACGTTAGTTGACAGGGCACGTACTATTTTATTAGAATCAAAATTACCGAAGGAATTATGGGGAGAAGCATTATATTTTGCTACATATGTCATAAACAGAAGCCCTACGAGTGGAAGGAAGTATACACCGTATGAAGGATGGGAAGGACGGAAACCTAATGTGTGTAATTTAAGAGTTTTTGGATGTGTCGCATATAATCATATACCGAAAGTCATGAGAAGTAAATGGGATGCTAAGGGACAGAAGTTGAGAATGATAGGTTATTGTAGAGCAGGTTATAAGTTATGGGATGAAACTGAAAATAAAGTAATAGTTGGAAGAAATGTAATATTTGATGAAGGATGTGAGAAACAGGAGGAGTTAGTAGTGATAGAAATGGGAGATAAAGATAAGATAGAGGAAAGTAACAATGAGGAATCAGAAGGTGATATTGATTGTGTTAATGAGGAAAATGAAGTATTGATCAGACAGGAGAGTAGTGATAGTGAGATGAAAGATAAAGCAAACCGTACAATAAGGAAACCGAGATGGATGAAAGATTATGTGACTGATTTTAATGATTCTGAAGAAGTGTTGTTTGCATTGTATACTGGACAGATGAATGATGATACACCGACGCGTTATGAAGATATTGAGTTAAGAGAGGATAGAGATGGTTGGATGAAAGCTGTAGAAGAAGAAATTAAAGTATTAAATGAGAGTAAGACATGGAGTGTTGTTCCTAAACCTAAAGAGGAGAAATTATTGATTGATACAAAATGGGTGTTTACTAAGAAGTATGTAGGTGATGAAATTATTAAGAAGGCAAGATTAGTAGTTAGGGGTTTTCAACAAGAGAATAATTTTGATGAGATATATTCGCCAGTATTGAGATTACAAACGTTAAGAATATTACTTTCAATTGCAACTTACAGAGATTATCATATACATCAAATGGATGTAAAGGGAGCATTTTTATATGGAAAGATAGATGAAGTAGTATTTTTGAAACCACCAGTAGGCATAACAGTTAAAGAGAATTATGTGTTAAAATTAAATAGGTCTTTGTATGGTCTCAGGAAATCACCTAAATATTGGTATGAATGTTTTAATGAAACAATAAGAAAGTTTGGTTTGAAACGATCAGAGAATGATTTTTGTTTGTATATGAAAGAAGATTTGTATATTTTATTGTATGTCGATGATCTGTTGATAATGGGAAGTGATACACGAGAGATTGATTCAGTTAAAGAGTTTTTGAGTTCACAATTTAGAATGAAAGATATGGGATCTGATAGGTTAACTTACTTAGGTATTTCAATTGAGAAGAAGGATAATAGTTTGATGATGGATCAGAGTAAATATTTGAAAAATGTTTTAAGAAAATATGGTATGAATGATTGTAGAAGTGTAGATATACCAATGGATGTAAATTTTATAATGAATGAGGAGTTTGATGTGGATATGTCATATGAGAGAATGTGTAGGTCGTTATTAGGTTCTTTAATGTATGTAACAGTAGGTACTAGACCAGATTTAGCAACAGCAGTATATTATTTATGTAGATATCAGTCGAAGCCAAATGAAAGTTTATGGAAGAGTATTAAGAAGGTATTGAGATATGTAAAAGGTACAGTTGATTATAAATTAAGATATGTGAAAGATGAGTGTGATATACCATTAATTGGTTATGTAGATTCTGATTGGGCGAGAGAGAATGACAGAAAGTCAACTACAGGATATGTGTTTAAATTGTTTAATAATACCGTTACATGGAAGTCTAAGAAGCAGACAAGTGTGGCTTTGAGTACCACAGAAGCTGAATTAGTAGCTCTTTGTGAAGCAAGTGTTGAAGCATGTTGGGTTAAGAAATTGTTATTGGAATTAGAGATACAAACCAGTAGTATTGTTATTTTTGAAGACAACCAGAGTACTATAAAATCTGTAAAAAATCCTGATCAGAAACGTTTGAAGCATATTGATATTAAATATAGATTTGTCAAGGAGAAAGTAGAGGAAGGTGTAATAAATGTAAAGTATATAAATACCCATGAACAGTTAGCAGATGTTTTTACAAAGCCTTTAGCGAAGAGTTCTTTTAATAGGCATGTTTGTAGTTTAGGTATAGTTGATAAAACTGATGATGTTGAGGAGGAGTATTGAATAGCAACATCATGTTTTATCTATGGCATAGTTAGTCTTTGGTAGTTAAGATGTTTTTGTTTTCCGTGTGTGTGTAATATGGCGTCGATTGAATTGTTATAGGAGAGTGTTTTATTTTATTGTGGTGTAAGAAATAAACGAATATGGAAGTAGATGTGAATATTATTTAACCAGCAGACTGTGCTTCTTCTCCCCAACAATATTAAAGTATATATTAAATATAGCAATGTGCACTGTCAATCTAGATGGTACATGCTTGTCTCCTCAAGCCGGTATAGTGGAAGCGATTGTTGCTCGCACAGGTTTCTCTGTAGTAGCAATTGTTTCCATTCATGGACCGCATTCTAGCTTTACATCAGGTGGAGTGTTGTCACATGTTGAGCTACAATAAAAAAATATATATTGTAAAGTTATTTAAGAGTGGGAGGCAGACTTATGAGGTTTTTAGCATGGTCTGCCGTCCTGGTGAAATTACACCACTTTGTATTGTAACACCCATGAAATGTCCACTAAGTCGCTTTTCCGGATCAGCTAGAAAGTAGTCAGGTATAACGAGAGGAGTGTACACTGCTAACATGGATGGTGCATATTCGTCTCCTCAAGCCGGCATAGCGGAGGCGATTGCTGCCTGCAGACAATCAGACGAAGTGTATAATAAAAAAAATAACCTTTCATCTAATGTAGAATACAAAACCGAAGTGGCCTCATATTAACCCGACAGTAGACTTTACTTTATACCTGATATTAAAGCTACGGCGCCATAGCATCAATTTTGAAGTCCTGCCAAAACTATTTTGTGTAAAAACACGCATATTCGCCAAGACGGGCGGCGTAGCATCGTTGCTTTTGCATTTATATTGGGTTAGTATTTTTGTTTATCTAGAGACTTCTTTAAGATAAGGGTAGACAAATTTTATTGAACAGTGCACACATGACTCATCAAGCCGGCATAGTGGAGGCGACTGCTGCCTGCAAACATTTATCTGTAGTAGCTCTAAATTAAGCTACAATCTCAGGAGGAGTGGTAACATGACGAGACCAAAAACCAAAATATGTAAGGTATACTATAGTAAGTAAAATTATTTTCGGATTATAGGATATTTATTTATTATAAATATAACCCTACGACCTACACTACGAAATCAGTTAGTACGTCATATTACAAAATAAATATGGCACCAAAAATTTACAACAAATTACCAAACTTGTTGAAGGACATGCATCTACCAATTTTTAAGAATAAATTATAATCTGTTATTTTGAACAAATGTTTTATAGCAAGAATCATTGATATATACAACTAGATACGCAATAACGCTCCCTATGTGACGTAAGAGAAAAGATGACCACAGTCACTTTTAGGTTTTCTGTCAGTAAGTATTTGTCAAATCGTTTGAAAGGGCAGTTCGAAAAAGCGTAACCTTTTTCATGGCCGATGTATATATCTCCTCTAGTACATATCTCTGTGCTCTATGGTGATTTTTTTGAGGATGACATTGTAATTATTATATTTATTATATATTTTAAATTGATTGACATTTACACACACACAAATGGGTAGTTATGGAGGAAATCTAAGATAGAAATAAGACCTTTGTTAATAATCCATAACTAGTAAATAAATGATTTGATTTGATTAAAAATAAAGGCTATTTATTTGTTTAATATAATATTAACCATTATTAATATATCAAACAAATGGAACCTTCCTAACCTAAAAACGAAATCTATTATAACAATAATTCACGTCAAAAGTTGACGTTCAAAATTATGCTGTGAAACCGAGCGGTTAAATTTTAACCGGGCCGTTAAATAGCTTGTCTGTTTACCATATTTTACGGCGAATACGTTTATTATGTTACTTTGGGAAGACAAATAAACAAAACCTTATTTTATATGAAGAATATAACATGTTTTGTTCCCTCAATATGATTTTGTAGACGTAAATATGCGTCTTTACTAGTAAAGAAGTTAATTATAATTATATAACATATGACATTATTAAAAAACAGCGCGGAGAGCGGCCGGGGTCTAGCGGTAAGACGCGTGAACTCACGACCGATGAGACCCGTGTTCGTACCTCGCTAAATTCTGGCCGGTACCAATGTAACTTTGTTATATGTACTTTGGCCACTCAGTGCCTATAGACACCACCACTTTCGAATGTAACACCCGTGAAGTGACCTTGTCACGTTTCGGGAATAATTTGAAAGTAGTCAGGTATAACGAGAGGAGTGTACACTGTCAATCTAGATGGTACATGCTCGTCTCAAGCCGGCATAGTGGAGACGACTACTGCCCACACAGGTTTCTTCGTATTAATTTTATACGTTCTATGAAAAGTCGAAAATTATAACTTTTTAGGAGAGATAAAAAAATTGATATAAAATATATAGACACGACGCGCGGCGTAACGAAAGACTACAAATCATAAATTGAGTCGCTCATTGTAAACGTGGTGCATCTTCATTTTTTTATTTAGTCACATTATTTTATGATAATTACTATGTGATTCCAATAAGCAAAAAATAAAATGTGGAGTTACAACACTTTTACATTGCACAATACATTTATCTGTTATTTTTTAATAACTTTTGGGATGAGGTTGACAATATAAACAAAAGAAAAAGATAAATAGCAAATAACTTATCTTATTTAATTTAGGGATAATGAATAAAAGCCACAGAGATAGGGAATGATTCATTAAATTATTTTAATGAATTAATAATAGCAACGCGCCGCTCGTGTAACTTTGATATGTAAAATCACCACTATAATAATAGGTTAGCAGAATCACTGCTATTGTTGAACAATATTATTCCCGGCCGCTTGAACATCGACCAATAGAAATCTATCGACAATCAAGTTTATATCAGTTTACATCGTTCACGATATAAACACTAACTTATAGTATAGGCATTTATAAAGAGCTATTTTCATAAACTTATAAAAAAAAATTAATTCTAAGGGTAGGTGTATAAACATCTTCAAAAAATCCTGTCGCTATTGTACCTAATACATATTAATTTAGAATTTTCTTTTACGATATTCACTCACACCACTCATTTGGTTATTTTCCTTATAGTCGTATTTTTTTCCTTTTTCAGAAAATTTTCCTCTAATCAATTATGATTCTCAAGGACTCTCGAATGTTAAACAAGCTTTGTTAAGAACAAATTATATTCTGTAGCATTTGATTTTTAAGAATAAAATTTCATAGGACGAATAACTTGACTTTTTTTGTTTATAAGTGTTCATTTACACACATACACACAATAAGAAGAAGATGAATTAATAGATATTACAATAAATGGTGCATAATCACCTCCCCAAGTCAAGATAGCAGAGGTGACTGACTACGGATATTTTCCCTGGTTTCCACTAATAGACGCATTCCAGATACCAGGCGGAGTGTAGTCACACGTTGGGCTACTATTACTCCTACGGATCTAAGCAGATTTGTTATTTCACTGGGTAACTTGTATAGGAGAAAAAATCATACCTACCGAGTATTTTAATAAATAAAAAACTGGTAATATATTAGATATAAGTATTTATAAATAAAAATAAATAAGAGTAAAAGTAATTAGATTATGATGAGATTACAGTTACAGGGTCTAAAAATGAAGTGGCAATACGGCGTAATCCTCCAGTTTCGGATGGACGATCTAGAACGTTCATTATCAGAATAATTCTTTCAATTAAAAATAAAAGAAAAACAGTTAACATGGAACTGACAAACGACATGCTCGCAATAGCTTGATAGAAATCAGCAGCCAAACTTAATTCTTGTTTCTGTAATAAATCATTAAAATGAGCCATTTCCAAAATCATATGCATGATAAAATTCACGAAAATTATTAAGCAAAAATGATAAATCGTGCAGTGGTTCTCTAACTTTTCCCATAATACCTTCAAAAAGTTCACATGATCGATAGGTTTTAAAAGAGAAACTGTGAATACCATTTCTGTGAACATTACTATACAAATAATCAAACTAAATATGTTAATCATTTTGAACATTTCATTATTGTCTTTCGCAATGCTGGAAACAATTATTTTGTCTTTAACAACTTCCTTCGCTGTGCCTTTGTTGTCTTCGCTTTAAGATTTTAAAATGTTCTTTTCAAGATCTGTAAATACAGATAGTTCGACTTCTATTAATTCTACGTTCCCCAAGTTTATTTTTGATTTAAAATCTCTTCCAAAAGATCTTATGCTACTAGCAACAGATTTACTTATTTCAATTATATTTTCGGGAAAAAGTTTGAGATTTTTAAAACTGTCTGAACTTTCACCGTTAGTTACATTACTTGTGTTTTTGCCTTCGTAGTTAGAAAATTGTTGTAATTTTTCGGAGTATATAATGAAATCGAATAATCTTATGGTGACGAGTAATAAGAAAAGAGAGAATCCGCCGAGTAAGTAATTTCTATGAGCATTAGTTGCATTTATAATTGTTAATATTTTTTCTTCTGAACAGTTCAATTTTCCTTTGCAGCAAAATATTTTATTAAGAGTTTTTGTCGGTAAAACAAGACCAAAGTAAATCACTATAGAAAAATATACAAAAGCAAAATTTTGGTATAAAATATTATTGTAGAACTTATCTTGAAAATCTTTCACTCGTTTTCGGAGATATATGATATCAACAGTTGGATGTAGAATTAATAAAAGTAGGACCATTTGAACAACATTCACTGTTATTAATAGAAAAGATTGTAAATCTAAAATGAGCATTTTTATATTACATTTTTTTTTACACGAAAATTTTGTTTGGCAGTTTGTCATTCATTTTGTATTTGACGGTTTCGTTTTACTTTCTACAAACTTTGGACAATTGACACAAGCATTGTTTCCTCATTATTTCAAAGTATAATGTATTATTTTTTTGATTACTTCAGTCTCTATGGATTTCTATTAATCATTTTAATGTTTATTATCAGTTTTGTTTTATTTGGAATATTACAAAGCTGAATTTGTTATTCATTATTAAACTTTATTAAAAAATTTACCGCCTGTGCTGAGGTGGAGATCTTTGCGTACCAATGCACTGTCATCTTGGTAATATAACTATTGGCACTTCACGTGATCGGATCCCTGTTTTAACTTTCCACGGCAGCCTTACCAACTACTAGGTTAATGCTAGTAAGCGTTTTCACCAGAATTAATTTTCCGTTAATTTTTTTTTCTGTTCAAATTTATTACCATTTATTGTTCTTGTTATATCAGGCTAATTTGAAACTCAACGTAAAATGCGACGAGATGACTTCACGGATATTGTTTTGAAAGTGGACTCTCTCTCTACTCCGGGACGCCAGATGTCAGTCTGTTTCCCTACCACTCTTTAACAATTTTAAATTCAAATATTGTTCAGCTATTTCAAAGCAAATATTCTTACGTATGTAGCGGATTCTGTTACGCGACATATGTTTTGCTGATGCCGTACAGTCGGATACGCACAGCGCTCCCTACACTGAGTTTTCTAGCACATCTACAGGTATGATATAGGGGTGATAGTCTGAGAGCTGACATCTCAAAATTTTCGATTGCTGTTGAAGAAATATATACTATATTTTAATTTATTACTAATAGAACCTTTTTTTAAGCCATCATATTGTGACAATTGAAATACCCACGCAAGTCTAATTTATATAAAACTATATTTTCTAAATTTTTTTGAAGTGTACAATATTTTTAGCGAATTCTAAAAGAAACCGTAATCTGCAGAAAAAATATTGCTAAACCTAACTACGCTAAGTCCGTGTCTTAATGGACGGCGTTCACTTAAACCATTTAAATAAGCACTACATACCTACCAATTGATTTGTTAATTATAAAATAATTAAAATAAAATTAACTTTGAATTTGAACTATTACCTCTCAAAGTATAAGAAAGAGAAACAAGTTATTCTATCTCGTTCTGCCGGTAGCTAACACGTGGTAAAGACACCCCAGGTGAGTTCGCACCCGACACCCTCCTAGACACCCCTCACTCAGGTGGGTGAGCTGTTCCCCCACTAACACAGTAGTCAAGCTTCCGTATCATTCTTAGCAGTTCCAATCTGTAGTTCCATGGTTCTCATGCAATTGTTGTTATTAGATATATACACATAAAGTAAATGGTCCGCTTGTCTGTTTCTTTTTTCATGTTAATAATGAGTATTTTCAAATAACCCCAACCTAAATAAATATTTGTTTTAACCAAGAATCGAACCAGGGACATCTCGCTGAACGTAATGTTTATTTCATAATCTTTACAAATTTATTTATTTTTAAATTTTTATTTTTATTGCAGCATATGACAGTAGAGTACCTGGGCTGTCGCATCCACTATGCTAGCTTGAAAAGACGAATGTGTACTATTCAGATTTACTCTTGGCTACTTATAAATTGATTCCGAATCGCGACATAATCATTTTAAATATACATTAATTATCTTAATTGTACCGAATTATGGAACAAAATTAAAAGCTATAATAGGGAATACAATCAGCTAGCCATACAGCCTCATCAATTATGCCAAACTGTTGACTCGACTGCTAGCAATATTTTCAACGCTGTTGTGGTTCACAGAAAGTAGTTTAAGGGTGAACGCTTTTGGCGGAATGTTCTCTATTCAACTTTTTGCGTGATAAGGTGGTAGGGGATAACGATATTTTATAATAAAATGCGTGTCTCTTCGAAGTTTCTCAGCCTTGACTGGCTACCAGCAGTCTTCACACACAAAAAATTGCAGTTTCTTTTATTACTGCCGTCCTGGGGTAGTACCACCACTTCCGAATGTATAACACCCGTGAAGTGACTTTGTCGCGTTTCGGCAATAGTTTGAAAGTAGCCAGGTATAGCGAGAGGAGTGTGCACTGTCAATAGATGGTACATGCTTGTCTCCTCAAGACGGCATAGTGGAGGCGACTGCTGCCCGCACAGGTTTCTCTGTAGTAGCAGTTGTTTCCATTCATAGACACTCTAGCTTTACATCAGGCGGAGTGTTGTCACATGCCGAGCTACAATACTACGAGTAATAAAAAAATATTACTTACTAATCTCTCGATAACTCTGATGTTAAATTTCTGCAGGCAGCAGTCCCCTCCGCTATGCCGACTTGAAGAGACAAAAAATGTTCGAACTTAATAGCACACTGATATACTCGTCTCATTAGGCATAGTGATGGTGGTGGCCTGTAGATATTTTCCTGTGATAATTTTGGTAATTTTCCATCAGGTGGAAGTAGACAGAATATAATAACAACGGAATAACAAATAAATAATGTTTAATTGGCCTTCTGAAAATAAGTATTTAAATGGTAGGATTAAAGGAGGTAAAATGTTCGTTGTTTAAATTCAACAGTGGGCGAATCGGTTTGGTACGAGTTGACCACTAACCCGAATGAAGTTTAGTCAGGGTTCGCCAACAATCTGGTTTAGATTTTAATCTTTTAATTAATGACGCGTACAATAGGTTCTGTTTGTATATAACCTTTAGTTTACAGTTTATTCAGTATAATTTTGTTTGCAATCTATACCATTCATTGCTTCATAATTTATTAATAAATTCGGGATCAAATTGGCTCTTTTATAAGCGTTTGTGCGAACCCAACTCTCCTTCTGCTATCAGTTCTTTGCCATATAATATTTAAAGGAGCTCGAGCTTGAATGCGGTCCGTAAGCGGATACAAATGCTACTACAGAGAAATGTCGCAGTCGCCTCCCCTATACCGGCTCGAGGTGATGAATGTGTAGCAATAACACTCTAGATTTTTTTTGTTGTAAATAGATTTTTAAGTTTATAAAAATTGTGATTAAAACTTGTCAGGTTTTTTAGATAAAAATATTTTTTTAAAATAGAAAAATAGGTGCTCTTTATATCTTTATAAAAGTGTACAACTTAACCAATTGTTGCGCGCTTCTGTAAAAGGTAAACCTAGATGTAAAGTATTTGCTCAGAACTTGTTCTATTTTAAGAACTGAAATTGTTTTCTGTCATAATATAGATTATTCTTTTTTTAACGAGAGGAGTGTGTACTGTCAACTTCGATAGTGCACATTCGTCTGTCCGGCAGCCGGCATAGTGAAGGCCATTGCTGCTTGCAGGAATTTCTGTAGTAACAGTTGTTTCTGTTCATGTGCCGCCTCTCTAGCTTAGTGTGAGGAGTGTTGTCATTTGCCAGGCTACTATAATAAAGGAATATTATAACTAAAACCGTATTATAAATTGCAATACTAAACACTTAAGAAAAAGAACTAATTCGTAAAAAATAAAGGATAATGCCCATTTTTGGGCCCACTTTATTATATCAAAATATCGTTTCTCAATCAATATACAATGTTTAATAACATAATAAATAAATATTACCAATTATAATTAAAGCTTTTAATACAATAATAACCTCAAATATTGTTTCAGAAAAAGTCTAATTACTCAATAACATGGGTGAAAAAAATAAAACTGATTGGTGATGAAATGAAATAAACTTTATTGTGTGAAACATGGTGTTAGTAAACATGGTGTTATTAAATGGGTGACAATTTGTTCAGATGTTTTGCTACGTTTTAATGTAAGGATGAAGATTTTCTTTTCTACAAAATTAACTAAAAATAATCGTGAAACTCGAGAAAAAAATTGTGGGCCCATTTCTCTTAGGCGAATGAGTATTCTCCTTTGAAAGTAAAATAAAAGTTGCACTTTGCCATGTAAAATGGAGGACACGTTTCGACTTCTAATGACGTCACGCATCCTACCGACACTCACACACTCTCTTTCTCTCTTTCACACACATATACACAACCTTTTGTAATTTTCAGACGGGATAAATAAATTACATGCGCGTGGGGGTCATAGGTTCTCTGTTTTGTTCTTTATTCCTAAAATTTGTCCAAAAAATACTCTATTTTTTCAAGTGGTGGACAGGCTGTTTGTGACCATTATTCTTGGTGTAGAGTGACTTTTAAAGCCGGCATAGCGTAGGCAACTGCTGCTTGTAGTTACTTTTCGTGGTGGCAATTGTTTTCGGTTTAATATCAGAGTGTGGTTACAAAAAACGCACACAAAATTCAAGGCAAGAATCACCGCGTCTTGTGTTATACAAACAGATTCTCTGAACTCTACCTTTCCGTTGGCAGTCCAATTTCCTTTGGGAATTGAATGCAGGACTTCCACATAGCTGATTACTAAGCTGTTTATTTCGGAGTGCTGTCATATGCTGAACTTCTATGAAAAAAAGAAACCTTGTCGCGTTTCAGGATAACTTTGGAAGTAGCCAAGTATAACGAGTTGAGAGCGACCGTCGTGATGAGACCCGTGTTCGAACCTCGCTAAATTCTGACCGGTACCAATCTAACTTTCTTATATGTACTTTGCGTTTCGGGAATAGTTTGAAAGTAACCAGGTATAACGAGAGGAGTGTGCACTGTCAATCTGGATGGGACATGCTCGTCTATTCAAGCCGGTATAGTGGCTTGAATAGAGAAAGAAGAAGAAGAAAGCGACTGCTGCCTGTAGAGACTTCTCTGCAGTAGCAGTTGTCCATTCATGGACCGCTCGCTTTACACCAGGCGGAGTGTCGTCACATGCCGAGCTACAATATAAAAAAAGAACGAGAGGAGTGTGCACTATCTTGATGGTGCTCAATCGTCTCCTTAAGCCGGCATAGTGGATGCAACTACTGACTAACACAGTTTAGCTCTAGACGGAGTGTAGTTATATGTAGTCATATAAAAAAAGTCTTTACCGACCGTAACCCATGTCGATCAGGTAAATGTAATGTTAAACAGTGAATACTTTAGATTATATAAATAATGTATACTTTTAAACATATTGGAAGTGTAAAGGAGGTTTTACATTGAGTGAGGGCGAGAATACATTACGTTCGGAATTATTTATAGGTCAGTTTTAATGTGTAATATGGTTTATATTACAACATTTAGTAGAGACATCCTTTACATATAGTAGAGCTCAACCTGAAGTATTCTCAAGCCGGTATAGTTAAGCCTGGAGTGTGAACTATCAATCTGGATGGTGCACATTCATTACCTCAAGCCGGCATAGCGGAGGCGACTGCTGCTTGTAGTAATTTATCTGTAGTAGCAGTTGTTTCAGTTTATGGAGCGCACTCTAGCTCCTATGCCGAGCTACAATTAAAAAAAATTGCTGTCTGCAAATATTTCTCTGTGGTAGCAATTGTCTAACGTTTATAATATAGTCACCGAGGGATCCTACAAGTCTAAATAAATAACTTTGTTTGGAAATAGTTTAAAATAGTACAAGTTCGGTTGAGCTCTGGGGGGTAATTCTCGAATGCAGTAGACTTAAAAAGTTTCGATACAATTCAACTACTTTTGATAGCTAATATATTTGTCTAAAAAAAAATCGAAAAAGATAAGTGATAGAAAGGAATCTATTTGGTTTAACTCACATTAGAAAATGATTACGTATTACAAGCATCAGTGCATTTAATACCTTTTTCTTCATTATTACCTAAATATTACATTTCGTTTGTTTTTGCGTGTATGTGTGATGTAGATGTAAATGAGTGTGTGTCTATAATATTAATTTGTTTTCTATACTTATACCATTATTTTCAGTAGGTTTTCAGGGTCTTTGTACGTAAGTAATTCTAGCCACTTTAGAACAGTCTGCCTACTGCTAAAGTATGTTTTTGCTAAAACTTACGTTATAATTTGTAGCTATTTAAAGTTTAATTACTATTACTTTTACAAAATTAAAAATTAAAATTCGTCTCTACATAATAGTGTTAAATACAAGGTACAGGCATTATAACAAAGTTCAAAGTAACTTTCCAGAAGTACCAACCGATGTTTGGGAGGTTAGAACTGGAAATTCTAGAGGTAGTTGCGTCTACTTATAGTAAAGTTTTGTTTTATTACTGCATAAGGTATAATTCTTCCATATTTTCGTTTATAATACAGTTAATATCATACCCTTTGTTATTAACTAACGTTGACAGTTAAAGAGCTACTCATAATATGTAAGTACACAAAATACATGAAATACAATACATTCAAGTAAGCGAAATACAAAACCGTCTATAATACAAATAAAAAGGAATTTCAATCAATAAAAACAAGAGAAATTCGATTTTATCGAAAAGCCAAATGCCAAGAGCACAATAGATACTGTTTCCTTGAAGAACGGCATAATATAAAATGCCTATTGCAACCTACGTACAAAATATACACGGTTTTGTTTTATTGCGACCTGCTATATTAGTCCCAAGCGTTATTAAGAGAATTTTCATTATTAGGACCATTATTTTTATGACTTTCATTATCTCCTTTTTTCAACTACGGTCATTTACAGAAGTTATATAAAAATTCTCTGAAAATATAACATGAATTTATATGATCAAAACCAGGTCTCTTCGGGGTAGAGAACCGAAAAGAAAAGACTAGAGATTGTCAGCAACTTATCATTCATCTCGTCTACATTTATAATATTTCTCGTGTATGCATGTCAGCTAAGAGTACTCCTCATCCGACCCTTTCTGGGCAGTCCATCAATCTGATCGAGAGTTATTCCTAAGGGTCCCGTATCGAAACCACCGTGCACTTTGACACAATAAATCTGTTTCGTAAATCTCCTCTAATCCATCCTTTCCATAAGACTGAGCCACCACAATATACTTCATTCCACTCAGGTCACCGTTCCATTGCGAAAAATACTTCAATTTTACATATGATAATGAATTGGGTCACAAACAAAATTGGGACAAATAATTCAATCTAAATGAAAAATATATTATCGTCATTCGAAGCAAGGGGTACACCATCCTTTCTTACACAATAACATTTGAATATAAATTAACCTTCTGAAGTGACACGTCTCTCGTCTACTGAAATGTCTAAAGATACTTTCATTCAAACAATACGACAAGAAACACTTTTGTTATGAAAGTTTGATGTTTTTGAATAGCTTTAGTGTAGTGGTATGGCGCGCTTTGTAAATTTTATCTAAATGGGAGTTTATTTAATTTATACACATATTTAGTGTTTTAAAAAATTTTGTCCTATCGCTAGGCAAGTGTTTACTCTCCTTGCATGCTGAACGGTTTTGGACTATAGTTTATTTTGTAATTGAAAATCAATTCGTTTTTTTTTTCTTTTCTATTAGTATATGTTTTTGAATACTATTTCATGTTTTTAAAACAACCTATGTATAAGAACCCACGACAGTACGTCAGACTCGTCAGTACATGAGATTTTTTCATAGTTTCACATTTTTAGCGCTTAGTATTTATTACATTCTATGTACCATATGTAAAGTATTGCAGAACAGGGAACAAAAGTCGAATAGAATATATGAGTTGTTAAGCCAAGTCTTACAGGAAAACACTTGATGGTAAAAGTTCCCTTATAAAACTTTCAAAGCACACGTTTCGCATGTATAAACATTTCCAAACTCCGCATTATTCCTAAGTCGTTTGCTGTCTAATAATATATAGATATAAAATATAGTTAACTCGGTCGTAGGCTAACGACACACTACTATAAGAAATACATTATATTTCCACTGTCTTTGTTAATTCCATGACAATTTTTTGCGTTGTTGCGTCTTGAAAAAAACAACACAAATAAAAGAAAGTAAGTAAGAAGTACAACCGAATATTAAATAATAATAATTAAATAATAAAATGTTTTATATAATAAATTTGAAGAGCACTTTCAAAATTCATTAACGTTTACCAAGAAATTATATAATTACTTTCAAGTTTCAATAGAAAATTATTGGATAATATTCCTTAACCTTAACAATAAAGTTAAAGGTTTCTGACTCTTATGAAAAGTGGTGTTAGCATGGTTACTAAAACAAAGTTTTTAATATAGTGTGCAGGGAATCCGATTCTATAGGAGTTCCCAAAAAATACTTAAAATTAGACTTTTGAGAAATTCATTTGTCAAGTCAGAAATGAACCCTATTGCTTTTGTAAAAAAAACACACGTTGTTTTTGCACCATCCGATGGTGTCGCTAATAAGGATGAAATTCTGGGAAGTAACGATATACGGCAAACGGAAAGTGTTTTATACTATACTGGTTTAACATGGAGACTCTAATCTGGCCTGTAGGGGCAGAGACAAATCTTTAGAATTATAGGACTGTGCACTGGCGCGTGCACTATGCCGACGTGCTATGCGGTGTGTATAATTACAAGATTTGGTCGATTGATGGTGCCAGTTGCCTGTTGGGACCGATTCTATAATTCCATGAAGTTATATGTAGCGAACCACATTTTCATCCATGCCCCGGCCCCGTATGCCGGCTTTAGGAGACGAAAGTGTACCACCCAGATGTTACACAGGTATTACATTTGAAGGTGGTAGTATTACTGGACAAAAAACCAAAGTCAATCTTCCTAACAGTCTTTAAATTTGCAGTTTTAATGAATATTACAAATTAATTTTTAAAATAATCTAATTTCGACCGTGGTCTAGCAGTTAGACGCGTGAATACACGATCGAGGAGACCCGTGTTTGAACCTCACTAATTTTGACTGGGACCAATGTAACTGTGTTATACGTACTTTGATCGCTCAGAGCCTATAGGCACTATTAAAGAGTGGTAGGCAGACTGATGATGGTTATTAGCCCAGTCTTGCACCACTTTCGAATATAACACCTTGTCGCGTTTAGAAGGTAGCCAGGTATAGCGAGAGGAGTGTGCACTATCAATCCGGATGGTGCATACTCGTCTCCTCAAGCTGGCATAGCGGAGGCGACTGCTGCCTATGGAGATTTATCTGTAGCAGCAGTTGCTTCCGTTCATGGACCGCACATGCCAAGCTACAATAATAATATATTTATTACCACCATAATTCGTGTTTCATGCTAGACTTGATATTCATTCATTATGAAACTTAAAGATTTCGATTGTTTCCAAACTCTGTGACTCTTCCTTTATTGAAAACTCTAAAAATACTTCATGAATATAAATAATTTTCATTCAAATTCTCATCCAACGAACATTTACAATGAAGGCGTCAAAGTTGCCAGGGTTTATCTCTGAAAGTTTTCTGTCGCGGCAACAGACTACAAGTTTAGCCTTTGATTACAGCCCTTCATTTGTGCCCGCTTAATCTGATTCTAGAGGGTGGTTTCCGATATTAACGACAAGTGTTTTCCATTTTTTTTTTTCGAGAATAAAAATGCCATTTTTAATCGAGAATCAAATATAACCTAGTAGCGTTTCGGGATTAGCTTGGAGTGTGCACTGTCTCTGGAAAGTTCACATTCGTCTCATGAAGCCGATTTACAGGACGCGAATAACGAGAGGAGTGTGCACTGTCAATCTGGATGGTACATGCTCGTTTCCTCAAGCCGGCATAGTGGAGGCGACTGCTGCCTGTAGAGATTTCTCTGTAGTAGCAGTTGTTTCCATTCAGGGATCGCACTCTAGCTTTACATCAGGCGGAGTGTTGTCCCATGCCGAGCTACAATAAAAGAAAACCTAGTAGCGTTTCGGGATCAGCTTGGAAGTGGCTGGAGTGGTAGGGTATATATAAATAACGAGAGGAGTGTCAATCTGGATGGTACATATTCGTCTTTTCAAGCCGGCATAGTGGAGGTGACGCTGAAAGCAACTATTGCCTGCTTGGCTGCTGGACGGTACTCTGGCTTAACATCGGTAAAAAGGTGATTTTCTATTAAATAAAAAAATCGATGTATTTTTTTCATCATAACTGCTTAATGGAAGATTCATGTCGTCAACATCCGAAATTTACGCTTCCCTTAATCTATGACGATGACGGGATACGATCTGAACAATTTGAAAGGTCACAAACTTTGTATTAAGTATTTGTTCTTGTCATGAAGATTTACAGTAATTTTTGTTTAAAATAATGATCAAGTTCACGATGACAAAACTTATTTTATTTTAATGTACGTGCTTATACGTACGAATACAATAAAAACAAAACAAAAAGTAAAGGAAGCATCTGGTATTTTTTTAAAATTTAAATTACATAAAGAAACGAATTTAAGTTCATCATCTTCAAATCAATTCGTTATCAATTCAGAGCGCCCGTGGTCTAGCGGTAAGACGCGTGAACTCACGATCCATGAGACCCGTGTTCGAACCTCGCTGAATTCTGACCGGTACCAATGTAACTTTGTTATATGTACTTTGGTTGCTCAGTGCCTATAGGCACTATTAAAGAGTGGTAGGCGGACTGATGATGGTTGTTAGTCCAGTCTGCCGTCCTGGTAGTACCACCACTTTCGAATGTAACACCCGTGAAGCGACCTTGTCGTGTTTCGGGAATAGTTTGAAAGTAGCTAGGTATAACGAGAGGAGTGTGCACTGTCAAACTAGATGGTACATGCTCGTCTCCTCAAGCCGGCATAGTGGTGGCGACTGGTGCCCGCACAGGTTTCTCTGTAGTAGCAGTTGTTTCCATTCATGGACCACACTCTAGCTTTACATCACATGCCGAGCTACAATAAAGAAAAAAAAATCAAATCGAAGACTTACTATTGATAGGACCATAGAGATATGAACTAGAGGTGCAAACTTCATACATCTGACACAAAAAAACCGTAGGCCGCTTCAAACGATTTGACAATGTTGCCGTCAAATCAAATACTAACTGACAGGGAACTAAACGTGGCTGTGGCCATGTTTTCTCTCGCGTCACGTTGGGAGCGTTATTGCACATCTAGTTGTATATATAATGGACTATCAATTAAAGCTTAATGTCAAACGTGATTTTTTATTAAAAAAAAATACTCCATACCTCACATATTGCGCTGTCACAGTATCTGTATTTATTATTAATCGTGACTCTACGAGTACACGAACACGTTACGGTATCAATTTGTGTGTTTAATTTTATATACCATCCAAGCGTGCACGGAAAATAAATTTCAGAAAATAAATTTTCTGCATATTATAAAGTCGTTTATAATTGGATTTTGTAATATGAACTGCAATGACATTATAATGTTTTCTGAGATTTCCCATATAATTCACAAAAAATGACACTTTTAAAAAAGTACCGTCATTTCAATAGAAAAAGTTCGTAACTTTCGAAAACAAATTCGAACTTTTGCAATTTGATTGTGTATTCGTGTATGTCCAGCCTTAAAAAATGCCAAACGGATGCTGCTGGTTGTAAAAAATCGGGTCTTTTCCGTTTAACGTTTAAAATTCGTCCTAAACCACCAACATTTACTAATAATTTTAATAATATAAAGACATATATTTTTAAATTGTACTCATATTATATTAGTCAAAATTCATAATATTATACAAATACTTATTTAATTTCTTAACAATTTTTTGGCATAATTATCTTAACGGCAGGAAATGCCCCATAATTATTATTAACACCTAATTATTTATTTATATTAAATTTGATTATTATATATTCAAACTAATGAATAAATACAGTACATTTACAAATTACACAATAACTTTAAAAAAAAGAAGATATTTTAAACATAATTTTGCATCATGGGCCGAATATTTAGCAAAAGCGAGGGACGAATGACAATAAAAACAGTTCAATATAAATTTCATACCGCCCCAGTTATACAATGATAAATGATTGTCACCGATAAAAATGTGTGCTGAAACACAATTTTTATTTCTACGTGACTTTTAAACAAAACTGTGTATGTTTAATTTTGTATTGTTTTAACTTATTTGCATAATGTGTTTATTTTTTTATTTTATTTTGAAGCTATTATTAAAAGTTGTCTTATGAGAGCAGACATCTATAATAATCCGGCATAGCGGATGCGCTTACTGATATGGTGTACTACTATAATATACAAAAAAAAAAACCTTAATTAAAAGGATTTTTGTAATAAGCAACAATCAACTAGATAATTAATATAAATATCAATTTTCTAGGTTCTATTATTTTCTACACAAAAGAATATATGTCCTAACTACTTAAATATATTACATGTTTCTTTGAACTTTTATCAATCCATCTAAGTCAAGGGAATACATAAGAAGTTAAGTTCTACAAGCCATTAAATATAGTCGAACATTGCCTGCCAATGACTAGTTCATCAATTAAGCACGATATCCCGCGATTAATTCGCCTCAAAAAGGGACAAAGAAAGGCCCAACCTATTGTAGGATGAAGGACGTGTGAGGAGGGCTCTTAAAGTAATGGATCTCGAGGGAGAGGACGTTCGGCTGCAACTGAATGCTGTCACTCATGAGTGGGTAATTGGTGTATTATTTAGCACCGAGAAAAAAGTTGATTAATTTTTCCTTTTTGCGAATAATATTTTCTGTGTTTTTGGGATATTTTGTACTAGTTATTTGTGTATGTGTGTACTTACAGAAATATTATGATATAAATAGTTTAAAGTGGAATTTTAATGTATTTACAATTAATTTCACGTGTATTTTCTAGTGTAAAATCTCTATTTAAAATAATATCTAGATTATAATGTAACACATGCAAAAAATTCACTTTGTTATAAAGGTTTACGCGAATAATAGGAGGCTAGGGGCTGTAAATTGGAAACTTTTAACAAAAGAAAAAAAGCGCGTTGCGCATGCGGCAAAACTAGAACCCGCGAAATGTGAAATTTAGTAGCGTGCATTAGCGACGCCGTTCCAACGATGTAATTTTGGCGACATGTCCCCTCACTTGTTTAGCTAAGTTTGAACATAAAGTGCTTTTTATTATATTATGTTTAGTTAGAAGCGAGTATGTTTTAGTTCTTATGTAGATATAATAACAATAATTTAGAACTATTCACCGAATAAACATTAAAAAACACATCAGTCTCACCTCTTCAAGGTGCACAGCCGGCATTGCGGAGGCCTGTAGAAATTTATCTCTGCTAAAATTTGTCTCCTCTCATGGATTGCACTCTTCAGACAGTGTAGTGATACACGCCACCTAGTCCCACAAAAACAATTGGAATAACTATCGAGTTTTAAATATTTAAATCAGAAATGTTAAAGTTACAAACTTGGTTAATGAACGCAATTATTTATAAACAAAATGTTCACATCGTTGCGAGTTTGTTCACATACTCGACATTAAAATTCAAACTAGAAGCTATCCTTTAGAAGTCTTCCCTTTGCATTTAATACAAAACTAAAGGATGCACTTCTTAAACTCACCCGAAGTTGGCGAGTTCTCTCAACTTAGTTTTTCTTATTTATCTAACAAAATTCGTCCTATTTTAAATTATTTTTTTGTTTTTTAAACATTTGGACTGGTCAGAATATAGCGAGATTTGAACACGAGTCTCATCGATCGTGAGTTCGCGCTTTCTACCGTTAGCCCACGGTTTCCTAAAACATTCGTCCCAATTTTGACCCCTATTGATATGGGTATCGTTTAATGTATTAAACAAACCTAATACCTACTGTGAATATATTTTATTTATTAAGTATCGTTGAGTGTTTTTTATTTAAAGTCTCTAACAACTAAATCTCATTGATCTTTAAATAAAAGATGTAAATATGGGACGAAAATGTAGCACAGATTGGCACAAAAGCTAAAGTTATCTACTATCGAAGGCTCGCTAACAAGACCGGATGACTGCTCGGGAACTCCCCTTAACTACTGAGTGAATTTTTCGTAACTTTTTTTTATATCGTAATGTGTTGTTACTTGTACCGTACGCAGAGAACTTCGTGGTTTCCTGTCTAGTTCAGCTTTTGTGTTTCCTCAGATTGTGGTTACAACTTTTTTATTGTAACTTTTTCCTTACTATGACAGATTATAGTGTTATTTTATGGGGAACTTTTTGTAAGTGCAGTTTTAGGGAAATAGATTATCATTATTTCAAAACATCTTATGGATTATGTAGGTCTACGAAAGCCAAATAGATGCTCGCATGAATAGCGCGTACTTACGCTATTTGTACGCTATGTAGCGTATGCATAAACAAATGAGAATACCATTAAAACTAATGATATTTCATTAGCCCATTGATATTTTAGTAGCCAGGTAAAGCGAGAGGAATGTACACTGTCAGTATAGATGGCGCATACTCGTCTCCTCAGGCCGAAATAGCGGAGGCGACTCCTGCATGTAGAGATTAATCTGTAGTAGGAGTTTTTTCCGTTCATGGACCGCACTCTAGCTATACACAAATATTTAAAAAATGTGACATAAAATATCTTGTATGTGATTCACTACAAAGGCTACACTTAGCGTTTGTAAAATATATTTATACAAATATCTGAACTTGCAATGTCAATTTGAAGAAAACGTTATGCAATTTTCAATAAAATTTCAATATCGTAAGCAGAGATTTCCCCGTTTGTCTCGTATGTGATAAGTGCAAGCACTAGAACACGTTCCGTGGCCGACAAAGAGAATTCACTCGAATGTTGAGCTTTGCCTCTCAAAGCTTATGCTATCCTAGTTATCTATGAGTAGTATGAGTATATCGAGCGGTATCGCATTTTGCTTTTAATAACTGAAACAAAACTTTGCTCTTTCACTTTATATTGTCCTGGTACTTTATTTGACAGCATTATGGTAAGTAGCTTTTGATGATCTCTCATTTTGGGAATATTTTAGGAACAATATTTTTGCCTTCTGAGTTCAGGTGACTAGACCATTATTTGCTGAAATAAATTTGATTGAACATAGTGGCGGGTGAAAATAGTTGTTAGTATATTATTTTTTCATTAATTAAAATTTTAATATTTTTTAATTCATATTAGGTAAAAATGAATTGACTAGATGAATTAATTAAAATTAACTCATTTATTAAATCACGTAATTATTTATTGATCGATGCAGTATTTTTTTTTTTTGCTGTCCATACATACTTATAAATATGGACAGCAATATTGTGATTATGCGAACGCTCTTTTTACTGTAGGCTCTTATCTGCTCTTTTTGAAAAAAAAAATTTAATACTCTGAAATAATAATGAGTATCGTTAAAGAAAAAATTCTAAGCACTGAAGTGACTAGAAGTTAGGTATTAAATTTTATTTAGGTTACAAATTCTTAATAAAACATTTTAATATTTCATAAACTCGGTATAATGGAATTTTAAATCACTTCGGACGTTTATTATTTATACAGAAACTTAACCGAACAATAAAACTTTATATTATAAATAATTTATAATTTTATATTATAAATAATTTATAATGTAACTCCTTTAACGATGCGTTTTTTACAGTTTTAGAGACACTGAAAAAATCAACAACAAAAAAAACTTTTTTTCTTGTAGCCCAGTATAATATGACAACCCTGCGCTTGCTGTTAAACTAAAGAAAGAGCCGTCCATGAACGGAAACAAATGCTACCATAGAGAAATATTTACAGGCAGCAGTCATCTCCGCTATGCTCGCTTGAGAAGACGAGTGTAAATGCACCATCCAGATTTTACTGTGCGCTTCTCGTTTTACTTATGGAAAAAAAGGTGTATTAGCAATGGTTAATTTAGACAGGACTGACGCCTAGGCAGTCTGTGGATAGACTACAGTTAGTTTAATAAAAAAAGGATAAATAATAACAACCGGCTTAGTAGTTTTATAGGATTCGAGGTTGTATATAAATACATAGAGCCCCTATTATGAATACAATAAAACATTGTATTTTTAACCGAAAATAGGGTAAATTGGGGATAGGTACGAATGGGCAAATATGATACGGTTACTTACCCTTATTACAAGTGTCATAAAGGTCATTTTGGCAAGTCATTTAACTGTAGCAATAGCAGTAAAAATATCATAAATGGTCACGTATATAAAATAAACAATCGCGATGAACGGTAAACGAAATTTGATAAAGATTTTTGGGCTGTTTCCTTACAACTTTATTGTTGTTATAATATTGTTATTTCTTGTAATTGTGACAATAATGGTTGTTTTATTTGCTCTCCTGTTTGGCGGCCATTTTGAAAGTTTTTATTGAACATTGTTGAATTTTTTTTTTCTATAACAATTTTTTTTTTTTAATAGTCCGGCGTGTGAGATAAATATCTGCAGGTTGCCTCTACTAAGCCGGTAAATCGATTATTGTGCTGTGTATACGGCGTGTGTTGACAGGGCAGACTCCTGTTCTTACACCCAGACAATTTTGCAAAACTAATCCCTAAACGCGAGTAGCTAACGAGTTTACAATTGAAAATGGTCATGTAACCAATTTGCTTTCAAACTAATAAAAAAACCATTAAAATTAATTGAAACATAATTAAATACAAAATGTTATGTTAAAATAATTATCCCAAATGTTTTAAGTGATAAGCTGAGCGATATTGACCTTTATGCAAAATTAGGTTTAATTTAGGTAAGCAATCGTTTCCTAATTATGCTAACTAATTCAATTAAACATATCTCGGTAACCATATTGTGGTCACATTGTTTGCTTAATGGTATACTAAGTATATAATCATAACTAGCTAGACCACTGCAACTCATCATGTTGCAATGGTCTAGCGGTACAACGCGTGAACTCACGATCGATGAGAACCGTGTTCAAATCTCATAGACCAGTACCAAATGTAGCTTCGTTATCACACCGAAAAGTTCGGGCAATCCTTCTTCCATTAAATTGTGGAACGACCTTCCCAGTCACGTTGGATCGTTCCTTCAAGCGCAGTGTGAAGAGGCATCTCATCAAGCCGGCATAGCGGGCGCGACTGCTGTCTGCAGATCCCCTGCTCTGACAGCAGTCGCCTCCGTTCATAGATCGCACTCTAGCTTAACATCAGGCGAAGTACGGTCATATGACGTGCTAAAATTAAAAAAAATAAAAAAATCATTCCTTTCTGTCCCTGCTCTGTCGAACACACCGCTGGCCGTAACAGACAGCCTCCACCTCCTGGGCATGGAGGTTTGCGCTGATTTGAGTCTCGCAAACTAGGAGTCCTGGACAAGGTGCGTAGGTACTTCACATCAAGGCAACATCTGCTGCTAGATAAAGCGCAGATCCTGTGTATTGTTCGCATCTTTGGGATGACTCCGTGAGCCCGATGGTCTTGACTCACTTCAGGGTGATTAAGGGTCTCGAACCTCTGCAGCTCAGGTGAGACATAGCCTCCCTCTCTGCATTCTACCGTTGTTGATTGTTCAGCAGAAATCCATGATTTAATCCCCCCTACCCCACATCGCTTGAGGACGTCGCGTGCGTGCGATCGCATGCATCGTCTCACAGTCGAAGCGATAGGTGATGTTTTGTATCCGGAATAATCGGTATATTGGATATGCCGAGCTACAATAAAAAAGGCAAATTCTAACGATTCTAAAATATATATTTTACAGTAGCCTGACACGAACTGCACTTTAATTTAACATTAGACGCAGTTAATATATTTAATAGTAGTAGGCGTTACTTTGCAGAAATCCATAACCAAATAATATTAAAACACTACTTTGCAACTAATTTCCGCTAATCAATGTTAGTGAGGGTTGGGTATAAAAGGACACCAGCTTTCATTCAGCGCACGTCTCCTGAGGATGCCATGTGGAGTGGTGAAACGCGTCGAGAGGTTTTTGCATGTTCGTGACGGGTCTAACAGTAACAACTAATGTGACTGTGCACCTACCCTCACTAACATTGATTAGCGGAAATTAGTTGCAAAGTAGTGTTTTAATATTATTAGACGCAATGTCATATGCCGTGCTAAATAATAATAATAATAAAAAAGATAAAAGCTCAATCATTTTAAACGCTTTTTTACTGATCGCCTTTGATCAGCTTTTATAAAAGAAAGGTTTAAATGGATGATATAATGCAATAAACACCGTTCTCGATAAAATTGAACATCAAAGAGTTTTCTTTTACTGAATTTATATGCACTATGATTCAATATATAATAAATTAAATTTAAAAGTTCAAATCAAATCAAATAATTTATTTACTGGTTATGGTTTAGTAACAAAGGTTTTATAGGATTTACTAGTTAAACTAGATATGGAGAGGTTTTGCTAAATATTATATATATTATGTCAACCTGGATAGTACATTCATCTCCTCGAGCCGGTATCGCGGAGGTGACTGCTGCTTGTAGAAATGTTTTTGTAAGAACGGTTGTTTCCGTTCGTGGGCCGCACACTAACTTTACATCGGCGGAGTGTTGTCATATGTCGAGCTACAATAAAAAAACACCATGTGCACCATCCAAATTGACAGTGCACACTCGTCTGTTATACCTGGTTACTTTCTACTTACTACTAATACAATACAATTATCACGCCTTTTTCCCCACAGGGATAGGCAGAGACAACGGAACGCCACTTACCACGATTCTGACACAACACCCTCGCTTCCTTCACATCCACAATTCTCTTCATGCACGCCCGACGGTTATGGGCACTATATGGGCATCGAATAATGTTTATAAAACATAGTGTTTATTAAAAATCCAATAAATTGATTTGAAAACGAAGCCTCTAAGCCATCGCAGTTCAAACACAGTCTCTCTGAAACAATTATTAGTTTTTTTCATACTTTAATAACGGATGGTACGACTTTCCGATCGGAAAACAATCTTTTGCTCCCAATGGACATTTGCTTTTTTACCCTTAGGCTGAGTTCATATAGTGACTATTGATTCTAACATCAGAGGCCTGGGTATAAGTTAATAATTACGCTGTCACGACGTAAAGTGAGTCCTATCCACCAATAGGATCGCTTCATTTGTACTTATTTATCAATTTTATTTTTTTTTGCAGGTAAGTGTCAATCTTCTGTCGATGACACAGCCAAGGAGGACCCATGTCTTACTGGTAGGCCTTAGTTTTTATTCTTAGCTTGTTTAATTTTCTAGCTACAAGAATAGTTTATTTTTGATATTTATTTTAATTAATATTTAAATTTAAAAAAAACCATTCATTATTAAGTACAATAATTTAATTGATAGAATGGTAGGTATTCTAAGAGTGGTTGGTAGACTGATGATGGTTATTAGCCTAGTCTGCCGTCTTTGGGTAGTACCACCATTTTCAAATGTTACCTACATTGTCGCGTTTCAGGAACAGTTTGAAAGTAGCCAGGTATAGCAGGAGAAGTGTGCACCGTCAATCTAGATTGTAAACATTCGTCTCCTCCAAGCCGGCACAGCGAAGGCGACTACTGCCTAGAGAATTTCTCTGTGGTAGCAGTTGTTTCCGTTCTTGGATCGCACTTTAGCTTTATATCAGGAGGAATGTAGCCGTATGCCGAGCTACAATAAAAAAAAAGATTTGATGTATACACGAGTTCTGGTAAAATTTTAAGAAATTTATTATTGTATAAATTGTGGCGTTATCGTACTTACGCCTCTGGTGGAGGGTTGATTCACATTGTGGCTGAATAAATTTGAATACAAATGACAGTGAAATCGTGAAATGGCTTATATCTTGAAGCTGATTCTATGAGTTCATTGACTCTATTTAGTTGGACAATAGTCTTTATGTTATTCTGATTGAAATAAGGTTTATTTTGGCATGGCACTTTTTTGTTACATCTTATGATATTTATGCGATGTACTTATTTATGGTCCTAGCTTTTACGTTTTTTTAAAGAGCAAATTATAATATTTCGCTCATAGACAGCAGTCTACCTTAATATGTGATGTCGGGCTACTATAAAAATACAATAACAAAATTATATTTTTTAATTATTATTATTTTGTTTTTAACTGCCTGTGTTGAGCTAGTGTTTGTATCACAGGCACTGAGCGGTCAAAGTACACAATTTTGGTATTTGTGAGGTTTGAACACGGGTCTAATTGATTGTAAGATCAGTCCTCTACCGCTAGACCATGGTCGCTTAATATATATATTTTTTTAAATATTGTAGCTCAGCATGTGCCAACACTCCGCCTGATATAAAGCTAGAGTGCAATCCATAAATGGAAACAACTGTTACAACAGATAAATCTCTACAGGCGGCAGTCGCCGGCACTTATGCCGGCTTAAAGAGACGAGCAGATTCCAGATTGACAGTGCACACTCATCTCGTTATACCTGGCTACTTTCAAACTATTCCCGAAACGCGACAAGGTCACTTCACGGGTGTAAGGTTGGAAAGTGGTGGTACTACCCCAGGACGGCAGACTGGACAAATAACCATTATCAGTCTGCCTACCACTCCTAATTGATATAATATCAAATAGTTAGATTTAATTTTACGAGTAATTCCGAATTCCAAGCAATCTATGTATATTAAGAAATAGAAAAAAGCAATTTAAACTGTAGAAAAGTATAGCCTTTACATCTGCAATTTCTTTGTACAACTCGAATATTTGAATGTAAATCGAGGGCAGGGAGAAGATGCCGATAGTCTGTAAATACTCAACAAGCAATGTTAGTCCTTTTCACCGTTTATTAAGGTCGATATTTGAAATGTATTTTTTTTAAATGCATGATAAAGTTTTCAGATCGAACTTTTTGGAATATTTGCTAAGAAATAACGAGTTAAATTGAACGAGTTTTCGAATATAATGGACCGTGTGTCTAAAGAGGGGTAGATATACCTATGATGGTTACTAGCCCGGTGCAGCGGTGTAAGTATAGGTGGCGCAGTACACCACTTTTAAGTGAACACCCGTAACACCTAGTCGCTTTTCAAGATCCGCGAGCCGGCATAACGGAGGCGATCGCTATTTAAAAACATTGATCTGTGGTAACAATTGTTTCCACTCATGGACTCCATCCTAACCTAACATTAGACGGAGTGGGGGCCTCGTAAGGAACTCAGCTATATTTACCTAACCCTATGATTCGATAGCTCAGAATGTATGTGCACTAGAAATCACGATCTTGCGATACTTTAACAAGGACAAATACAAAGTTCACTGACCTGCCTTCACACTATCTTGAGCTTATGGTACGGACTTGGTTCCTCGGTCCTGGTGGAGCTAGCTGATGGTTGTCACTCGCGTACACATACAATTAATTACGATTTAGCGAACGAGGAGCACGGCTGCTGGTTGCACGTTGATCGACCGAGGACACGATAAGACTACTCACCGCGGCTCGCCGCGGGCCACTTACATCGACAGAGAACAGAGCACCTACCCTCAATAAAAAATATTGCAAGATCGTACAGACGGAATGTAGTGAAATGACGGGATGGATGAATGCTATCGAATATCCAACCTTTCAGCACTTGGCCATGGCACGTGGCCATGAAGGAACACCGTGAAGGATACATCACCATCTTGTATGAGTGCCGTCTATAAGGGAGCCCCACATCACCCTGGCGTCTTTCCCATTTAACCACGTTAAAAGGCGAACTGTGGTGATATAAAGGAAAGTAGATAAGATGAGAAGAAAGCGGCCGTGGTCTAGCGGTAAGACGCGTGAACTCACGATCGATGAGACCCGTGTTCGAACCTCGCTAATTCTGACCGGTACCAATGTAACTTTGTTATATGTACTTTGGTCGCTCAGTGCCTATAGGCACTATTAAAGAGTGGTAGACAGATTAATTATAGTTGTTAGCCCAATCAGTCGCCCTGGGGTAGTACCACCACTTTCGAATGTAACACCCGTGAAGTGACTTTGTCGCGTTTCGGGAATAGTTTGAAAGTAGCCAGGCATAGCCAGAGGAGTGTGCACTGTCAATAGATGGGACATGCTCGTCTCCTCAAGCCGGCATAGTGGAGGCGACTGCTGCTCGTACAGTTTTCTCTGTAGTAGCAGTTGTTTCCATTCATGGATCGCACTCTAGCTTTACATCAAGCGAAGTGTTGTCATATGCCGAGCTGCAATAATAAAAAAATAAAAAATATATAGATAAAATGATATATAGACGATAAAAACTAGATAAATACTGGTTTATATCTTTATTATAAATTAATAAATTCAACACACGATCCTCGGTAATGACGCCACGAACTCGATAGGTAACTTCTAAAAGTTGTCGGATAAAGTTTATAAATGAAACGGTTAGTGCGATCGTATTTTCATACTTCCTTTGTATTGGATTATTATTAGTTTTTTCCAGTCTTATTTAGAGTATTTTCTTAGACTAATACCTTTTTATTTTATTTTAAATGTGTAATTTTTTTAGTGTAACCTATATGGCCAAAATAAAATAAATAAATAAACAGGTATGAGACTTTTTATTTTTTTTATTGTAGCTCGACATGTGACAACACTCCGCCTGATGTAAAGCTAGAGTGCGGTCCATGAATGGAAACAACTGCTACCACAGAGAAATCTCTACGGGCTGCAGTCGCCTCCACTATGCCGGCTTGAGGAGACGAGCATGTACCATCTAGATTGACAGTGCACATTTCTCTCTTATATCTGGCTACTTTCAAACTATTCCTGAAACGCCACAAGGTCGCTTCACGGGTGTTACATTTGAAAGTGGTCGTACTGCCCCAGGACGACAGACTGGACAAATAACCATCATCAGTCTGCCTACCACTCTTTGAAGAAAAGACTTATAGATATGTGAATTATTTCAAATACAAAACATCTATTTTGTTATTTCAAATACTTGAATATACATATTTTGTATTTTTTAAATATTAAATATATTTAAAATATATATGTATATTTTTATTATATTTTGAAAATGTAAAATGCTCTAAATAAAAATTATTTAAATACAAAATAGAAATAGGTATTTTGTAATTGCATTTGAAATAATTCACATCGGCTATGCAAAATAATGTCGTTTTATAAATTTATATAAAAGAAAATAGTTAAGGCTCCAGACCACTTTATTTCTTTAAAGAACTAAATTTCACTGTAACTGCAATGAATGGTTCTTTCAAAGAAGAATGGAAAGTGTAATAAAAATCGTCCACTTACTAAAATGAAACTCAAGATGTCTACCACGAGTCTACATTTAAATTGTAAAACACAACCGAATGCAAACGTTCTTTTTATTAATTTATTCTTTAGAATTAAATAAATAAAACTCTATCTAAGTATTATAGACATTTGTGAAAAAGTACTGAATACCACAAGAAACTCGTCAATTATATTATAAAAAAATATATATAATTCACAAAAACAAAAAATAGTCATAGTTCCATTAGACGCAAAAATAATATTTTCTTTTAATTTATTTATTTAACATAAAACATTCCCTGCATCCATCCCATCCATCCGCTTTAAGAATGATAACCTACGAGTAGTTTAAAAATACTCAAAGATTTAGTCGCGATTCAGAAACTTTTTGGGTGTAGCCGGGTACAGCAATAGTATGCCCCGTCAACCTGGGCGGTACGTAAGCGATAGTTACCTGCAAACACTTCTATGTTGTAGCAGGTATTTCCGCTCTCGGTTTTTAATATGACCACATGCTGATATTAAAAAAAATTGCTACTTTATTGTTCTTAACCTATTATTCAAATGAAATAGCGTAACAATAGTAAAAGTACATTATCACAATTCAACATCGCAGTTAAAGCTCACATTTTTTACCAACAATAAACATTACAATGACATATCCGATGGTAGGGCCATAAAAACGCCATGCTCCGTGACATATGAGCGCTATGCTCTGCATACTTGCCTCGTTTCACCAATTAAAGCTTCAATGTAAACAGTACACGCTCAAAAGTTGCTTGGTTCACGTTTTTTCGTTCATGTTTCAGGCATGAATAAAGTAGCTTAAAATATAATCTACAACAAAATTAATTTTTAATAATTTGCGGCCGTTGCCTAACAATAGAGGACGAGACATTATGATCAATGAGACCCGTTTTCTAACGTTCTAGCTAGTAGCTTAATTCTGACCGGTATCAATGTAACTATAATATGTTATATATACGAGTACTACGGTCACTCAGTGCCTGTAGTCATGCATTAAAAAAAAGTAAACCATATAGTGTCCAGAGTAGAATAAAGTAAGTTGAGGTGGTTTGGTGAAAATGGATAAGATTAAAGGAAACAGATTTATAATGCGTAAATGCACTGTAGAGCCTCAAGGGTGTCCCCTAGGAAGACCTTTCGCTATCAGATCGCGCTGACCGATAATTTGTTTTATTTGCGCCATGATCAAACGGAATGAACATGTACGAGTATTTTGAAATCGAAAACCCAGTATATTGAATTAAGCACTTTGTGTTGTTTGTGTTAATTTTTTTAAAGAATGTTTATACAGTGAGACTATTTGGGTAGGCCTGGCCTGACCTTAACTAACCTACCTTTTATAAATTTTAACGTATCGATTTATTACATACATTTTTTATGTATAAAAGTTTAATTTTACCTTATCTCTAACATAATAAAATTCAGACTCATTTCACATTCTTCGTGTTCTAACAAAGTTATCTCGTGCTATACAAAAATCTAAATAAAAAAATTCTAGTAATAAACTTGTTATGATTCATTAGGGAACATTCACGACATAATATCTTTCTTACCTGCGACGCGACAACGCTAACGGCAAAGTTATTTACAAATAAAAATTTCCATACAGCACTCACCGTTAACCGTTTTATTATAAAAGTTACATTTCAATATTGTTAATAAAACAAGATATAAACATTATAAAAATATTTTATTTATTTAAATTTTATAATTTAGCTACTTTATTCTCTTCTTGTAACAACCAATAAATCCATTCATTACTTATATCAAAACTACTGCTTACCCCTTTTTATTTAGTATTTAATATAAATACAACACATTAGAGGTTATTTTTATTAAGAGAATACGCCTTCTTCTGCACTCTGTTAAAAATTTGCATAGGTATTGTAGCTCGGAAATATGAAAACATACAGGAGTCGTCTCCACTATGCCGGCTTGAGGAGACGAATGTGCACTATCTAGGTCGACGCGCACGCTCCTCTTGTAATACTAGTTCCAAACTCATACCAAAAAACGGGCGTTACACTTGTGACATCCCTGAACGGCGTTCTGGGCTGATAATCATTATCAGTCAGTTCTTATATTATGGCTGCAATGAGTCAACTCTTTGCTAAGTCATCTTTCGAAATACAAGTTAATTTCAACGACCGAAAAGCCTTTTTAGCATCCAAGTTTCATTAATAAGTGATTTTAAAAAGCTATGACAAGCATGACACCGTGGAATCGTTAGGGCTGGGTAATTACGAAACAATGTCGTTGATGATAATTTTTACTGAACTCAATGTTGTTCATAAATAATATTTTTATTAGGTATTTATTTTTTGTTTATTTTTTTCGCTCGGCATATGACAACGCTCCACCTGATGTAAAGCTGGAGTCCGGTCCATGAACGGAAACAACTACCACAGATAAATCTCTACCATCGAGATTGACAGTGGACACTGCTCTCGGTATACCTGGCTACGCATGTAACATTAGAAAGTGGTAGTACTACCCCAAGACGGCAGACTGGGCTATTGATCATTTCAGTCTACCTACCACTCTTTAATAGTGCCTATAGAGCGACCAAAGTACATATAACATAGTTACATTGGTACTGGTCAGAATTTTGCGAGATTCGAACACGGGTTTCATGGATTATCGTTACAGCTAGACTACGGCCGCTCTTGAAAATTTATTTAAAATGACACAATATAATACAGAAACACACACGCATTTTTTTTTAATTTATAGTAAATTCAGAATGAATATATTTATTATATCACATTTACAATTGTTTTATGGAACGGAGCTTATTACTGATAGAGATTGAAGGTGATGTAAATTGATAAGTAGAGAAGCAAATCATTTAATAAAAAATAAAAATAAATATGAATAAATTAAACAAAGGAAACAATGTTAACAAATCGACACGTAAAATAAAATTTGTAAATAAGGTTGTAGATTTAAAATCAAATATGTATTAAGATATAGACTGAAAGAGATGAAGGGAGGGTTTCAACAAAATTTATATAACCTAAGTAATTTATACTTTGATAATATTCAGCTTTCGGTTTTCGTTAAAAGATAATGCTTTCTATCCTTCTGTTATTTTATAACAATATCCGTAACTTCCTTGTAGAAAATAAATAAATAAATAAAAACAATAAAATCAGAGCTTTCTTTGTCCCCTTTGGACACTCATTACTCACAACAAACTTTATCGTTTATACTGAAATAATCAAAATAAACGCGATAGTAATCCGTATAAAATCTTTTAATATTAATATAAAAATACAAAATTTAATTACAGTCTATCAAAATGTCGCTTAAACTTCAAATTATTCTCAATCATTCTCAATAAATACTTTTTGACAGTTAAGTTGCCAGAAAACATTAAATCACTCCGGTATTGTTAAAAAAAATGCTTGTTGATTTATCATGTTTTATAGGTCAATATAAAGATTACTTATACCTTAAAAATTTGACCCGATTTTTGAGAAAAAGAAAAACCAATTACTTAACTTAAAAGAAAAACAACTTTGTACATTTCTACAGCGGCTCCAGAATCGGACTGCGACAACACACTATTGTACTATATGTGCCCATATTCCATTTATTTGTACAAAACTTATCATGGAGCCACTGTCTATTGGCTTCGCTCCTGACACAATCCCTCAAGAAAATTGTGAAATAAAGAGTAAGCTAATAGTATTAAAGAAAAAGAATAAGTAAGTGTACATATACGTACTTTCTTTTGGTTGGTCAAAATGAATCACACTGGTGATGTTTGTGCCCGTGTAATTATGGAGAAGCACACATCACCTGTGCTCTTGACCAACCAACGCTGAACGTCACTCAGAATCTCGACCTACCCTTTGTTAGTTATATTATGTTGTCGTTCAGCTCCTTTTATTACGATTACAAATATTAAAAAAATAGATTGGGTCGCCTAAAGGTCAAAACTTAAAGGTCGCAAATGTAGCGTAACCGAAATAAAATCGGTCATTTGTTGTAGACGTCGAAACATTTCCGAAGGGTTTACTGAACCCTTGTCCATCTTCAAATTATAAAAGAAATACGGATTTTTTTGTAAGTCCTACTTACAACACAAGCCGAAATAAAAATGTTTTGGTTTATTTTGATTTTTTTGATGTTATTTTTGTTATTTGAAAATATTTGTAGCTTAGTTTCTGTTTATGCTACAAAGAATGTTTTCATTCAAACTTCATACAACCAAAACGAATATTTAGATAGAAATTAACCAAGATCGACCCTCTTTTTGTTTACTAGGCGTGTAGCTCGGCATGTGACAACACTCCGCCTGATGTAAAGCTACAGTGCGGTCCATGAATGGATACAACTGCTGCTACAGAGAAATTTCTACAGGCAGCAGTCGCCTCCACTACCCCGGCTTGAAGAGACGGGCATGTACCATCCAGGTTGACAGTGCACACCCCTCTCGTTATACCTGGCTACTTTCAAACTATTCCCGAAACGCGACAAGGTCACTTCACGGGTGTTACATTCGAAAGTGGTGGTACGACTTCGACAAACTACATTTTCGAAATTGAATTTATAATATAGTGAGGACGATATTACGCTTTATAGTGATACGAAATATTGAACGATATATTTAGAGCGTCTGTTCATGAACGATAACGCATAAACATTGCCTCGTATCGGAATATAAAACATATTTGTTGGCTATAAAACGGATATTCTACAATAACTTTGTTATTATTATTTGATTGCCTTCAATGATGTATTTATATTATACTTAACGACATCATATTTAAGTTAAAGAGTTAAGTGTACATATATTTATTTATGTGGGCGAATAAAGTTGTCTTTCTTATCGATGTAAAACCGTTTTATTATTAAAATTCTGCCGCATGCCGCCCCGGGGTCGTACCACCATCACCCGTGAAGTGACTGTGTCGTGTTTCGGGATCAGCTTGGAAGAAGAGAGTCCTGTCAATGGTTGGTTCATATTCATTTTTTTATTGTAGCTCGGCATGTGACAACACTCCGCCTGATGTAAAGCTAGAGAGTGGTCCATGAATGGAAACAACTGCTACTACAGAGAAACCTGTGCGGGCAGCAGTCGCCTCCACTATGGCAACTTGAGGAAATAGGCATATACCATCTTAGATTGACAGTGCACACTCCTCTTACACCTGGCTACTTTCAAACTATTTCTGAAACGCGACAAGATCACTTCACGGGTGTTACATTCGAAAGTGGTGAGTGCCCCAGTACAAATTCGTCTCCTCAAACCGGCATAGCGGAAGGGACTGTTGCCTATTTATTTTTCATAGGTAGCTTTAGAATGATCATGCAAATAATTTCTTACGACTCTATAAGCGAACAATATTTAGATTGGAAACTAGAAAACAAAACAAAAAGAAAACAAACGACAATAGCTCTAAAGTTTGCATTCAATTTAAGTCGTAGCACTGAACGCTGAAACTTCAGTTGCTCTAATGACACAGAAAGTCAGCAAGTCCCAACTAATTAAGGGGGTGACTCGTTAATCACCAAAATAAGAGCTGCTTCTAATGTTTTTCGTGAACTTTTACCTTAGAAAAGCTTTATTGTACAATCTATATTATAAAGAAAAGTTATTGAAAACTTATATTAAATAAATTAAATTAAAAATGGGCTATGCTGTTTACCGTCTTGCTAGTAGTAGTACTCGGATAGTGAACATTTGTCTCCTTAAGCCGGTATAACGGAGGCGAATGAAATTGTCTACAGCAGGGATGAGCAACCTTTTTAATCAGCGGGCCAATTTAAATTTAAAAATTTTTTGGCGGGCCGCACATAATACACTTATTAATAATTTACAAAACTTTATTTTCAATAAACATTAGAATAAAAAAAAAGTAAAGATTTCATATACAAATAATGCAAAATAAAAATAAACAAGAAAAGAAGAGAAAAACGAATTTGCTTGAAATTTTTAACGAGAAATTTGGCACCATTTTATTATAATTAATTTTATAACAATATATTGATGGGAGAAAGTTGATAAAATAAATTCAATTTTAGAAATGCTTGGCGGGCCGCACAAACATGTTTAAAGGGCCGCGTGTTGCTCATCCCTGGTCTACAGTAAAATAACTTCTAGTAAAATAAAATATGTTATCTAATAAGTTAAATCATAAAAACGTAATACACAAAATTAAGGGCTCAATGTACGTACTCTATATAGAGAGCATCACGTGTCCCGCATTATTTTTCAGACGCGAGGTCAATGATCTCAGGCAGGTGTTGCTAAAAAACAAAGTCTAGTAAACGTCAGCTGACAAACCCTACTTTCTTTATGTGTACCTTTTTAAGGTTGTTTTTCTTCAAGAATACTTTCGGCCTTTGTTATGTAACTGATTGAATTTGACATTTTTTTCTTTGATAGTATTTTTATTACAATCTTTTTTGATGTAATTTAAATCCTATCATAAATCTAGATTTTTATTACAATCTTAATTAAGTGGCTATTGATTTAGATATAATGTAATACTTTACCCCATATTTTAAAGCTTCTAACTTTTTCTTTAGATTTGCACAAATGTTTTATTAATATTGATAAATAATTTAATTATTGTTTTATTTTGTTTATATTTACTTATTGTGGAAAATGAAAATTTTTACATCACTCACTTTCTCACAAATTTAATAGTTATCAAGACGATTGATTGGTTATCTGCCTAACATAACTTTTTAATGATAAAAACAACTATTGTATTAAGATTTTATTAAAGTTGTGGTCAATGTATATCTACATTAAAAAATCTCAAAATCGAACCATTATCTACATAGGTGAGGTCATGGTAATGGTCATCATTTATCAGTTTGTGTGTAATAAGAGACAAAAACACAAACTTTAATGTTTCTAATATTAGTATCGATAAAGTTTTTAATACAGTTAAACAATATTTGACTAAGCCAAATTTATGTCCAATATCTGCATCAAACGCAATCGCAGTAGCCATTGCAATAAATCTTTGAATGCATAGAGCAGGTTTTTGTCATGAACTTTTATTTTATTCCGGAAGTCCTTTCTTCCATTGTAATGTAAAGATTTATAGCCTTAATTCAAACTGTTTGACAACGATTTATTATTTTATAAAATTATCAATTTATCGCTATGTGAGCACACTCCATATGATATTAAACTTTCTTTAAAATTGTAATTCGGCATGAGACAACACTCCGAATGATGTAAGTTAGAGTGCGGTCCATGAATGGAAACAACTACTACTACAGACAAATTTCTGCAAGCAGCAGTTGCCTCCGCTGTTACATTCTTGCTACATACATGGAAACAACTGCTACTACAGAGAAACCTGTGCGGGCAGCAGTCGCCTCCACTATGACAACTTGAGGAAACGGGCATATACCATCTTAGATTGACAGTGCACATTCCTCTCGTTACACCTGGCTACTTTCAAACTATTCCCGAAACGCGACAAGGTCACTTCACGGGTTTTACATTCGAATGTGGTAGTACTACCCCAGGATAGCAGACTGGGCTAATAACCATCATCAGCCTGCCTACCAGTCTTTACGTGTCCATTGCGGCTTGATAAAAAAAATTATTACATGAAAATCTTAACAAAAGATATTAATAAAAAAAAACTTACAATAACTTTGGTATTTGTAGTGTAACACGTGGTTAAAAAGATCGCTGTCTGCCTTTTTATACCTGGATGTTAAGCTAGTATGCGGTATATGACCATTGACCATAGAGAAATATCAGGGCAGTATAGCGGAGGCGAGTCGCCATAAATAAAGTAAATAACTATATATGCAAAAATCCGAACAGAAACTTGTTTTATTCAGAATAGACACCGATGTAAAAATAAATTGTGTTCATAGGGCAAAAAGTAATAAAAAATTTATATGGCTTACCATTAGGAAATTGGCAAAGTTTGGTTAAATTGCCCGAGTGATTAAACCTACCGCTTTTTTTTTATAGCACGCCAGTAAAAGTTATATTAATACATTATTAGTGTTACAAAAACAAATTTTATTTTGTAATTTTCATTTTAAGGTATGTGGTGTTTTGTAAGGGTGTTGTATTTATGATTATATTTATTCTTTTTCAAAAGTATGTTAAAATTAACTTTAAATTAGGTATCTACATTTTTTTCAGTAAAAATTGATCATAATTCACTAAAAACTTTAACTAACTTTAAATGATAACTTTAACAATAACAACTTTATAATCATAGGCCTTTACTTAAAAAAAAGACTATCTCACCATTATTAGCCCAGTCTGCCGTCCTGGGGTTGTACCACCACTTTCAAGTGTAACACCCGTGAAGTAACCTTGTTTGGCATTGGAAGGAAAAGAAAGTACTGTGCCCTGTCAATGATGGCGCACATTCGTCTCCTTAAGCCGGCATAGCGAATACGACTGGTGCAGGCAGACTCTTAACACCAGACGGAGTGTAGTCATGTAACGATAAGAAAAACAGACTTATTGTATTATGATTTTTTACTTGATCTCAAACAAAAAATTCTATTACCAGCACATTTTCACCACCAATTTCACTCTGTGAGGTTAGCTATAAATAGCGGAAAATTTCTAGTAATATTGCTTAGCTTCACACAGCATCCCAAATGCAGTAAATAACTGTAAAGTTGGACGCGACTGTAAAAGTGCCCAATAGTAACTATAAATATTAGCCATGTCCGCTTCGTGACTGAACGTACAAGAAGTAAAGCAAGCCTTTTAAGGTTTTCGGTGAAATGTACGAGTGCCAGTTTAACGTTTTTTGTTTGTCCTCTTTTGGACTCTTTTTTTATTTTAAATTGGGGCAAATTATTGCCTTCGCTAAAATGGGCTGATTTTTAGGTTAAAACGAAAACGACGATGCTAGTTTAGTTATTGAATATTTATGGACGTTTTTAAATCGGTTCTTTAAACTCTATTTTAGTAAGTTCAAATTGTAGTTCAAAAATATATATGATGTGAATATGTCAGTGATAATTGAAGTCGTTATGGGACGCACGGACACTTATGGGTCACAAATTTTGGTTGAAAAGATTCCAATATCGACAATGTGCTTCTTTCCTACAAGTTTTACGATGTCGACATATGTCGGTGACGGTTTCTGTTCAATACGTTACGGTTATTTAGCTTGGTCTAAACGTAACTGGATTTTTACTACGAAAGTTTGAGTCACCATATTGGCTAGCTCTTTCACGTATGTATTAGGGTTTATACGCTAGACAGAGAGGTAATGACTCACATTACATTTTTAAGTTGAAATCTTATTATTATATGTGCTAATATTTTTTAAATAGTATTGAATAATAAGTTCATTCAATTCTGACATCATTTTACTGATTTTAATCGTAATAGTGCGAAGTGAATTAAAATGATCTACGCGTAAGACGACCCTAATTATGTTGTGGCAACCTCTTTTCACCTCAACATAAAAAGATATTGTCACAATGACAATTTGAATAGTCAATTGTTATTATTTTTACAAGAGAATACATTTTGCTTTTAACACAACCACAACGTATTATTTTACCAAATTTTATTTTAATTAATAAAAATCTAACACTTCCAGCGGGTGAGACACTCCAAAACATCATTATAACTAATACGCACTATGTTACTTAAAATATCCTAAGAAAACTTCTTTTTGAGTCAAGTACCTTAGTATAAGGTCTAATAATCATAGAGGGATTAAATTACCGACCCTAAATTACAAAAAAAAAACCGTAATATGTCTCTTCAAACTGGCATAGGCGACTACTGTCTGAGACATTTTCTCCGTCCATGGACCGCACTTTAGACTATTAACATCACTCTTATTGTAAAAAATATTAATTATTCATGATATACACTATTTTAAGTGTAATATATATTTACACTTCGAACTAAGAAACTGAAACTAGGTTGTCTGGAAGAAATTGCTTTTAGTGATAAGGCCGCCAATTGCAGTGAGTTATTTATGATTTTGTTATAACTCTGTTAACTGCAATAAAGAATTTGTTATTATTATTATTTTTGACACATCAGTGAAGTTGGGGTATCCATGCTTTTGAATTTCACTTCAGCCTAGATAGATAGATAGATAGTGTGTGTTATTTTTCCCCATTAAATTTTCGTCATGAATTAATAATATATAATACTATTTCCTAATATTATAATTAAAGAAATCAATCAAAAACATAATGTTTAGTATTAAATATGTGGTAAATTAGAAAATTGGAGCCAAAATTTAATGTAGGTGCAAATATGTACCTAAAAAATTTTTGTTAAAAGCAACGAGAAAGATATTTCTGAAAGTTAAAAGCTTTTAGATACAAAACTGACGCTAACACGTGACATTTTTGAAGAGGGGAAAACATTTTCTTTTACTTTGAACTCGTTAATGTGACAACCTTTGCACTGAAAGTTTCGGCGCCACTTCATACTGGAATAGACTTAAAATTGCCTATTTCCTGTTACTCTTTTGAACAGTTATTAAGGAGTAATTTTTAATTACAATTTCTGTTCTTTTTTAATATTAACTTAACCCTGTTTGAGGTCATTTATTCTCTTTCATTATTATGGAATCCTGCTTCTCATAACTCACGGTTCTTTGCAAGCTCTCTTCCTCCTACTACGTGTTGAGCTTTACCCGCCTTTTCAGTTCAGGTTTACTGCGATGGTTTTCGCAGTCAACACAACTTTGCCCACAATGAATCAGAAAGATTGAAAAACATTATTGTCAAATGCCTTCTTGTACCGTCAACGTCAAAGGAAAACATATAATAAAAATTGCTATACATGCCGGCCGGTAGAGGTTAAAAAGTGCGCGATTAATTGAGTAACAAGTGCTCCACGGGACAAGGCAGGTAATCACCCCATCCTAGAATTATACAGTCCACTTCGGCGCGTTCATTTGTCTGCTCAAGACATATAATTATTTTTATATATATATAATTATGATTTCAATGAAACATTATTTTCATTGTGATTTTTAATAATAAACTTGGGGTTCTAAAAGAAAAGTGACGTTAAGAAGTTATAGATAAAAGTTTTGCATTTAAAATATATATTACATTCTCATCTATACTAACATAAATAATAATTGTAAGTAGGTATATAAAATAATTCATTTCAAAAATAATAAGAAAAAATGCCTCAAACAATAAATGTACCGCATATTTTTTTCTGCCCTCAAGGGATTCTTTCCCTTTTTCTAGATTTCTTTTCAATTCAAAATAATTAAACGTCGGCAGACCTTCTTAGTACGTAGCATTACAGAAAATAATTATGTATAAAACTTGTGAAATAAAAATATAATATGAGAATTATACAGATATATCGCGATTAATTCTAGGTCAAAATTTCGCACAAAATTCTACACTATAATACGAAGCTACCCTTAAATTTTCAGATCTCTAGCTATTATATAGACGCAGTTCTTTATTGTTTTTATCTTAATAGCGAGTGAGTTTTACAAAAAAATAGAGACCTAAACAAATACAGGTTGTATTGTAACTATTAACTTCGAAGTAAACAATTTCTGCACAAAATATTAGACGTGACAATCGAAATTCCTAACACACTTCTAAGGGACAAACAGGTGAAAGGGGCTCCTAAAATTTGACAAGAAGCGAGTCTTTCAAAGACTACTTCCACGATATGCAATGAGCTACGGTAGTAGATCAAAGTGTTTCGTAAGAGAATGGAATTCATGTCAAGGATTTTGGGACACTTTCTAGATGTTTCTGGCAAGCCTTTGTATCGTCACGCGTCTATGTTCCCTGTAATGCCTTCGGTAATTTAGTTTTCTCCGCCAAATAGGAGAGTGGTATGAGGAATGTTTTTACGAAGTTACTCGCTTTTTTGGTAAATAATAACGTAGGCTTGTTGGAGTATTTATGAAATATATTATATATGTAATGATAAATGATTTAGTAAATTTTATTTTTAGCCTCAGTAACGGCGGTTTGTTTGGTATTTGGAAGTGATGGTACTACCCCAGTTCGCCTACCACTGTTTGAAGTTTACAAAGTTGCTACTAAAATTTATATAATAAAGAAATAAATAACGTTTGGGTGTTTTACGTTTGTTTTGTCAATACATATCGATTCTAATTTGAGGTCAGACCAGGGTATTTTTTGTAGTATACAGTACACAGTGTTGATAAAGCATTTTATTTGCTAGAACAATGTAGAACAGAAGGCTGGTGCTAATCCATTGTCCCTGTCTACCCCAATTGGACACGTATATAGACAATATAGCTAATCTACCCTTGCTATAGTAAGCTGTATTAATATTTCACAGTACTGTGGCCTGTGGTAGGCATTACATTCTGCAGTACAATTGTGTTATGACAAAACGTTGTTAAAGGAAACAAAAAAAGTTCAAAAATAATATTTATTTATGTTATGCGAAAAATTTAGTCTCTCATACAAATCTTCATCCCAAGTTTTCAATCCTTGAGGAATGATTTTGCAAAAACGCTAAATTTCTTACGAAAATTCTATATATTTTTTTATCCCAACTTGATGATGAGTTCCATATACAATATACGAGTACTTAGATATATATTGTAATATATTTGTATTGTAAAATAACTTTAAAATTTAGAGAAAAGCGTGAAGTATGGTTTCTTTATTAATCTGTAGGGATACTCGTACAATAGCTAAGATTAGAACATTTTATCATGACAGGGCCGAATACGCTTGGCGAAAGCAAAATAACCTACTATATTATACATAGTTCATTTCCGAACGTCCCGCTTGAGTTATTTACTTTACGTGGGTACTACGTTGATTTCTCAAGGACTTTAAACTGTTTCCTCAAATAGTTTAAATTATTGAAACACTCGCTATTTGATTTATTATTTTCAAACGCATTTCTGGTATCAATTTTGTTTTTGTCGTTTTGTTTAAGGCAAAACAAAGATTGACCCTGTAGTCTTCATCCTTCAGCCTTATTTTAAAATTACAATACATTACAATTGTCACACGTTATTTTAAAATTCTTTTCAGTAAAATAATGGAATATTATGTTTACGTCAGGCGTTACTTTGCAGAAATCCATAAGCAAAAATATTTTTTAACACTACTTTGCAACTAATTTACGCAACAGCTGTCAGGTGAAGGGTCTAACATTGACAGCTTATGTGATCGTGTACCTACCCTCACTAACATTAATTAGCGGAAATTAGTTACAAAGTAGTGTTAAACAATATTTTTGGAAATGGAAACTTTACTAAAAATTTTTAGCAAAGTTTAAGCGGCAAAATTAAAATACACTTTTTCTATTTTGAATCATTTGCCCGTAGTTTTGCACGCTCAGTCTGGTGCTCGACTACGAGCGGTACGGAGCTATTATGGAGTCCGCTTAACTCACAAACGTAAATTCCATAGATGCCTCTCGATTGAAAAATAGACAAGCGAATATTCACAACTATTATATGGAAATTATCATCAGAAAATACGAATACTCATTAATGACTCCGTAATGGCCATGGCCCACCAATGGGTTCCGCCAGCTTTAGTGTTGCATAAAATCTTGTAATTCTTTTGTTTTTATGTAACCTAAACGTTTTTTTGTGCTACAGTTTAATGGCTGCGGTTAACTACGCGATAATTAGCACGTTGAAAATTACGGCATTAAAACTATGGCTACATTAAAATTTTTTCTCAAGCTAAACCAATAGTAATAATGTTAATAGAACAACGTGTTAGAGTCGTTTACGTAGTGCATAAAATATTGCACTAATTAACGCATTAGGACGCAGGTGGAGTCGTAGAATAATAATTAATATATACATAATTTTAGTTTTTTCAGCGGTAAGTTCATTATTGTTTTGTCTTGTTTCAGGTGAGTATTATTTTCTGATGTTATTAAAAATTAACGGTGAGTAACTACTTGACGGATTACTGATACAAGCGGATTTTGGCAGATTACTGATAACGAATCGTAGTAAAGGTAAGCCTTGTTACACGATAATATATAGGCACTGCTAAAGAGTGGTAGGCAGACCAATGATGGTGAGGTGACCTTGTCGTCTCCTCTCCTCAGCACTCCTCAATACTCTCCTCCTCAGGCAGGCATAGCGGAGACGACTGCTGCCTGTAGAGATTTCTCTGTAGTAGCATTTGTTTCCGTTCATGGACCGCACTCTATTATAGTTTATATCAGCTGGAATGTTGTTATATGCCGAGCTACGATTAAAAAAAAGAAATAAAGAACTAAAAAAAGGTGGAATAAATCGTAACGAATAAGGTAAAGTATAATTTATAAAAGAAAACAATTAGTAGCTTTCCCATTAGTGATTATCTAAGATCGATGGGTCAATCAACTATAACCACTACCCTATTCACGTTCTATTGGTTTAGTTACCTGTTTTAAAATTTGTGATTTTATTTCTTAACGGTTTTCTTAAGGTTTCAAATTTTTTTTATAGTAGATCGGCATATGACAACACTCTACCTGATGTTAAGCTAGAGTGCGATCCATGAACGGAGGCGACTGCTGTCAGAGAAGGGGAGACAATAACGGTAGAACGGCGAAAGGAAGGCTACGTCTCGCCTGAGTTGCAGGGTTTCGAGACCTCTAGTCACCCTCTCATCGCCCACGATCCGCACAGCTCTTCCAAGTTAATGGGACAATAGCTGACTGGGGTAATAATCATCATCACATCGCCTACCACTCTTTAAAATCATTATCGTTTTCGTATTTTAATACAGTTCAAATACAAGAATAGGGCGCCGTGTTTTTGGAAATAAAACCGACTACATTTAGGAACAAAAAGGTATAGGGGGTTCCTTAAGTAAATTTGTACAGCTTCGAAACGACATTAGTGGAGTTTCCACTTTAGTCTTGGTAGTCCTCTTTTCCTAAGGCTATCTATTTAAGGCTTTTATCTTTTGTTACTTTTATTTATTTAGTGTTACATATCCTTGAAACGATGCTAAATAAATACTGACTCTGTAATACTTTTTATAGTAGTCCAGCATGTGACCGCAGTCCTGCTGATGTTAGGCTAGAGTGCGGTTTATGCGGGACATAAATGTAGAACATAAGAACATAGGTGCAGATTAACAACATATTAGTCATATGAAAAAAGATTTAAAAATACAAGAAATTCCTGCTAAATGGAGGGAGAAAATTGCTAAATCTACTGATCCTTCTCTATCTGCAATGGTTGATGAACAATATCCCGTTCAGCCAGTTCCTGCACAATTCCACTAGAAGGTAATAATAAAAGTCCAGGGGAAAGTAATAAAAAAAAATTATATTATATTATTAACTGTTATGGGTAAATAATACATTCAAACCTAAACGTTTCAATAAGAAATAGATCGCTAAAACCAATAATATATATTGAAATGTAATATTCATAAAATATGCGATAACCTTACACGTAAACAGCGAACTAATTTGAATTTTATGTCAACGGCATAGGGCTTCAATTGCAATGGAATTTGTTAGTTATTTTGTGAGTTTTTAGATGTGGTTTTCTATATCCGGATATAAGTCATTGCGGACGGGATTTGCTATTAGAAACGGTTTAGTAAGCGCTTGCCTGATTTATAGTTTAAGGAAAATGTATTAAATTTCGTTGACTACACTGCACGCGCCATTTACTGCACTGCTATGAACATTTTTTGTGTGTTTTACACCGCCCTACATTATTTCACCATAATTCTTAAACTATCGAAGAATAGCGAAATTACTGTAAAGGTCTCGATCAAAATTGAGATTTTTTTATGATCGAGTGTCGAACAGTAATAGTAAGGTCGACCGATGATGGTTATTAACTCATTCTGTGGACCTGAGGTAGGACCACCACTTTGAAGTATGACACCAGATGTCTATAATCCTACCTCACGTAATGAAAACTGAGTCATATTCTGTGCGAACGGCTTCATGTTCAACTTTTATATTTAATTTTTTTTACATGGGAAAATCGATCGTAATCGCAATAAATCGCACCGATACCCTATCACCTCGGGGAAGACGCCAAAGACAAGGTCTACCGACTAAAACCTCACGGTGTTCGGAATCCACGGGCAGCGGAAGGCATTGAACACCTGCGTACAAATTATGAGGCGAAGTGGTACCGGTTATGTGGTATGCTGATGAGTGTGCAACGATTATAGGCCAGCATAACAGATACATTTCTCTGTAACGGTTGATACTGCTCATAATTCGCACTCTATATAACATTAAGCGGTCAAATACCGGTTTACTAGATTGTAAATTGTAGATTTTTCGCAGGATCCTTTTCCGCAATTGAATAGCTATGCTTGAGGTGGTCCGCATCACTGAAGCCACCTGATATCCGTCAGTGAGGCAAGAAACTCTTCATGTTTCTTACTTAGCAACTATTTAAAAAATGCGAAATTACGAATATAAGTTTGAATTTTATCCATTTTTTTTTTCTAACGTCACGTATATTCGGTATGAATGTTACATTACACGGGATTCCACTTTGCAATCTCGTAGCAGAAATTTTACTCCGTGACTGACTTAACCCGTAATACCTCGTTAAACTTCATATAATTCCTGAGATTAAAATATGTTCCGGTGTAAAAGGACGTATGTGTAATACATTATTTATTAAAATTTGTTTTCTAAATATTTGTTCACTTTTGTTTATATGTTTATTAGAGCGGCCGTGGTCTAGCGGTAAGACGCGTGAACTCACGATCGATGAGACCCGTGTTCGAACCTCGCTAATTCTGACCGGTACCAATATGACTTTGTTCTAAGTACTTTAGTCTCTCAGTGCCTATATTCACTATTAAATAGTGGCAGGCAGATTGATGGTGGCTATTAGCCCAGTCTGCTGTCCTAGGGTAGTACCACCACTTTCGAATGTAACATCCTTGTCGTGTTTTCGGAAACAGTTTGGAAGTAAGCAGGTATAACGAGAGGAGTGTGCACTATATATCTGGATGGTGCGCATTCGTCCCCTTGTTGTTGTTTCCGTTCTTGAACCATATTGTGGCTTTACATATGTTTTGTCTCATGCCAAGCTACAATAAAAAAGCACTGATTAAGCGTCGTTTATGAACTTCGAGATGTTTTAATTCTTATACATCCGTCTAGTGTCCGCAGTCCGCCAAATGTAATCTGGAGTACGGTCCATGAACAGATACAAGTACTACCATAGAGAGATGTCTGTGCTTATTTCGGCTCAATTTTTTTAAAGTGATCCCCACCTATTCCCAAATTAATCACAAATCACCGCCTAGGTCACTTCACGGGTGTTAAAAGCATTGGAACTACCTTGACAGGGTTAATAACCATCACCAGTCTAATTAATATAAATTTAACCTTCTTTTTTACCGTTGTCATCAAATTAGAATAAAAAGGTCATATCAACGATAAAATCTTAACCTTGTCATGTGAACACAGCCTTACATTATTAGCATATTACTTTCATCCGTCTATTTGTGGAGTCAGATTATGTATTTACATATTAAATACTTCGGTTAATACGTCACGGGTGGGGCTCTGAAAGGGGTTTTGATTACATCAAAAACTTTTTGACGTGATACAAAAGTTTTGTATTTAAAATTCTAATTGGGATTTGTTTTTGAGCTCTTATTTTGACAATTCTCTGTATTTTTTTTGTGCTAAAATAATATATCATTTCAAATAAAAGTGGTAGGTAGACTGATGATACTTTTTAGCCCAATCTGCTATCCTGTGGACTATCACAGTACCACGGTGGTGGTATTAATCACTTACACACCCGTGAAGTGACCTAACGTCATTTTTCGGGATCGGCTTAAAAATAGACGGGTATAATAAGAGAAGTGTGCCCTGTGAACGAATGGTGCATATTCGTCTTTTAAAGCCGGCATATCGGAGGTGACTGCTGCCTGTAGACATTATTTTCTTTGTAGTAGCAGTTGTTCCTGAAATGCCCGCAAGTAACAAAAAAGGCGTATATTTAAGATAGATATCCAAGTGGACGCTATTACTTTGATATATGATATACACAATTTTCCTTCAACTAAGACATAAATATATATATGGGAGTGAACTCTCAGACATAAAACTAATATATGAGTCTATATTTGGGCCCATTAAATAAATCTGAAAGGACGAGTTTGTTCCGTACATTTTGATACACAAGAGGGCTTACTTAACTCGGATATCAGGAATATTTGCTTTTGTCTCCATGACAAATATATTATGAAAGGAAATAGAAGGAAATTTAAGATAAAATATATAAGAAATATATATATTATTGCAAGCTTTTACTACGTAATGTGTAACTACTTCATTCAATTTATTTATTGGGTTGTATTGACTTATTCGAAAATTATAGAATTAATAGAAAAATCAGATTAAAATTTCTTGACATTACATTTTCCATACAACTTAAGCGACCAAAGTACATATAACAAAGTTACATTGGTACCGGTCAGAATTAGCAGGTCTCACCTATCGTGAGTTCACGCGTCTTACCGCTAGACAACGGCCACTCTTAAATGTTGAAAAACTTGAATACTTAATTTCATTTTAAAAATAATAAATAATCATAGTAATTATCATCTGAAATCATCATACAACAGTTGTAAACAACAAAATAAACTTCAAATTGTTTAAAAATTGAGTAAAATTTAACAATAAACTTAACTTCGACACTTTCCAAGACAGTTAATGTTAATGGACCACATTCTCGAAAAGACGAATTTTCTCCGGCTGCTTCCTTCCCCGAGGAATTCTCCACCCCACGCTTAAGTTTAGCTTTAGCTATCACAATAGAATAATTCTTTCAACCTGCGAGTAATTAATGGGAATTGGTTTAATAAACTTTACCGTTTTTTTAATAATGTTGTGAAAAGACGCGAGCATCCCATTTAACCATATGTTGGTAGTGTATCAATATTGAAACATTATCAAAGGTTTTCTTTTTTATTATTATAAGCTTTTTAAAGATTTTGAAGTAAATCAAATTGCAATGTTATAATAATATCATTGAGGCTAGCACGCTCGGTCGTCTATCAGCTGTGAGTTAATTTTTTAAAGAGTGGTAGGTTAGACTGATTATAGTTATTAGCTCAGTCTGCCGTCCTGGGGTAGTACCGCCACTTTCGAATGTAACACCCGTGAAGTGACTTTGTCGCGTTTCGGGAATAGTTTGAATCTGGATGGTACATGCTAGTCTCCGCAAGCCGGCATAGTGGAGGCGATTGCTGCCCGCACAGGTTTCTCTGTAGTAGCAGTTGTTTCCATTTCGTTCATTTTCCAGTCCGTTCCATTCATGCCGAGCTACAATAAAAAAAAATTGATACCAGCAGAATATTAATCCTTACATTCTTATACATACACCGTAAATAGGTACCTCATAGGCAAGCGTGCTCCATCTTAGACCGCATCACTGCTTAACATCAGACAGGGTGCGGTCAAACGTATGCCTATTAAGCATTTAAAAAAAAAAAAATATTGCTTTTTGATATTTCAATGATGTTTTGTGTTTTTTTTTTACAAATAATGGTGCCATTATGTAGTTGACATTGAGAAATAGATCAATAATCATATTATCCTAAATGAATTCAATATGCAATTAATTAATAATTCTGGCTAGATTAAAGATCTCTTCTTCTTTTTTTGCTTTTTTATGCTTGTTAAAATAGCTATATGCGATACGCGTTTTCGTTAATAAACTCGTATGAGGGACGGAAAAGAAATTTTGTAATATTTTTCTGGGTAGTCGGAAGTGTTGCACGAATATAGTGACACATTTTCCAGTTAGTGGGACCGTCACAAATTGTGAAAAATGTCCTTCCTGCTAAGAGTTGAGCGAACATGCCTTCATCTGGTGAATAAGTACCCTCATACACGCTGCGAGTAATAACAAAGTTTACTACATAAGAAACGGAAGTGAGTCAAATTGTGTCGTGTATGGAAGAGCTAAAGTGCAATTTTTATAATGTTCGGGGAAAACTTCTATTTAGATGTCAAGTTTGTTACAGACATTGGACTATTGTTTCTTTTGTACAATAGAGAGAAAATTATTTATGGTTTTTAAACTAAATAAGAATTGTATTCTTTTGACATTGTTTTTTTTTTTTTGTTTATTTTCTTTAAATCTGATGCTATAGTTCTGTTTTTGTTAATAATCTTCTTTTAGACACTAATTTAGCGCGAGTTTGCCGAATTGATTACTCCCAGTGCCTATAATACAAATACTTAGGATAGGATTCCTTTTAAAATTTTGCAACAAAGGTTATTTGTTAATAATAAGTAGATAACAATCAAAACAATTGACGGAAAGTCCTTTTTTAAAAGAAGAGAAAAAAGTGTGTCAATTTAACGCTAACCACGACCCCGTTAGTCTTTATAGCCCTAATTTGCTCTGCAGTCCCCTTCGAGATCTCTCAATGTTCGTTATAGTCCACAAAAAAACACATTTCCTCCTTCCTTTGTTGTTATTCGAGTAGAGTAAATTTCCTTGGTTGCCATTGTAAGGACTCAACGCGTCACGTCATAAGCATTCGTCATAAAACACAAAGGAGTTGCTACAACGATCACAAATCAACTCCTACTGACTTATACTCTCCTGGTACTTAAATATGAATTATAACTGTTTTGTTGAACATAATTAGATTATTCAACATGATGTTATGCTTACAAATATATCCATATTTCTCTTGTGTTTTGGGCCGCTTTCACATGTTAGCCAATGTGTTGGCCAACATGTTAGACTAGCTTATTTTTTTACACCTTGCCCATTCCGTCTGACACACTTGGACATTTTTGATATGTGTAGAAAATTCGGCACTTGATATTGATATTAGATTATTGGCCAACACTTTGGCTTATATGTAGAAGAGCCATTATGAGAGAAAAATGACCAGCTACGCAAGCAGCGAAATGTCAAGCGTTTTTTTTTCATTATACAATATTTTAATTATTATTGGAATATGTTGCTATCTAGCCGTGTCGCTCTTTATTCGGAATTTTATGATTTCATCATGTTTACAAACGGTCGATTTTTATAATATTCATATTTTGCTACATATGACGTTTCAATACTAGGCCGAATTAATTATGTTTCCGATAATAATACATTTACTACAAATAAAAGTCAAAAATAATAATAAATTCATTATTGTATAGTTAATTAATATAACGACATCTTGACAACATAAATTTATACCTATATAATAAATATATTACATAAAATTTCTTATACATATTATATAAAAATTAAACACAAAGTTAAAACATGTAAAATAAAAAAATAAAAGTTATATGTGTAACTGTGTAGGTATATATAAAGACACGTTTGTCTGTTTTTCAATTGTTGTGGTCAGCCGCTAGCCACAAATTAAATTTCACTCTTTTATAGCATTCAATTTGCAAAGCCATAAATTTCGGTCGCAACAGATGTTAGCATGTGCTAGTCAGCATGCTCGACTGATACATCTCTTTAATAAAACAACGAGTTATCTTTTACTTTCAGAAGCTTACTGTGTCTAAATAAACAGTGAATAGTAAAATTTGTACAGTCCCATCAATGGAGATGACTACTAGACAGTTCTGTGTTGTAGCAGTTGTTAAAGCATGTAAAAATGTAAATAGTTCTATAAAATATCAATTTAGGTATAAAAAAAATCTGTTAAAATAATAAAGTATGGCACGTAGTTTAGACATTCAACATTGTTGGATGTAACTTGAAAAGTAGCTTAAATCATACCCATAAAGGAAAATGTCAATAAAGTGCTACTAAATGTTCATATATTAGGTTGGTTTACTCAGAAATTTCTCGAAGCACGTTCGGCGACGTCCGTGTCGTCTGCTGAGTCGACACGTCCACTGGCAACATATGTTGTCGCCATAAAGTACATCATTGCAGACAGGACGACCGAACTTGGCACTTCGCCTATACTGCACTTGAGGGACACAACTTTTTTATATAATTTTTTTATTAACACGAAAATACTCTTAGAATTTTTGGAAATGGATTTAATGCTTACATTGGAGGTGGAGGATTAAAACTTTTTAATTGTCTAACACTTATATAGCGAGAGGAATGTGCTGGCACACTAGATGGTGCATACTCGTCTCCTCAGGCCGGCATAGCAGAGGCGACTGCTGCCCGTAGAGATTTCTCTGTAGTAGCAGTTGTTTCCGTTCATGGACCGCACTCTAGCTTTTCATCAGGCGGAGTGTTGTCATATGCCGAGATACAATTTTAAAAAAATAACACGAAAATCTTCTTACAATTTTTGGAAATGGATTTAACGCTTACATTTGAGGTGAATTGTTTTAATATATATTTTATATAGTTTTAAATTTTTTTTATACAGTTTTAAATTTTTGCAAATTGTCTAACACTTATGTAAAACAGTTATAAGTATTAGTGCAGTTACTCGAAGATATTTTGAAATTTTTTTTGAAGAGAAACATTTTGGGCGCGGTAGAGCAACTTGGCCTGGATCAAACGAAAACTAAAACGGTTTTCTTTCTGCTTAGAGGCAGCTTAGAAAACCTAGAGAGAGAGAGGGAGAGAGAAAGATTTCTACTATCTGGCTAACAGCTGACTTATACGTTATTATTTAGTATTATTTAACTATTTCGAGAGTATAGAGTGGAAATTAAATATTTAAATTAACTTTTACTGCAATCAAAAATAAAAATAACAAGTTCCTAATTCTAAAATGGCGAGAGCCAACAAGACTTTTTTTTTGTTATTTGGATGTATTTTTAGTCCGTCGTTGATATCCCCAAAGGTTCATCTGAAGTTATTTGAAACTATGTGGTATTTCTCTTGCTTTTAGGATATTCCTTCTTCCATATCGCAACGCCGATGTTTCCTTTTATGCTCCCAACTCCATATACGATTTAACAATTTTGTTCTATAAAATTTTATAGGAATACGTGGTGTTGAAACGTGAAAATGTTTGCATGTGGAATAAAATATTGTATAGAATATTTTTCTAAGGCAAATACACCTAGTATATGTTTATTTTGTAGTACGATTTTTGTGTCCAATATTAAGCAAGTGGTATTTTAAATTTTATCAGTCAGTATCAGATTACAATGGGATAGATATGGTCAAGGAGAAAGTGGTAGGGAATGGTAATGAAACAGATATTAATTTTTTACCACCACACTCGTGACGCTAGGGTGTAGTCCAGAAGACAACAACTACAACAGAGAGAAAAAAACAACCAAGCATGAGTGACTTCCGCTGTGATGCTGCCATTATTGGGGTACATTCCTCTCGTAATACCTGGCTGCTTCCAAGTTGATTTCAAAACACGACAAGATAGCTCCGTAGATGTCATTTGCATTTGAAAGTGGTGCTGTTATCTCAGGACAGAAGAATAAACTAATAACCATCATCAGTCTGCCTACCAATCTCAAGATAAAAATGGAACGAAATGGTGAAATAAAAGAGTAGCAGACTTTCTTGGGTACTAAATAATAACCATAAATAAGTTATTGAATAATTATATCACGAAAAAAACTTTATTTTAGTCATAATTCATTATATGAAAAAATCTTGCAGAATGCAGAAGTCATAACGTAGCCTTATGGATAAAATGTGCTAATATGTTTCCAACTGGGTCAGGGAGAAGACAGTTAGACCATCGATTGGAGTTGTAAAAATATAGGAGATTTTTTTTCTTAATTGAAATGATTAGTTTCCCGTTACAACAGAAAAATAACTTTTTAAATAATTTGGATTTTCCTCCAAATGACTCATTAAAAAAAAACCCTATAGATATATCCTATACTTTAAATTTTCAAGAATATTCTTAAGATATTATAAAAGTTACATAAGGAATAGGTCGCATTGCGACGCGACTGCGGTCCATGTGTTTGACATGCGGCTGGTGTGCTGAACGTGATCTGAGCTTACAATTCGATTTAAATTTTAAACGTATAAATTGACGCCTTCTTAGCAAGCAGGTTTTACATATTTTATTAAGAAATCAATTTTAAAGTATTGGTATTTAAGGTACCAGAGTGCAACTAGGTAGATTTATAGAGTGTTGGTGAGGATATAGCAGGTAACAGGTGAAAATAAATCATCAAGATGGAGTCTCTCCCCTGGTCACACTTTCACCAGAGATCACCCTTATCGCGTGGGTGGAGGCAGTAGCGGAGTGTTCCTATCTCCTTCGCCCTGAGCCAAAACAACAGTCCCTGGATTGCTGCTCATATACTTGGCTGGAATGGTGTTTCTTCCCGATGAGATGGGGCCTGATGGCCAATCGTCGCGACGCCGCGACGGTGGGGTCGCGGATAAATGCGAAAGCGTGTCCATGACCTCGCCATATTACATAGAGAGGAACACTGTGGAGGTTTTTTCCCCAACGTAAAAAAAGGTAGCAGGTGAAAAACGTTCTTAATCTATACACGGGAAGAGTTACATAACGAAAGATGATTGTTAAATTGTTGACGCTCCATAGTCTCTGAAATTGGAATCAAGAATTAGAAAAAATTATTGATATTTGGACAATTCGTTATCGTATCGGTAGACCGCAATCTTGCATTTACCAATATTTAAAACAAATTAAACCAAGTTATGTACGAAAAAAAATCTGTCTAATCGAAATATCTAGTAGCTAGAAATTGCAACCAGAGCAGAGCTTACTAAAATTTCAACGTAAAATCACTATGTAGAAAATTTGATCGGTGTCAATATGTTTTTTTTATTTTTTATTTTTTTATTTTGGCACGACATGTGACCTCGACTGGTCTGATGGTAAACGCAGTGGAGGTCCATGAGCATTGACGACTAGAGAACCGCTCGCACGGTGGCTCCAGTCGCCATCACTATGCCGGCCTAAATTTAGGGTAAGTAACAAACATGATTTTTTAAATTGTTGCACCGACAACACTCCGTTTGATGTTAAGCTAGAGTACGGTACATGAATAGAAGCAACTGCTACTACAGATAAAGTCGCCTCCCCTATGTTGACTCAATGAGACGAATGTTCACCAATTATTGTCTGTAGATTCCTCGCGGGCGCCATTTTCCGCAGTTGAGCAGCTCTAGCCGCTCGTTGTGCGTGAGATGGTCTGCATCACCGCAGCCACCCGATGTCTCCCAGGAAGGCCAGGAGACTTCTTACGTTCCTGCACACCTCCGGGAGAGTCCTCGCCGTGCCGAGGAACCTTTGACGTGGCTTGTCCACGCTACTGCACTCCAAGAGCACATGCGTGACACAATTATTGTCTGACTTCCATTTCAGTCATTTGAAAGTAAACCCTAGACTGTCTCACTTTTTCGTTCACTCATTATTGTGGATCATGAATCGTGTTTCGCTCAACTAAGATCTTCATCATCTGCGATTGTTCGCCTGATGGGGGCCGTGTACACTGGTATCTTTTTGACCTGTCCAGCATCTTTAGATTCGCTTCTATTCCCAACACCACAATTTATTACATTAATAACTGTTAAATATTGAATTATTTTAATAGTCTGACAATCTATGAATATTTCTAGTCTGTGATAGGTGATCTTTGATTTAGGAAAAGCGTTTGTCATCGTTTTTCTATTCCTCATAGTCTATGGTTCAAGTTTATTCTTTTGAATTATTTAAAAGAGTGGTAGGCAGACTGACGATGATTATCGGCCCAGTCTACCATCCTGTATCTATACAGGTACATAGATTTATTTCTCTGAAGTAGCAGTTGTTCTGTAGTTGTAGTAAAGCTCTAGCTTTACATCAGGCGAAGTGTTGTCATATGCCGAGCTACAATAAAAAAAGTCTTTTTAATACAAAACTCAAAATATACCAGCCGAAGTTTCCATCCGAGCATCATCACAATAACAAATATCTAAACATTTATTTACGACTGACAAAACTGTAACCTTAATATTTGATAAAATATAATCTAAAATTATATCCCATTAGGAATAATTTAGTTCAATTTTCGACTGTCACAGCCAATTTAATAATTAATAATCAGCAGCTTATTCTTTATATAATAGAAATAAATAATTTTACTTTAACTAATAGAAATTGATTTTAGGTTAGTTATTCGTATCCATCATGTCATTCTCCCACTGGGATAGACAGAGATAATGGATAGCTTGTTTACTAACGATACTGACATGGTTCGTTAGCTGTTTACAATATATTACTCTCAAGATAGGATATTAAGAGGGATAGGCAGATTGATCAGTGTAACACGTGTTTCGAAATCAGTTTGGAAGTAGGCAGAATAGTGTGCACTGGCTATCTGGATGGGACACATTCGTCTCCTCAAGCCGGCATTGTGGAGGCGGCTGCTGCCTGTAGAAATGTATATGTAGTAGTAGTTGTGACCGTTCATGGACCGCACTCTAGCTGAATATCAGGTGGAGTGTAGTCATATGCCGAGTTACAAACATAATAAAAAACTCAGTATAGTGGGAGTGCTGCTGTCTCTATATCCATTTGACTATTTCAATATATACGCTCGATTTAGCTTAACTCTGCCAAAATTAAATTAAGTTTAGATTAAATTAAAGCACTTGAAGCAAAAGTAAGCACAGCCATATGCAAATATTAGTATAGACAAGTACATATTTGGTTATCTAATGTAAGCAACGGTAACGGTACGAGCACGATCTTTAATTGAATGCCTAATGCTATCTAAACTGTACAAAGTTTACGTGCAAACTTTGCTTTTAATAACGATCGCATAAACAAACCGGCATAGGTGAGGCGACTGGTGCCTGCAAACATTTTCCTTTGTTAGCAGTTGTGTGGATCACATTCTAACTTAATCACAGGATTTGAACACGAGTCTCGTCGATTGTGAGTTTACCCGTTCTGCCGCTAGACCACGGGGAGGATCTCGTGGTTGTAAATGAGACCGTATTTTTGGGAATAACCTTGGACTCCAAACTTCAGTGGGGGCCTCATATTTCATCATTATCTAGTAGACTTAGTTCAGCGGCTTATGCAGTTAAAACAATACGGCGTCTAACTGATATAGATACTGCCAGATTAGTGTACTTTAGTTACTTTCATAGTATGTCTTATGGAATACTTTTGTGGGGCAGTTCGGCTGAGATCGAATCAATTTTCATTTTGCAGAAGCGGGCAGTCCGTTCAATTTACAATCTGAGCTCCCGGACTTCACTAAGAGAAAGGTTTAAGGAGTTCAACATCCTTACGGTCGCATCACAATTTATTTACGAAAATATTATTTATGTGCATAAGAACAAGCATGATTTTAAAAAAACCTCTGATATTCATACACGACAAACGAGAAACAGTGACAAATTGGCTGTACCCTATCTTCGTCTGTCAAAAACCTGCAAGTCGTTTATAGGCGTAGGGGTTAGATTCTATAACAAATTACCGAATGAATTGACAGGTCTCCCCACTCCTCGTTTTAAAAGAATTGTAAAGCAGACCCTGATTAAAAAGGCTTATTATAGGGTTAATGATTACATAAACGATAGAAATGTTTGGTAAAAAGAAATGCAATTGTTCGTTGAGATCTTGTAATGCAGATGTTAATTTGCTAAAGGTTTAAACTAAGATTGTGTAATTTATTTTATATCTTGTCTGATTGTTATTATTATCATAAAAATCTTATATTTTATTTTTTGTAACCATTGTGCAATCACATTGTGATTTTAAAATTTAATCATTAAGTGTTATTATTAATATAGTTAGATTGTCTGTTGGTGGGCATGGGAATGGGATGTGTGACACCGGAAGTAGTGTTGACTTATACGTCAATGCCGTGGTGGCGTGTTGGTTCGGGTCGCCCCCCTCCCTAAATTATGGTTGACGGGAGTGATGGCTGTACAGGGCGTGATACTCGTGACCGGGTGCTGCGGTGGGGGCGGTCTACTCCCGTGTGGCATGCTTCTCTCCTTACTGCTCGTCTGCAGGGTTTTTCTTTTTCAATTTTTTTTTTTTTTTTTTCTATTAAATGTATATGTGTTGGTACCTTTGTGGTTGAATTGTGGGTTGCAATGATATTAATGTATAATTTTCTTCATTTTGGAGCCCCATATTGTGGTTTAGTTATGTTTGTTAAATTAGTTACAACTATTATTATTATATATACAAGGTGTCCCAAAACTCAACGATAAGCGGGCACCAGAGGGTGGTCCTGCTCATGACTACTCGAGAAAAAAATATAAGAAAAAATAATCTCCTATTTTAAAAAAAAATACAACAAAAAATTAAAATCTTTTAAAAATTGACAACCCTTATGATATTTTTAACTACCATGACCACAATTTTCCAAATATTTATAATTTTTTTTTTGTATCGGCAACCTAAGTAGCACTGCTATCCACCACAATCCTTAAAAATCCCAGATTACTTGTAGTTTTTACACAAAAATTAATCAAAACTACTTTTTACTTTAAAATTTCAAAAGATTTTTACTTACAGTCCATTTTAACACATCGTTGTGTAAAAAAAATGTATGGACACTACTATGGCAAGTTTTTTCAAAAATTGACGCAAGTATCCAGGATTCTAAAATGGTATAATACTCTAGGAAAACTGGCCACAAAAAAAAACCATGCGTATAGTACTAAACAAGAACCAACTTTCACAAATCTTTGTTTGTTGATAGTAAACACTTTTACCTACCAAAAATTGATTTTTTTCTTGTTAAAAAATATTGAATGCAACAAAACAAATGGTACAACAAATGACATTTATTTTTTACCGGATACATTTCGGGGAGTGTGCGCAAGAGCTACAAAACCTGGTTCTACCGTCCCCTTTCTTCTATCAGACGTCCGGGCACCCGGAGAGGTACCATCCATTTATGGTTCAAGTCCCTAAAGTGCGTACGAGGCGTTTCGATAACACGTTCCTCGTGCGTACTGTGGAACTCCCTCCCGGTGTCTGTGTTTCCCGACACGTACAACATAGGTCTCTTCAAATCGAAGGTGAACAGGTACCTCATAGGCAGGCGTGCTCCACATTATACCGCATCACTGCTTAATACCAGGCAGGGTGTGGTCAAACGCTTGCTTATTAAGCATTAAAAAAATCAATTTATAATTTTATTAATATTACAGCAAATATTCGAATTATTCGCTACCGGCAATAATACAGGCACAACATCGTCTTAAAAAAGATCGTTTTATTTGTCGTGCATATCTTCTACCATTGATATGTTCCGCAGCCTGAGTAGTTTTTTGGCGAAGCTCGTCCAATGTTGCAATTGATTTTGAGTAGACCCTGTCTTTGAGACAACCCCAATAGAAGAAGTCCAGAGATAGGATATGACCAAGTCGCCCAATCCAACGCCCTGAATACTCTTGATTTAAGTATTCTCGCACAGGACGGGCATAGTGAGCAGGGCAACCATCATTTTAAAACCACATGTTTTGTAAATCTATTATGGGCACGTCTTCCAATAATTCTGGCAAGTCATTTTGTAAAAAGTTTAAATAACTATTGCCATCTAAGTTTCCTTCTAACTCAAAGGGCCCTACTGTTATTCAACAACGAATATCTACTATTTAACTTCAAAATTTTATTGCCTACGCACGTTTTCATGCAAATTCCAAGAAGTTGCAACAAAAAACCAATTTTTGGTAGGTAAAAGCGTTTACTATCAACAAACAACGATTTATGAAAGTTGGTTCTTGTTTAGAAATAGTACGCATGTTTTTTTTTGTGGCCTGTTTTCCTAGAGTATTATACTATTTTAGAATCTTGGATAGTTGCGTCAATTTTTAAAAAAACTTGCCATAGTAGTGTCCATACTTTTTTTTTGCACAACGATGTGTTAAAATGGACTGTAAGTAAAAATCTTTAGAAATTTTAATGTAAAAAGTAGTTTTGATTGATTTTTGTGTAAAAACTACAGGTAATCTGGGATTTTTAAGGGTTGTGATGGATAGCAGTGCTACTTAGGTTGCCGATACAAAAAAAAATTATAAATATTTGGAAAATTGTGGTCATGGTAGTTAAAAATATCATAAGAGTTGTCAATTTTCGAAAGGTTTTAAATTTTTGTTGTATTTTTTTAAATATAGGAGAATATTTTTTCTTATATTTTTTTCTCGAGTAGTCATGAGCAGGACCACCCTCTGGTGCCCGCTTATCGTTGAGTTTTGGGACACCTTGTATATATATATATATATATATTTTTTTTTTCTGGATTTATAATTCAGTTTTTTTTTATGTTATTATAAACACAGGCTATAATTGACGAGTTTCTTATGGCTGTCTTCTCGTCATATGCCTTTCCGAAGCCAAAGTAGATTCTGACGATGAACAAGTGCATGCCAAGTCCATGCCTACGTTAATAAAGGATTTTCATTTCATTTCATTTCATTTTCATTTCATTTCATTTCATTTCATTTCATTTCCACGGCCCCTCTAAATACATGTCATCATTACAAAAAGTCAGTAAATACGTGGTTAAAAAGTTTCATACATTGTAAAACTTAAAGAGTGGTAGGCAGACAGATGATGGTTATTTGTCCAGTCTGCCGTCCTGGGGTAGTACCACCACTTTCGAATGTAACACCCGTGAAGTGACTTTGTCGCGTTTCGGGAATAGTTTGAAAGTAGCCAGGTATAACGAGAGGAGTGTGCACTATCAATCTAGATGATACAAGCTCGTCTCTTCAAGCCGGCATAGTGGTGGCGACTGCTGTCCGCATAGGTTTCTCTGTAGTAGCAGTTGTTTCCATTCATGGACCGCCACTCTAGCTTTATATCAGGCGGAGTGTTGTCACATGCCGAGCTACAATAAATTAAAAAAAAACAGAACAAATTTCATTTGAAAAGTAAATCTCAAAAATGACTAAAATGTAGCTTGTGGGTCTTTTAAGTTAGTATTGCCACTTTGGAGTTAATATTTGTAGGTAGATATGCAGATTATATTAGATTAAAATAAGTATGACAGCGAGAGTAGAAATTTATTACTCAAGAAGCAATGTCAATGTCAGAAAAAAACTACAAATAAAAAATAAAAAATATTTTTAAAATTTGATGTGGCGCGAGGCAGCCGCCACAGTATTATAATTAAAGTTGATATATTATATAAAAATGCGATCACTTCTAATTATGCTATGTCATTTAAAACCAAGCGAAAGCACTAAAATTCACCCTAGAGTACAATTTTTTAAGTAATTAACGTTCTTTTTTGTTTGAGGGAAAAATATAAGTCAATTTGATTACCTTTTGGTGAAATATGCTTAAAATACTTGTTAATTCAGTTAGTTCTGGCGCTGTCGGCAAATATGATGAAAATATGCAAATAAGAGTCTGGAGTTGTCCGCAGTATTGCTAACCTTAGTTAAAATAAATTGGATGAGCTGCGCGTGTCTACGGCGTTAAATTGAGGGATTTTAGTTACGCGTAGGGTTGCCATCTGTTTACCGTTTTAATATATTACTACGATGCTTTTTATAATATTTATTTACAGTTTCACTTTACTATTATTATATATGTATATTAACTAATTAGAATCTTATTCCATCCCGTTTACTTTATTTCTTATTTAAAATGCTCGTCGTACATGCTTGTCTCCTCAAGCCGGCATAGTGGAGGCGACTGCTGTCCGGACAAGTTTCCCTGTAGTAGCAGTTGTTTCCATTCATGCTAATGCACTCTAGCTTTACATCAGGTGTAGAGTGTTGTCACATGCTGAGCTACAATAAAAAAAAAGACTAATAGTTCACTGAAAATCGATAAAATTATCACATGCCGAGCTACAATAATAAAAAAAAAATGAACGAGTCGTCGCGAGTGAGCGCTCTGTAAAAATTTAATAATGTTTTAATAATATTTATTATACAGGGTGAATTTTTCAAGTGGGCTTTCATGGCCAAATCCTAAACTATAAGAGATATCGAAAAATGCTGAAAGGAGTCTCGATGCCGATTTTGATGAAAACTAAAACTGCATTATTAGATTTTTGATAAATCCATTTTCCCGGCCAGGAATCGAACCTGTTGATTTTGAAAAAATAAAAACACTCTGTATTATTGCACCATCTGATAGTGTTCCTGATAAGGATCAAATTCTGGGAAGTAATGATATACGGCAAACCAAAGAAAAGTGTTGATTTTTAACAAATTGTCTCTTATTTCCATGTATTTATATTTTATACATTACCGGTACATTGACAACATTTATTATTTATGATGATTGAAAATTGAAAATCATCATATTGATTTAAAATCTCGCGCTCTTCGAGGTTAAATGAAAGGAAAGTCTTGATTTTTAGCAAAATAATGTTTTTTTTTTAACATTAAGTAATTAAATCTTAATTAATCAATTGTTCAAAATGATAGCCATTATTTTCAATACATAGCTGAACTCGACGCCTCAAGGAGTGTACTGCATTCCACATCACAAGGTTATTGATTCCGTTCAGAATATTCCCCAACGCTAATTTTAAGTCATCAATTTCATTGTACGTACATTTGTAAATTTCGTTTTTGACATGCCCCCAGAGAAAATAATCTAAAGGTGGATCTGGCGACCTAGCCGGCCACGGCACAGGACCTTAAAAATTAATTTATTGTTTTTCCTACGTTTCAATTGTTTTCTTTTTAATCATGGCTTTTAACCTCGAAGAGCGCGAGATTTTAAATCAAATCATAATAAATGTAGTAGGTAATGTATAAATACATGGAAATAAGAGACAATTTGTTAAAAATCAACACTTTTCTTTGGTTTGCCGTATATCATTACTTCCCAGAATTTGATCCTTATCAGGAACACTATCGGATGGTGCAATAATACAGAGTGTTTTTATTTTTTCAAAATCAACAGGTTCGATTCCTGGTCGAGAAAATGGATTTATCAAAAATCTAATAATGCAGTTTTAGTTTTAATCAAAATCGGCATCGAGACTCCTTTCAGCATTTTTCGATATCTCTTATAGTTTAGGATTTCGCCATGAAAGCCCACTTGAAAAATTCACCCTGTATGTATATTAAATATATGGCCCTGATAATAATCCAAAGTTCCTTTTCTCGTACTTTCACCAACAAGCTGTTAGGGCTTCAAAAATTATTTTTATTTGGAATTTTGACATCCATATCTTAAAAAAAGAAATTAAAACTTATTTAAACCTAAATTAATACAATTTTTAGGGTTACTGTTATAGAAAATTAAAAATTAAATGTAAATTATTTTAATTAAATTTATTAATTGCCAACCGTAGTTATTATATGCCACTGGACGGGTTTGTTCGAAATCACAGCCGTTTTGTGGCTCCGGAAGTGGGGGAATATGATGGTAATTTTATATAATTGATGTCGTATATCTAGCAAATCTAATTTAGATCATGTTAGTTACATTGATACCTAAAGAGGTTAATATAAAGAACTAAATTAAAAAATAATAGTATAATGAAAGGAGTGTGCATTTCCAACCTGAATGGTGTGCTTTCATCTCTTCAAGCCGGCATAGCGTAGGCAACTGCTGCCTTTAGAAATTTATTTGGAATAGAAATTGAAACGCACACTAGCTTTACATCAGGCAGAGTGTCGTCATATGCCGAGGTACAATAATGATAAAAAAATAAATAATATATCATATAAATGGCGTTTAATTGTTGGTTAAGTTAGTTTACAAATGAAAATAAAATAAAAAATGTCGTAATCTTTTTTGCATGAAATAATAAAATATCTTGAAGAATGGTTATAACTTTAAGAATAATGCTTTATTTACGAACATGCAAACTGTTTAAGATATTTATGATTCTTGAATTTCCTCTAAAGCATAACATAAAAGGAACTTATTTCCCTAATACATCGCTTCAACGGACATTACGACCCGAGATAATGTCTAAACTCTATATTTATGACGTCACATTCTGAATAACTGAAAATAATAATATGACAAGTTTTAGTTTAGATAGTTTAGATATTATGATGAAGTACGGATATTTTGTTAGATAATATCTTAGAGGAGGTGGCTTCTACCTGCAGATTCAATTTCTGTCATAGCAATTATCTCTGCCTATGGAACGCACTTTTTAAATGCCTTTTTTAACTAAAATAGTACCAAAGTACATAGAAAATAGTTATCTTGGTACTGGTAAGAATTTAGCGAGGTTTGAAGACGGGTCTAACCGATCGTGGGGTCCGTTCTTTACCACTAGATCACGGCTGCTCGTTTTATCTTAATGGCAGATGGAGTGTGATCACATGCTAGTTTTTATTTTCTTAAATAAAACTATGTCTGAAAGCATAAAGGTATGCCATATACTCAGAAATATAACAAAAATATCAAATCTATACTCGTATTATAAGAAAGAACGTGTATGAACACGTGTATTGTTCTATTTCATAGATTTAGGACATGCCCTGTGTTTGAAGGCCAGGATCCCCTGCTATTTCATGTAATTATTTTATTTACAAATATATTTTTATAGTAGACCGGCACGTAACCGCATAACTTGGGCATGACACACGCATATATGTATATGTGGTTTGACATTAAAATTCATTCATCATCAATTGTCACGCCTTTTTCCCACAGGGATAGGCAAAATTATGTTGTAATTTTCAGTTGATATTATATACAGGATAATGCCCATTTTTGGGCCCGCTTGATAACTAATTGTTTGTTAAAAAAAACAATATTCTAAAATAATATCTTATATTTTTATTAATTCATTTTAATTATATCAACACATCATTTACCAATCAACAGACAATGTTTTATTACATAAAAACATATATCATCAAAGCATTAAAAATAATAATAACCGCAAATATTTCATCAGAAAACATCTAATTACTCAATAACGGTAAAAAAAAATTAAAACTGATTGGTAATAAGGAATTCTACAAAATTAACTAAAAATCATTGATATACTCGAGAAAAAAAATTGTGGGCCCATTTTTCCTAGGCGAATGGGCATTCTCCTTTTCTCAAGTTTTCGCTTTAAAAAAATCACGTAATTTTATTCTTTAGTAATAAAGTTCCAATAAACAAAAGAGGATTGGTAAATGCAATAATGAAATCGTTAATATTTATGTCACCTCGACAAGAATATGAAAAATATGTAAATTACCCTGAAACGAGAAGGGAGAGGAAAAACTTGCCTTCGTTAGTTATCCGGGACCTTAGTTAAAATAAATTGGACGTACTCCTACCTACATAGTCTCAAAGCTAATCACACAAGCTGTTAAAAGAAAATTAATTCTATAGCAACGTAGTTAAAGTTTAAAATGAATATAATCCTTTAGTGAAAATTGTGAAATTAAAATCGTTGCTTTTACGTTTGTGATGCAAAAGCGGTGCTCAAAGCCTGTATACTAATAGCCGTGTTAATAGTGTTCATTGTCACCAAAAAAAAAAATTTCGCACATAGCTATTTTTGTTCGTCGAGACCGTGAAGGTAGGATTTGCATTTTTATTCGACCTATATGGAGCGTTAGTCCTTTGTAAGTCCCCTTTTCTCTATTTTTGGGGCGCATTTAATAATTGATGCTGTAGTGATACAGCGCTTTTCTTTTATCGCTCCAAGAATAGCTATTTTATAGCGTTTTGTGAAAAAGCGTATTATGCTTGAATTTTTTAAATTGTTTAATGCAATTTTTGTTTGTATTAAAAAAACTAATGGGGTACGCTTGCTACAGGCAAGAGCGAATTTTTTGGTAAGAAGTAAATAAGCTATATTTCGCTTGTTTGGATAAAACCTCAAATTAATAGCTCCTATTAATTCCTGAGTGAGAGAGTATCTATTACAAATTATACATTACACAAATTATTAAAGTATGAAAAAATTTGGTAGGTTAAATTACAACTAAAAAATTACAACTTATTAATTTATTTTTGTTATAATTTAATAGTAAACTTAAATTATAGCAGAAAAAAAAAAAAAGAAAGTAGGAGGTTCTATCGTTACTTTGAAGTAATCCGTGAATTGCTTTAAATTATTTTCTTTTTTTTTTCCGCCTCTTATGAAATTGCCCGCATCCACTTAGATAAATTAGAATGACGACGACAAAAGGACTCGTTGAAATGTGATAATCATACTTTTAACGTGGAATCATCTTTTTTTTTATAGAATACATATTTTTGGATACTCAAATTCATGTAATTTAAAATTTTTAAGAAAATGAAATACGAATACTCGAGATTATATAAAAAGAGATTAATATTCAATTCAGATAAATAACTCGCTAATTTAGTATTTACACATTATTAAGGTCCCGTTTCTAGATAACCTTTTATACAGATAAAATGGTTATGTCGCACAGTTTCACTTATGTAAATCCTAAGAACCTTAAACCTGTCTCAATAAACACCAATTGTCAAGTTGGACCAATAATTCCGGGATAAATAAAACAATGTGCAATAAGGTTTTAAAAATATATCATTAGAATAGATTCAATCTGGATGGTTCACATTCGTCTCCTCAAGCTGGGAAAGCGGGGGCTACAATAAAAAAAAGTATAATACATTTTACATGTAACAGAGTGGTAGGCAGACTAATGATGGTTATTAGTCCAGTCTGCCGTCCTGGAGCTTTCGAATGTAACACCAGTGAAGTGACCTTGTCGCGTTTCGGGAATAGTTTGAAAGTAGCCAGGTATAACGAGAGGAGTGTGCACTGTCAATCTAGATGGTTTCGCCCGCACAGGTTTCTCTTTATAGTAGCAGTTCTTTCCATTCATGGACCGCACTCTACCTTTACACCAGGCGGAGTGTTGTCACATGCCGAGATACAATAAAAAAGTGAAATAAATAGTAATCGTACATATATGAGTATATATCTTCAATCTTCTTCTAATATTCTATTTAATCATAAAGTCGCAATTTATAAAAAAATTCTTGACCCAATTATTGTATCCCACGATGTCATTCATTTAGGCCACTCGTGTAAATTTGAAAAGCATAATGATATTCCAAAAGTCTTATTATTTAAGCAAATGATAAATGAACAGGAAGTAGGGGTATTAATGAGCGTTTTGACGTAGACTATTATGGTCGGCATCACCACGTCTTCTCATTTTAGGGAATGGCCTAATTATAAAGAGACTCATCATTAATTTATTTACTCTAGTGATGTGACTCGAGTTTAATTTACTCGAGTCACTCAGTTAGTTCGCCTGAGCGTGATCATTTGGATGTTTTTGGTCATACTCTGCCGTGGTCTAGCGGTTAGACGCGTGAACTCACGATCGGTGAGACCCGTGTTTGAACCTCGCTAATTCTGACCGGTACCAATGTAACTTTGTTATATGTACTTTGGTCGCTCAGTACCAATAGGCACTATTAAAGAGTGCATTAAAGAGGCAGACTAATGATGGTTATTTGTCCAGCAGTACCACCACTTTCGAATGTAACACCCGTGAAGTGACTTTGTCGCGTTTCGGGAATAGTTTGAAGTTAGCCAGGTATAACGAGAAGAGCGTGCACCGTCAATCTAGATGGTACATGCTCGTCTCCTCAAGCTGGCATAGTGGAGGCTGCTCGCACAGGTTTATCTGTAGTAGCAGTTGTTTCCATTCATGGACCGCACTCTAGCTTTGCATCACATGCCGAGCTACAATAAAAAAATGACCTCACTCTGGGTGGTGTTAAGATAGGTGTGAAAATATCTGAGAGTTGATGGGTGTGCAGGGGCGTAGTTAAAAGGGTCTTCCCCACTCCTCTTCTTACAGTCACACCACCGCTTGAAAGATTTCCTAATACTAAAAATCACGATCAGGCTCTTGTTACGATGTAATTTATAAACATTAATAATAAAAATACATGGATTAAAAAGAGTTTGCATTTGTAATCCTTTTTTTCAGACTCAAGTACGAATGGTCTTTAACTCGAGTCATTTACGTTCTCCAGCATCACTAATTAACTTATGATGATCATGTTTAAATGTTTATTAATGAATTTCTAAGAAAGTAGCTTTTGCGCTAATAATTATATTTAATGCTGCGTTAATGTTATTTGAATTTGGTGTACTAGTCGATTCATAAATTATGTTTGCTTGCTCATTGCTCGATAGAAATATTCTGGATAATTTTAAATATTAATTTAATGAAAAAATATACGATTTTTTGTTTAAATTTCGTAATTATTAATTAATTATAGAAACAAAGCGTATGCATTGAATTTTAAGTTACTGTCTGTTCTGTAACTTATAAGTAAAGTTTTGATAGTTGATGTATTTAAAAGTTTATTTTAACCTTGAGTATTTATTAGTACATAATAATATTTGAGATCTAATCCAGATAAAAACTAGACGTTTTGACTTTCAAAAGATTAAATCAAATTCACGAAAGTAAGTCTTTAAATTTCAAAATTATATAAATTAAATTCGAATTTTTGGCATTTTCAATACTCGTTTTATTAACTTGTTCAATTTTCATATTTTATATAATTTAATAACTCTAGTATATTTTTTATAATAAAATGTTGGATTTGTTATTTATAATTATTAAATTATAATAGAAAGATAGAAAAGAGGAATTTACGCGGCCACGAGAAGCAGAAACAATAATGTATCCGGTGTGCAAAGCGAAAAACAGGGCCCAATTCTCACCTCAGATCAAGCTGTTATGTGTGCGTTAATATTTTTCTGTAAATTTATTAATCTACGATTTAAAAAATCTACACAAATATGTTAAATTATACTTTGTGTTTTCCCCTTGTCTTGTTAATTGGTTATATTCGACAGCGAGTTAGTTGCGGTCTGTGTCCTCTTTTACAAAATGTTTGCTATCTAATTGAATTTTAGATTCGAACTAAACTCCGGCGGTCAATTCTCGCTACTCATTTTTGAACACTCAATGCTAAACTCTAATAGCTCCCATTAAGACTTGTTATTAAAACAACCTAATTAAATTTGGTTAAACATTGTGTTTGTTTTAATGAAAGAAACATTTTGTCATTACAAAGTCCCCTATTTTCAGTTTTGCTAATTTAGCTAAAATAGGGAACATTTTAAGTTAAAACTTTTATAGTAAACGTAAATACTGTAAAATTTTTGACGGCCTTTTTGCACAGTGGTTGCAGTGCTTCTGTTATGCGGATATTTCAAGTTCGATTCCTAGTTGAAACAATATTTTATTTGTTAATATTCATTAAACATGTGATAAAATTTAATTATTACAATTTATTAACATATTATAAGTTTTCGTTTCAGGTCTGGTTGTCCTTTTTTATACGCTATAGTACAGGATATTCTAGTTTATGATTAGAGTAGTTGGTACCGTTTAAGATTTTGGGAGATTCGATTACTCTTCCTCCTCCTCCTAGCTAGACTATTCTTTTTATATTGATTATACAAGTCTACCTCCTCTATTGTGCTTATTCATGTGACGTCTAGCCCCCTACCTCTCGCACACATACAATAATCATTGTATGAATTGTATTGTTAATGTTGCCAGTAAAGATAAAGTTATGCACCTGTAAAGTACAAATGCATTGTTTGAATAAAATGATTTTTCGATAAATAAATGTAGTTATTGTTTTAAATTAAATCATAATTTAATAATAAACAAATTTTAATAAGTCTCAATATAAAAAAAAAAGAATAAAATTTCAAAAATCTTAAGATTCGAATCGTAAATCGAATCTTGTTATTCAATGTATTGATGTTGTGACCTAAATACGTTTAAATATAAACATATAGTAAATATATTAAACATATATAGGTATAGGAAAATCGTTGTCAACAATCCCATTAAGGGAACGTTAAAGGAAAAACAACGTTGTAAAGCTTTCTTAAGGGTTTTGTGTGGCAAAAGTTATAGTGATGGTTGTGGTGGTCGTACTATACATATACAGAAGGGTATATATTTTTTTAATGGCGCGAACTTGCTTAGCTCAAAAAAAAGTTGTCAAAAAGTTTTAATATAAAAGTTCACCCTTAAATGCATATCGTTGCCAAAAGTATACAAAATATTTATTCTTTATTAGTATCTAAATTTCCTATAATATACGATTTTATTATTATATACTAATCCAAAACCTAAAATCATACATTTAACGGTTAAAGAGTTACCTAGTGAATGGCTTTTTTTTATAGTAGCTCGGCATGTGACAACACTCCGCCTGATGTAAAGCTAGAGTGCGGTCCATGAATAGAAACAACTGCTACTACAGTGGCAGCTGTGCGGTTAGCAGTCGCCTCCAATATGCCGGCTTGAGGAGACGAGCATGAACCATCTTAGATTGACAGTGCACACTCCTCTCGTTATACCTGGCTACTTTCAAACTATTCCCGAAACGCTACAAGGTCACTTCACGGGTGTTACATTCGAAAGTGGTGGTACTACCCCAGGACGGCAGACTGGATCATCAGTTTACCATCAACCTACCACTCTTTAATAGTGCCTATAGGCACTGAGCGACCAAAGTACATATAACAAAGTTACATTGGTACCGGTCAGAATTAGTGAGGTTCGAACACGGGTCTCATCGATCGTGAGTTCACGCGTCTTACCGCTAGACCACGGCCGCTCATGACCGCGGCTTGGTCATGTTTCGTGATCTGAGGTTGGCGGTCACTGCGTAAATGCAACCTCGCACTTGGCTCTCTGTTTGGAAGCAGATAGTGTATAGCGAGAGGAATGTACTTTGTTTTATCAGGACGAATAAGGTGACATATCGTCTAACTATAATGAAAATAGAAAATAAATGAAAATTGAATGTACAATCTCGAGGGCAAGGCAGAAAGAAATGGAGTTAATTGCGTGTTAAATTGGTCCAACTATCTTGACGCTCACAGGATGACGTCGGAATTGTTATTAGACGTCTCTCCGTCTAGCGAAATCTATCCGTCTGGAGCTTAATGCAAATAAAACGAGTAGACCTTGATATTGTATTGCATAAATTATTATTAAGGTTGAGATTGAAAATTTTCTTCTTAGATGTTATTATTCATTATTTAATAGAATATATATTACAATATAATTCTATATTTTAGTTTGCTAATTTAAAAGTTTGTAGTACTACTACAAATTCTAATCTTTAAAGACTACGGAGTGCTAGCAACTTCTCTCTCTCTCTCTCTCGATATCACACACACAAACACACACTCCTTGCCCACATTTATAACACATCTCATGTATGTATTATTTATTTTATGAATCATCAATATTTTTTATTGTACTGTAGATATCGCCGCTCACACCAACAAAGGTTAGCTGGTAGACAATGCCAAAGGCATTAAGCTCGCCTATGTACGATTTACATGTGCAACAAAGTGTTTTTTATTTATTTACGCACAATAGTTGATATATCATTTAAAGGGCATAGATATATACCACTAGATGTGTAATAACGCTCCCAATGTGACGCGATAGAAAACATGGCCACAGCCACGTTTAGGTTTCTCTACCAATTAGTATTTGATTTGACGGCAACATTCTCAAATCGTTTGAAGCGGGCTACGGGTTTTTTATGTCAGATGTATGAAGTTTGCACCTGTAGTATGTTAAAAGGTACAAATAAGACTAAAAAAATTATAATACATTCATTTTTACAATAAAATTGAGTATAATTGAAATATAATATGAGAGATATCATGTGAATGGACGCCATTTATAAATCGTTTTTTATTAGCGCTGATTATACGACGTACATTTATTTTATCATAAAACAAATCTAAAATTTACATTCATATTTCAGGTGAATGATTGTAGAAAATCCCTCTCGACAAATAAGTCTAAACGCAAAGTGGAACAATTGAATAGAAAAATGTAGGTAATAAAAAAGATTCCAATTGCAAAGTCACTATGTACCCCAACCTCCCAACGAAATTAACGACCACCGTCACATCTGCGACGGATTCGAAACAGTTTGTCACTGAGAAACGTCGACGCTCCGTTTTAAACGGGAATTTTTATTTTCGGAATTGAGTTTGCTGAAAAAAAATCGTCACACTTTATATTGGTTTGTGCACATCGGTTATTGTCAATATAAATCTTGAATTGAAACGAATGCAACGCGTCAGAATATTTAGCAGGTTCTGGTGTACATTTTCAATGGTTATCTATGTACCTATAGTTAACTATGTAACAGGACAGCGGGCATTCCTTTTAATATATTATCGCTAAGGTATCTAGTCGTGTTTCGGAATCAGCTTGAAAGTAGCCAGGTATATGATGTAGGAGAGAAGTGTGCAGTGTCGATCTGGATTGCTGGTATCACATTCATCTCCTTAAGTCGGCATAGCTTAGGCGTTTGCTGCCTGCAGCCATTTTTCTGTTTGTAGTGCTTGTTTCCGCTCACTAGCTAGAGTTAAGATAGAGGCCGAGCTATAATAAAAAAAATGTACCTTCTTTTTACTAATTGTTGGAAATTGTTATTTACTAAATATAGTATTGTATTATATTGTATATTTTTTATATATTTTTTTTTTTAAATGCGTAAATTGTAAATGTATATTGGAAATCGATTTGGCTTTTCTTCTTAGTTAAATTTTGTGTTCTTTCTATAATATATGTAAGCTATGATTTCTCTAAATAAATGTCGTTTTTCTCTTTGGTTATAATTTTTTTGTTGTTTGCATTTTTTTTAAATTAATTTTCTATAGGCATATGTTATAGCTTATATAAATAATGGAACACGAACAAATTGCCACTACAAACATAGACAACACAAAACATAGCCACTGAAATTACAATCTGAGCCAGTCTCAGGATGCTCTAATGAAACCACGCTCTCTACTTTAAATTACGAATGTAACCTTTACGTCTCAAGGCATAGGTATTAAAATCCTATCTTCACACTTAGACGTTCATTTAAAGTGAGAGTAATGAATTCGTAGACACTACGTTCACTTTGCGACGTCTTCGCGTTGTCAAGTGTTTCACTCCAACTGTAATAATTAGTGAAACTCTGAAATTTCTGCTTACTTGCATTCTTTGTTATAGTAAATATTGGTTTTATAATTAAGCTTGTATACACACTGCAATAAGATTTAGATTTTGCCTAATAGTGGAGGCGACTGTCGCCTGCTTATCTGTGGTAGTAGTTGTTTCCGTTCATCGATAGCATGAAATCAGACGCAGTGTTGTCACATGCCAAAGTATAATTTAAAAAAAAAACTCGCTACCTATTATCACAATTTATTGTGTCTATTTTTCCATTAAATTGCAGGCGTCTTACTTAGGAATAAGTTTTAATTATAGTAAAATTAATATATTTTTTAAAAAGTTTAAAATTTTCATGAGCGCTGAAAAGTAGTTTTCGTTGTGTATTCAGTAGAAGACAGTGATAAATCACGCCACCTACGACGGCAATGGGTGTAACGGAAACGAACATACATCTAACTAACACTTTAATCCCAACCTATTTTAAGATATGTTTTTTAAATAAAATAAAAATTAATAAAATTAATAAAAGTATATTTAATTAAGACATATTTTATTTGATTGTAAAAAATCAACCCGTTAAACTCTTTTATAAGTATTGTTATTTATAAATATTTTATATAAATTATATGTATACTGCGTTTTAGGATACGCTGTAAAGGCAGGACAACATAAGCGTATAGCAAGTACCCAGACCATAAAAATATATATTTTATTTATTTATTTAAATCTTAGTGTTGCCGGCACACAGACGAACTTAATGCTAAATAGCATTCTCTTCCAGCTAACCTCCAGCAAATTTTAACTGATTTTTTTTATCTAGATATCTCGGTAACAGGGCGATTTTTCCGAAACAAAAGTTGTGAAAAAATCCTTAATTTTTCAGTCAGCTAGTTTAATATAATAAATAAAGATTGGAACGCTATTTGCCTTCTGACAAAAATTAGTAATTACTTTACATTATATTGTTTCTTTAAGAAATGCCAACCTCATTTGGGCGGTAAATCACATTAAGTAATTCAAGGTGTCGTTAACGGGAAAAGTATAAAGACATGAATGCATGTATGTTAAAACATAATCATCGTTTTCTGTACAAACCTTTATTTGATGTACAAATAAGCGGAATTAACCGTTCGTCGGCAGCGGTCTGGCAATTATTCTCTGTCGGTCGTGAAAGCACCGTTATTTTTCGACGTTGCTTGTAATTTGGAGGACTGATGTTTGCACGCCGACGCCATATTGCGAACGACTCATAATTTATTGGACCGCATCTCAATTTATTGATAAACGGTAACGCTGAAATCGCGCTTTTTGACCGCAGGTTTTTTTACAAATATACTTTTACTTAACGATATTGAACTATTTATCTTTTGCGTTCACTTGTTAATATATATATATGTTTCTTAACAGTTTATAAAAAAGGATGCTAATGGGACATATATATTTAAACATATTTAAAAGCCGAAATATTTTAAATCCCTTAAAACTCCTTATGACTCTCTCGAGTTCAACTCCCAGTCAAATTCAATAAATTAATAAATAATAATTTGAACGGCTGTGGTCTAGGTGTAAAAGACGGGAACTAACGATCGAAAAGACCTGTGTTTAAGTCCCACTGGCCGGTACCAATTAGTATAAGCACTTTAAAAAAATTGTAAATCCGGTATTTGTTTTGGGTCTGGGTTGTGTTGTCCTTATTCTGATACTCATGGAATAGGGTATCCTGATTTAAAGTCAAGATATTGTATGTATTTAAATAATAATATACTCGTATATTCTCCCTAGTGATAAAAAAATTTTAAATAAAACTATTTAATAGCAATTAATTTCAAAATAATATTTGATCAAATAAATTAGTTTACTAAGATCTTCGATAAAGATCACGAAGAAACTTTGAGATAATAAAAAGGGAACTGTTGCAAAATTCACTTACGAGTAAGAGCAAATAAAAAGAAGAATGTGTTACAAACAGTAATTAAAAACTCATTTCACTCTACGAGTAAATATAAGTTAATTGTTTTCTTTCTGTCCCAGTCCATTAGAAGTTTATTATTAAAGAAAAAAAGTTTGATCTATAGTTTCTCTGTTTGCCAATGAGAAAACATTTGAGTTGGTTGGTTGGTCGGATTGGTTTAGTATCTACCTCGCAATCTGACCCCGAAACGCGACTAGGTCACCGTGAAGTACCGCTTACTCGTACACATATCCTCAGGTTTTATTTTCACAATATGTTTTATTCATTATCAAGGCTCTCGTTTATCCGTATATAAAAATAAACGTTTTTATATAAAGTATATATATTTTTGACGTGAATCATATATTGTGGTGGTATGGGAGTGATGGCCCTCTTGCCGTGACTACGCACAGTGGGCCAAAATCCGACTTTTATTTATTTTTTAATTTATATCTTGAGGGCGGTCAGCGGTGAGATACATTATATCCTGCTTTACAATGCTGCTTGTTGGTTTGTTGGATAAATGACCTTTAAGTGCCACGACGTAGATATTAAAATAGAAATAATAATAATAAAACTAATTTAAATTATTAAATATAAAAATATATATAATAAAATATAGAATAATAAAAATTGAAGGCATATTATTTTTTTCTAAATGCCGACTTTTATACTTGAAAATATAATATAGAAATACTAATAACATGCCTCTCACTATCAATATTATGGAATAGAGGGGTGTTGAAAATAATAATAATTATTATTTTAAATTTAATTTCTTCAATTATAACCTCCATTATGTTCCATGTGACCTTTTAAATACTATTCAAATACATCACACACATCTGCCAAGCTCCAATTTTTACTGAATAAATCTAATTTAAAAAAATACATTTAAACATGTCTATTGATGGGTAAATTCTTTCCTCGACCGTCCACTTTGATTGAGGGTACACATTAATTTAGGGTACCATGTGGAGTTAGCTACTTGCTAATGGCCATTTGGGATTCTTTTTTAAACCACTTAATTTTCGAGGGAAAATATATACGAGTGGATATTTCAAAGGTTTTTTTGTACACATTTCGTAAAATATATAAAAGCTATTTTAATATAAAAAGATTAATAATAAATTGATAGTGATAGGTTACTACCTATGTGTTATTACCATAACACATCGTCTTCTTTTTCTCCTCTTCCATCTCGTTGAAATTCATTACCTCTCAAATTCAGTAGATGCTCTACGATTGCTCAGTCTTTAGAGCATAGTTTTACGTGCGTCGCCGATTTGATTTACAGAAATAACTTTATTTTAAATCCAGACGGTTTATTCCAAATATATACAATTGATTTCGCAATGTTTTTTTCTCACTTCTTCAATTGGACAACTGCTACTGAAGCTAGAAATGCAAAAGTGACGTTTTGAAGAATAATTCCTATATCTCAAACCTCAATAGCAGTTCTTTCATCATTGAACAGTCCTGTTCAACTTGAGGGAATAAACCATTTGGAGTACTAACACATTTTTTTAAATTTTTTTTATTGTAGTGTGGTCCAGGAATGGAAACAACTGCTACTACAGAGAAACCTGTGCGTGCAGCAGTCGCCTACACAATACCGGCTTGAGGAGACGAGCATGTACTATCTAGATTGACAGTGCACACTCCTCTCGTTATACCTGGCTACGTTCGATCGTATATCGTTATTTTATAATCAACAATATAAATATTTACAATTAATATTAAAGTAAATATTGTTTTAGAATTACAAATTGTAGGTTAAATTAAATTATGAAATAAATAATTGAAAGAATTTTTTAAATTTTATCGTAAAGTATCGTCTGATAGAGTTAGAGAAATCTGCAGTGCAGCGCAGTTGCTTCTGCTACGCCGACTTGAGGAGACAAGTATACACAGTTCAAGTTGATAATCTTCTCGCTAGTCCCGGTTTTATTATAAAGTGACAATATAAATCATAAATAAAAGCCTTAAGTGAGAAAAAGTATGTTGAAAGAGAAGTTCTTAGGGCTTCTTCTAACCTACCCCGGTAACACAAGACAAGAAATAGAAAAATATCTTCTATATATTTTAAGTCATCTATAAGATAAACAATACTAGCATCTCAAGAAAATTGTTGATATAAATCTTTAGAAAACGACGTTTAAACCTGTTGCTTTAGTATCAAGCACATAAAGTATAAACAGTTTAGTTGGGATCATTTCTAACTGTTTATAGTGTTTAAATTCTATTTATGTATTTCGGTAAAGTAAATTGTATCAAATGAGTTTGGTCCAAAATAATATTACCATAGATATTACATATACAGGGTGTAAAAATACCTATCCCTTTAACCACTAATATTAAAACGTTATTTCAAAGTTGTTTATTATTATTAGATTTTTGAATTAAAATTTTATAAAATCAAGCCGTGTTTTGGAATCAGCTTGGAAGCAGCTGGATATATTGAGTGGAGTGAACTTTCATTAATTCGGTATAGCGGAGGTTTTTTCGGATCATATATTGCATTCGAGCTTATTATCAGGCGGAGAATAGTAAAATGTCGTACTACTTTAAAAATAATAGTTTACAAGTGATCTGATCTTAAAATAGACGCAATTAACGATAAATAAAAAATAAACCATAATGAATTCGATTAATTAATTGGCTGATCTCGGCCTTTTCCAAATTATTCATATTTCCAATTTAATTTTATTTACATTCCGTTCGCAGTCAGATTTTGTTCGTTCGAACACGCTACGTCACTATTTGTGCATTGTAAATTGAGTTCTGTTCGTGAAAATTAAATTGAATGATGTCATATTGAGTATAAACCTTTTGAACTAATAAAGTAACTCGTCCATGTCTACATAAGTGCTACGAAATTGTCTACGAGTTTCGTAGCAATATACCTCGTAGCAATATTCACCATCCAGGTTGACAATACACACTAGGTCACTTCACAGGCATTACACTTGAAAGTAGTGGTACTGCCCCAGGACGGCAGACTGGACTAATAAAATATATTATCAGAATGCCTGGGCCGTCGCTTTTCGAGTCCAGCTTGGAAGTACTTATACTCCACATTGTGACATCATTTTAACACGGTTTCTCGGCTTCAAAATTGGATCAATTTTAGGACGAAGTTCATAAGCTATAAATGTGTAAATTGCCCTTTCTTGACTACAGACAACTAGCCTATCAAGGTAGAGTAGTGTGCACTGTCAACTTGGATGCTACACATTCGTCTCCTCACGCCCACATACGAGAGCGTACTTACGCCGGATTACTGTAAAAAACAAATCAACAAAACGATTAGATATATTGTAATATGCCAAAAAGGTGGCACATTTTCGATATAGTGTCTCTGGCACGTACGATACGAAAGCTATGTAAATAACCTACTAATGGAAATTCTAGCCCGACATGGAAACGTGATGCGGGAACACTTTAAATTCCAATTTGTAAATGGAATTTTATGTCTCTTATTTCACACGATGTGGAATGTTGAAGATACATATGGGAGGAAACTAGACATGCTGCTATAATATTTTAGCACTTTCTGATACATTTTTGTCATATATTTTAGTGATGTTCTGGAGAGAGTTCGACAAGTTTTGTTTGAGTATTGCTTGGCAGTCGTATACGATATCGATAAATCGGAGTTTTATTTCCGTAATAACAAATTATGTATTAATTTTGTGTAATGTTTTGTACGTTAATAAATTTGTATGACGACTCGATGAATCCCTTCGAATCCCGATCAATATATTAAAAAACAGTACTTTTTTTTATTCTATTTCTTTTATTAATTTAACCTCTAATGTTTTTTTATCATAATTTAAAATGAACTCTAAATCCACCTACATGACTATGTGTAACAAGTTCGATATGTGTTAAAAAAGATTAATATCAAATTTGAACCCTATTACGTTGTCAATAAAGACTATAAAATTATAAAAATCTGAAGCAGTTAAGCGAGCAAATCCTATTACGGTGCAGAAAGGGAATTCTTAATCAGAAGCGAGAACTAATGAATTTGACATTAACTGCGAGCGCACTTTTTCACCTTTAATTTCCATCGCAAAGACTTTTAACTGCCTTGTTTTTTGCTATATTTAACAATAGTTTCGTTTTATTACGAAATTAATTGGACGGGAGGAGATTAACAAAATCTATTTATCGTGAAAGTGGTTGGAGTGAGAGATAGTAGCATCTAGAGTGTTGGATTGGGAAAAGGAAGGATTGAGAAAAAGATCTGATGATGATGATAATAGTAGTGCTCGAAGCATGACGGCATCAGGTAGACATTTCTCGATCAGATTATAGTCAGGACGACTTAGGTAAGGAGCACTCTCAACCGACGTGCATACAAGAAAAGACTGATGGATATAGTCGAAGCAAAAGTGGTATGTAGAGAGAGAAGTCTTACATAAAAAAGTAGTTGCTGAATATACTTAGACAAGCAAAAAAAATTTAGAAAGTGTTGATAATCGTTGCTCAATCAACAACTAAATTGACATACAATATACGCTTTGAGTACAGGATTCTAATTGTAAACTAATGTAAACTATATGCACAATTGTATTTCGAAATTCAAATAACTGACATAGTCACATGTTTACTGGTTGATCGAGCGTGCAGCGTACAACCACATTGGCTTGAATTTCTGAGCCTGTCTGTCGCAGACTATTGAAGCATTTGCGGTAAAGCTCTTGTAATTGGTCCAAACGTGAAGTCAGTTACATTTTGCGTTGAAATTAATTCAGAGATCTATTTGCTAAGTATTTATTGTTTGTTTACATGTAGACTCAAAATCGTGAACTCGATATCTCCGATTGGTATCATAATAACTTGTGACGTAGGTTCATAAGTAGGTCTAAAACAAAATACATAAATTAGTTACTAAAGACATTATCTACATCTACACACTCATCTATACACTAATAAACAATGTATTTTCATTATATTTTAGGAGTTAGTGAGTATATGTAAATATAAATAAGCTTTATTTTTAAATTGTAACATCTTTAGCCACCCGCGGCTATTTTTTTGTCATTTTAAATGCTAGATTTATTTTATTATTAAATTATAATGAAAAAAATAGAATGCTAATAGATAAAATGTCATATCTTAAAAATTTAGGATGAGAAGAATCATTTTCTATTAAAGATTCACTTCTGCAGAGGATCTCGGATCCTACATTACTATACATTCGTTGTTTTATATTATCTCTTATTTAATGCTAGTGCAGGGAAAGATTTGCAAATAGCATTCGCTTTGCCGGCTTAGTGAAATACCTATTCACACTGCGCTTGTAACATCACCCAGTGGAACGAAAAAGAAAGAACTGGCCGAGAGTTTTCTCCGGAGGAAATTAACTCAACTGTAAAAATCATATTCCAGTATTTTCTATTCTGTTAAACATGTAATACCTATTGTTAGTTTTACAACGTTACCTCGAGCATCTTGCAATTCATAATTCAATTATTCGAGGAAGTTTTGTCTGCGAATTTTCAAGTAAAACTATTTAATTAGCTGCCTCCATCTTCGCATGCTTGCTTATTTCATTACACAGAGAAGAATAACTAATTATACACTCGGCGTTAATAAGTTAAGATGAAGTTTTATAAACTTTCCACTAGTTAACATTGTTTTCTAATTAAAATATAGAGTTACTACACTGAAATGAACTTTAGCAGCCCAGTGTATCGTAAAGCATTCACTGTCAATCTGGACATTCATCGTACACATTCATGTCTTCAAGTCGGCATAGTGAAGGCGACTGATGCCCGCTATTATTCATTTGTGTATTAGTTGTACAAAAAAAAAACTATTTTCCAAACAAATAATAAACAATTTTTGACATTTCATTTTGGGTTATTACACCGTTTGGGTTGTTGTAATGTATTTTTTATTGCGATTTAACATTTGTGATACCAATAAAATATTTAAAAAAAAGTACCCAAATAAAACTTGAATTCGTAATTTAATTGGCTCTCGGTGTAGCTTTTCCGTTACATTTACCAAGAACGTCCGGTCGGACTGGTTTAGTAATGTCCGCAAACCACTTACCCCGATATAAGAAGTGGTGAAATATTTACGTTTCTACCAAAATATATTGCAATATTTTAAATTCTAGACTATTTGTATTTAAACTTGATAGATACAAAGTATATGGTATTTATTAGGTGCACATTCGTCTACTCAGGCAGGCATAGCGAAGGCAGCTGCTGCCTATAGAAATTTATTTGTAGTAGCAGTTGTTTGCGTTTATAGACCACAGTCTAGTTTTACATCAGATCCAGTGTTTAAATACATGAAACTCAATGAAAGAATTAATAATTTCTGGCAATTTATAGTGTTCAGACATGTAGTCATACCCCACTGCCTGATGTGGGTCTGTGACTGGTGGCAACTGCTGCAATAGAAAATGTCAGCGTATGAAAAAGCCTCGTACCTCCTAGACCTCGAAGACACCTAGTAAAACTGGTATCGTCGAGTTTCAGGTTTAGTATAATCGCGTTTCGGGAATAGTTTAAAAGTCGTCACTCTGTCAATCTGGATGGTACATGCTCGTCTCTGTAAGCCGGCATATTGGAGGCGACTGCTGCCTGTAGAGATTTATCTGTAGTTTCCATTCATGGACCGCACTCTAGCTTTACATCAGGCGGAGTGTTGTCACATGCCGATCTACAATAACAAAAAAAATAGTATAGCGCCACCACTGATTATGGATTGCTTATAGTGTTTTTTTCTTTATTCTTTATAAATTATGATATCCATAACCGTAAGCCTAACTAAAACATTGTTTACGTCTTATGGAAAAAATCTCGGCTTCTAAGAAAGACATATCGCTTCATTCTAATTCAGGATATAACTTAAAGGCTTGCGAGAAAGGCAACAAGATTAATGAGTGCACATAACAAAGGGTATTCGGGTAACTACCTACATGCATACAATGTAAATGCGCATTTGAATATATTTTTTCATATATTTATAACGGTTCTAAAAATAAATTATAAGATTTATGCGATTTACTATCACGTTTATTTTGATTATTTTATGCCGATAACGCGACGTTTCGGGAGATTTATAGCCATCGTAGCGTTAGTGAGACTGCAAGCAGCAATCGCCTCCACTATGCCGGCCTGATGAGACGAATATGAACTGCTACTCCCAATCTGTCACCTAGGGTACCACTATTTATTATCAATAGCGCTTTTCTTAGTTGCCTATACTGAGTACATAGTTATATTTGTATCGGTCAGCGAGATTTGAACACGGGTCTCATCGATTGTGAGTTCACGCCATCTACTACGGCACGGCCCTTTGCCCTATTTAAAATTAAAGTTTAAAAAAGTGTTTTATTATTTGTTTGTTAGTACCTAGATGTTAAATGTAAAGAATTTAGAATTCACAGAACGAAGAGTAATTTATAACATTGTTGGCAACAAAAATTCATCAATCAAATGTTTGTTTAGATTGTTTTGATTTTATCAGCTATACCTATTCGAAGTATTTCAAAGAATTTTTATATTTTTGTTTACTTTCCCAAGGGCCATTAACTATAGCAGCGTATCTTCATAGACGATTATAATTTAATAAAAACTTAAGTGATATTCTTGCAGTTTTTTATGTCTTCGACAACGAATATATAAACGAGTGCGGTCTTAACTACTATTACAGAGAAATGTCTGCAGGCAGCAGTCGTCTCTGCTATGCCGACTTGAGGAGACGGATATGCACAATCCACTGACAGAGCATACTCCTCTCGTTATACAATGTAATGTAATTTCAAATTAGTTTTTATAATATGAAGTTTATTATAAAAGGTCAAAAAAAAAGAATAAAAAAATAAGTTTCTAATTTTTTAAAAAGATGAGCCGTTGATTCACGTTTTCTCGCGTGTCAATTTTAGAGTATTTATCTTACAAAAATTTAATTGGCAACTACGATTAAATAAATGTATACTAGAATTAGGGTAGCCAACATTTTCCCTATAAATTATTATTTTTTCAGAATTATCTATTATATAAAAATACACTTTTTGAATATAGCATTTAAGAAGAGAGTAATAAAAAGAAAAAAGTAAATTCAAATGATTTATTAATTGACTTCAAAAGTGTTAACAAGTGCCAACCAAATATGAAACTCCGTATTGTTTGAATCTAGCTACATTACCAATCATAAAACATATTTCAAATACATGCACCGACTTCAGATATATGCTAGATTATAGATTATATGCTAGAAATTTGTAAATAGATAATAAGCATCTATTTTTGTTTATGCTTATTAAATTGTGTGTAGATACTCTCAATTAAAATTATTTTTTACTTTTAGTGATTTTAGTGTTTTATTTAGAAGTCGGTTTAATTTTTTCAGAAATGTTTTTATTTCAAATAGGTCCAATATTGTCGGGAAATATATTTTAAAAGTCATTGATGCGAATAGTGTAACTCTTTGTACAAATATCCCTCGACATCCACTTACGAGTGGGAGACTTATTGCTTTCCTACTGTCTCAGATTTAGATTTATGTGTTGAACTTACGAACGTAATTCGACAATATTTGCGAGCTTTAAAATTTATCTGTAAAACAATTGCAATTCGAAATATATAATACATTCATGAGATTGATAGTGGCAGACTGATGATGGCTATTAGTCCAGTCTGCCGTCCTGTGGTAGTACCACCACTTTCGAATGTAACACCCGTGAAGTGACTCACAGTTAATAGACGGCCGGGCGCGTTTTCTTACGGAATGTTTTTATTACATTGCCGCTTGAATATACATGAAAATCTTAAAAAATAATAAAAGTAATACCTTGTAATAACGTTTAAGTATTAGTAGTGTAACAAAAGGTTAAGGGGATTGCTATCTGTCTTTCTACAACCTGTATATAGATACATACTGTTAAAGTAGTTCCAGCAGACCCAGTCGTATCTAATTTGTATGCAGTTTACATAGCATATATAAGACGAATAATGTATTAAAGTTTAATTTTCTTATTTTTCAGGTAAGTAATTTCGTGAACAAAATGAAAAGGACAAATGGTAAAATGTAGTAAGTTTTAAATTTTACAATTCTATGCATTACTTATTTTGAACACGTTTTTAGTATAAAAAGTTAGTTCGAATTCTTTAATTTAGAAAATGTAGTCAATAAATAACATAATAATAATAACAATGAATTCAGACCGGTAATAACACTCGTGTTTAATAAACAACAATTAAAGGCTTTTCTGGTGTATTTTCAATTATCGTAAATGCCATTCTGCCTTTGGTAAAGGAAATACCGATTTTCCACTCAATGACACTTTAACAATGTTGCTTAAATCTAGTTGACTGGCGGCAACCCGCAGTCTCAACAATTTTCAATACAAAACATTTCAGTTTCGAGATGTTTACATACATTATAATATTTAAAAGGGCAGGCTGAGACTGTTTCTCCATCTATCAATCCATTACTCATTCTTAAGCACTTTCTGAACAGTTAATCAGATTGATCTTCGTGAAAAGCCGTCTTAAGGAGTGAAAACCTAGATTGTGCACATTTATCTACTCAAGTCGGCATAGCTGCTGCCTGCAGAATTTTCTCTGCTGTAATATGCCGGGCTACAATAAAAAAAAAAATACACACACACATGATTTTGTTTCGTCGATATCCCCTCATTTATTTTTTCGGTAAGATAGAAAATCTAAAAATGAAAAAAAGTGTTGCGTTTATCAATTGAACCAATTAACACACATCTCTCCACTTATATCTCTCCCGTTGTTGGTCCCTCACTGAGCGTGACTCCTGGTAGCTCGCCGGGCTGATGCATCTATCAGCTGTGCCCTCTAAGGCGTTAGAAGCAGTCTTCTGTCATTAATTTTCTTTTCACTTCACTTTTAACAATTTACATTATTTTACTATTTAATTATTTTTTTTAATCATTATTTTTTGTTCTTTATCATTATTATATTCATTACACAATTTATTGATTTATTGTCTTAAATAAAATATATATATATATATTTGTACGCTTAAGAGCAAGTACTTCTGAACTTAATATTAACTTTAACAACTTGTTTTATACCGTGTACCACGAATAAATGATTTGATTTGATTTGTCACCACAAACTACTCCAGATTGTCGCCATTCTTGCGATCCACTACTTTAAAATGCAACGCAGACAAATCCGATCGAAAATAAAATACCAAAACCCAAAATTTAATCAAAAAATTAATTTAAACTTAAGTTTAAACTAAAGTTACGTATTAAAAGGCATGAATATAACCATTAATTGCTACCGTTTGCAAAATTTTCATCCGACGTTGCACTATCCGGTATCTCGTTTGGGAATTGAATGCCCAATTCATGTTTATTTAAATAACTATCTACCAAGTTGATTTATTGTCTTACATATACGTAGGAGAATAATCTTTATTTATTTATGGTATTATACCTTCCCAATTTGCATCACAAGCTTTTTCAACAGTTATTTCCAATTTGTTAAATATTAGGAAATTATAATAAAAATTAAACAAAAAAATTATGAGCGCATCGAATTTGTTCATTTTACATCATAATTTAATATCAAAGGATGTAACATTTTATTATGATAAAAATTATTTTTAAAAAATTGCTTGTTTGCAGTAACTTTGTGATCATTTTAGTGTGTTGTTACAATATGTATTGTATTATTTTGTTATCCCATCTTCTTATTTGTAATAATTTATTTAATACTTTACTATCTATATTATATACCTACATTTTTATATACGTCAGCTTCTTTACTTGCTTGTTGGTCATCCTTTTTACGTTTATTATCTTTCGTAAATCCACTCCTTTCATTCTAAACTAAACAAAGGCTGTTTGTTGCACGAACAATAATCAAGAATCTAATCTTCTAAGCAATCATGAATCTGTTTCGTCTATTGTAAAGGGAAATGGGCTATGTGTATACTAGTCTGCCGATGACATTAGATTGTTGTGACATAACAATGTTAGTCATCCGTTGTGTTATTGTGACATTGTCATATTAATTGAACGACTTGCTTAGATTTTGGCCTCGGTAAAACTCAGATGAGATGGTTTTAGTCTAGTTTACCAAGTCTCTCGTAATTGATAAATTAAAAGTGATCAGAGCATCCGTGTGCAAAGCGGAAGCCGTGGTCTAGCGGTGGAAGGAACGGAAGTGGCCCATGATCAAATCTCGCAAGGTAACGTAACTATGTTATAATTGTACTTTGGTCGCTAGCTATGCAATGCCTATGATACTATGAGCTCTATTAAGCTATGAGCTATACTAAGCAGTAAAGGTGTTAAAACAAAAACAAAAAATTTTGAGTAAAGAACAATCTGACCACGTCTTGAACTATTTGAAACACATTGGTCTATATAATAGCATCTAGTTTTAATATTTGTTATTATTATTGTTATTTGTTAGTAGATAAGTAATTATTGTATGTTGCTAATGACCTAGACGTTAAAGCAACTTTAAATAAACAAATAAAAAAATAAATAAAAAATTGATTAAGACCTACATCTAGTTATTTAATACAGAACGCGTTAAATAATTTTCTCTAAGTTCATAAATTTCATATATTATAAGATTGTAACCGCTTTTTAGTTAAACATGAATCGTGTCAACATGTAGTTATTATTATGAGCCCCTATGACATATTCGCTTTCAATACAACTGATTAGATAGACATCTCTCGTCTTTGTCGTTTCAAACGGAGACGTAAACGTAATTAAAGCACAGTTTGTCTCCTGGTCTATTCTTGCTACTTCTAGTTCTTGATTCAGATTTATTCCATATTAGATCAGATAAGAATTCAGATTTGAACAATATCCTATGGAATTGGCGTTTATAAATTTTCTGATCAAACGATATTTTAAAATTATTAATAACTAAAATTTAGTATGTTATAATTAATTAAAAATTGTATTAGGACCGGAAAACTTAAACCGAATCGTGTTTGTATCAGATTCAAGAATGACTCCCTCGGTTTGGTAGAACACGAAATAGGCGGCAATAGCATTCCATCCGGCCTTGTGTATTTGATCGTGCTATTCGAAATTAATTTAACTTCCGTTGATGTGAATAATATCATGTTATACATACGCTATCTTTATTGGAGGGCTGATAAAATTGTCATCAATTTTACATCAATTACATATTTTTTTACATATTATAATGTTAGATTTATTACTATTAAATAAAATAATAATAAATTACAATGAAAATTGATCAGAAAAATTCATCGTTTAATTATTTTTTATCATTATAAAATTTATGAAAAAATAAATAAATAAAAGCTACTTAATCTACAAATGTTTAGGTAAGTAACTCGATAATTATAGCCAACAAAATAATAATAATAATTACTTCCTGTAAACATATTTACATTACTCCTTCATAACATTTTATTTAATAAAATAACAATTCTACCAAGATGATTATAGACGATTGTCATTAAAAAAATACAAGTCATTAAATTATACATTTTATATATTTAATTTAAAGTCTTAACTATATGTACATAATTACCTATTATCTACGAAATTAACTTGGAATAAATTGAGAATTTAATTTATAAACTCACTTATTCATAAGGGAAATACCTTCAATATCTCGTATCCAATAAGTTTAATTCTGAACTTTCTAAAATCATTTGCATAATATATTTTCCATATGAGGGTGAATAATTCTCAAATTAACTTGACTCATATAAGGTTTCAGCGATTTATATAAAAGGCGAATTAAAAAATACAAAATATACACAGTACACATTTTATTCTAGAATTATCGCTATTTTTATTAATTATTTTTGTAAGAGTGTAATTCGTGACTCATATAGCGTAATTCGATTTGAAAAAATTGATTAATTTGCTGAAACCCCGAAACTTTGAACTCATTTTATTTCCGATTTTGGTTGAAAGGAAATTCTTCTAAAGAAATTAATTGAAAACGGCGTCGTCTTCCGCTCATTTAATAATATAATCCGCTCTCCGCCACGCTTACGTTAAACTACAAATAAAATTCTCTAAGGAGCCTCGTGACGATTGCAAATTAACTCTTTGGCAGCCCATCACTTTTGCTTCGTTAAAATTATAACGGAATTTTAATGTTATCGATCTTAGCTTGTTAATTGAAAAAGTTTTTGTTCTACCCTCTATGGGTTGTTGAGATGTGTTCAAATTAATAAATTCACTTATTTTATAATAATTATTGAATGGAGTAATTTTCTTTAAGAATTTATATTTAAATTTACAATTTAAATATAAATAAGTTTTTTTTTTGTAGTTTACTGTTATTGCTTCAATATTAAATACTTTTCTATCTAATACTTTAGACGTAACCATGTCGAAGTTTAAAAAAGTTTAAAAAAAATATCAAAGAGAAGTATATTTTAACGAAATTTTCAGAGAAGCTTAGTATCTGTACTTGTAGTGTGCACTGTCGACCTGAATGGTGCACATATCGTCGTATCAAGCTGCATGTAGAAATTTATCTGTAGTAACAGTTGTTTCTGTTCATGGACCGCAAAACCGAAAAAAGTAAGTAAAATTGGTGGAATTTTTTTTTTTTCAAATTATATAGTTATAGCTCGACATATGACTACACTCCGCCTGTTTTAAAGCTAGAGTGCGGTCCATGAACGAAAACCACTACTATACAGATAAATCTCTATGGGCAGCAATCGCCTCCGCTACACCGGGACGATCTAGATTGACAGCGCACACTCCTCTCACTATACCTGTCTACTTTCAAACTACTCTCGAAACACGACAAGGTCACTTTACGGGTGTTACATTCGAATGAGGTGGCCACTGCCCCAGGACGGCAGACTGGACTAATAATCATCATCAGTCTGCCTACCACTCTTTGATTTAATTTAGATTTAATGTAAACGTATTTAATATCATAAAACATTGTGAAACTTTAATAATAATTTTAACGCTATAAGTTCCAAGTGAATGTGTCTAAGTAAATGTGTTACAATAGTTTTCAGATGAAGTTCCCCGCATTATACTTTCAAAAGTTATGAAAGTTGCAACTCACTTTGCGGCTAGACCGCTATAATTCATTGTCATGTAGGGTAACCATCCTTTTTACAATTTATACTGGAATATTATAGATATGATTATAAAAACAAATGATAGTAACTAGATGCTATGAAATTGCAACTGTAACAATATTTTTTTTAAGTTTTACTTCTAAATATTTTTTTGCGTAACACCCGTGAAGTTTCCTATTTACAATTAGGGATCAACTTGGAATAAGCCAAGTATACTAAGAGGAGTGATATAGTGGTGGCCACTGCTGCCACACTGTAGCTTCGCATCAAATGGAATGTAGTCACGTGTCGAGCTACTATAAAAAAAAAACAAGCTTTTTTCACAAACTTGTTTATAATTTAATTAAAGCACAGCAATTTATACATTTATATATATATTTGTTTAAAATACTGATTCTCTTCGCTCACACCTGTCATTAACACAGAGGTTAGCTGGAAGAGAATGCTATTTAGCATTTAGTTCGCCTGTGTACATGCTACATTAAGTTTTAAATAAATAAATAGTGAATACGATTCCTATCTGTCGATATGTCTGTGGCAGAGTTGTATCTGCACATAGGCCGCACTCTAACTTGACATTGGAAGGTGTACAGACACTTACCGGTACATAAATTTAAAAAAAAACTTCCCTGGTTATACAGCAACGATATTCACTACAACTTTCCATTGGCACTGTCGCTTGATAAATTATCCAAACTTTAATTAAGCCAACTCCATATTTCAGTGTCTCCCCACACCTCATACTCGTGCAATTCAATTCAACATCTAATTAATAAGTTATACAAATTTTACTTATTCATATTTTTTATTGTAGTGCGGTCCATGAATGGAAACAACTGCTACTATAAAGAAACCTGTGCGAGCAGCAGTCGCCTCCACTATGCCGGTTTGAGGAGACGAGCAAGTACCATCTAGATTGACAGTGCACACTCCTCTCGTTATACCTGGCTACTTTCACGGGTGTTACATTTGAAAGTGGTGGTACTATCCCAGGACGGCAGACTGGACGAATAACCATCATCAATCTGCCTACCACTCTTAAAACTAAATTGTAGTATTTTTTAAATATAGGTAAGTCTCAGCCTAGTGATAAAAGATATGACTCACGATCGAAACGACCCGTGTCTAAATCTCACAAAAATTCTAGTTCCAATTTAACTTTGTTATATGTTGGTACTTGGTACTTTGATATTGGAGCAGTACCACCACTTTCAAAGTTGTTTTTCGGGATCAGCATTGAAGTAGCCATTTGTATCGAAAACTCACTATAGCAGTGGCGACTGCAGACATACGAGTATATCTGTGGTAGCAGTTGTCTAAGCTCAAGTATCGCTTCCTAGGTTGACATCAGGTAGAGTGTGATTACATGTCGAGCAAATTTAATAAAATCTCGTTTTTTGTAATTAATAATGAGAATTAAATGTCACTTTTAAGAACAAAAGACTTTTGACAGTACATATTTGTTTAATTGTAGAAAGTTCGTAGACGTCGTAAATTAAAATCCATTAGACTTTACTATGTAAACTAATAAACCTTTTAACTAAAACATCTGAACCCAAACTCATTAACAACTATTATTTTTATTTACTCTTTTATTTTGTTAATAGCTAGAGACTAATGTTAAATTGAGAGAGGTCTAGCGGTAGAAGGCGTGTGTGATGAGACCCGTGTTCGAATCTCGCTAAATTCTTACCGGTACCAATGTAACTAAGAGTATGTTATGTATCTTTGGTCACTCAGTGCCTACGATACAAGCTCTAGTATAGGTAAAAAATTGATACCGTAAAAATTTTTGGAAGATCCGAACGTCTCCGAGTCCATATAACTAGTCGATCGTTTGAAATTAATCAAATTGAATTTGAAATCAATATTCCCATAACGCGAACCTCAATTATACCATGAAAAGAAAACTTATAAACTTAAGAACAATGTTTTCTAGAACCACCACGGGACTTCCAACTAAAATTACCATAACTTAGTTTCAAGTTTCTTGGAATCAGCGATAAAGTATTGAAATCCCGTTGGTGTTATCCAATTTGCGCTAGAATATTCCCGGTTTTCCCACGAGAGTAGCCGTGCTTCTGTGGATTTGTACTTGATACTCGGTGTACATGTAGTTATTTAATTAGACCCCCGTTTGAAGATTTTCATCCTGGAACTTCATCCGCGTTTCAGATTGATCTCACAAAGTTTTTTTAATGTGAAACCCCCGAGGTTAAATACCGAAAGAGCAATTTTTTTTACTAAATAATTTTCAGATATATAACCTCAAGAATCTTCATAAACCGTCAGCCCATAAACTTACATTAAAAATAGACGAGGAAACTCTAAGGGTAAAAGTTTGTTTGGCTTACAGAAATTCGATAATAAGACTTTGTACGAGAATTAAAATTTGAGCTCCTTTGACTATAATTATTTTTCCTTATAACATATACCTATATACTTCTCTATATATTTTAATAGCTTCAGAGACAATTGCTACCACAGGGAAATGTCAACAAACGCGACTAGGGATATTAATTACACTTAAAAGTGGGACTACTACCACGGGACACGAAAACTAAACTAAAAACCATTAACAGTTTGACTTTTTACCGGCAAGAATTTGGGACTTTGAACACGTATACCCTCGATTTTGAGTTCAAGCCTTCAATTGCTCGGCTATCAGTGATCGTTCTAATAGGAGGTACAATTTCAATTCCCGTCATCGATCTTGCTATTTGTCTAGACTTATTACATATATTATACTCGTCATATTGTGACGTAGTATGACCACATTGGCAGCGGGGTCAGGAGAAACAAGCAACCCTTGCCTGAATCAATCAAACGAGATCAATCAAAATACAACTTCACAGCAGGCGTAACCCGTCATTTTACATAGCAACTCAGTAGAGATCGAAAAAACGGACCGGTTTTAAAACACAATCAACCGCACTTCATATTGAGTACTTCACTCGGTTCGTTGTAGATGAAAACAAACCACATAGTTTTATATTGTGCGTGGTTATGTGGTGAGTGTAGTGAAACAAGCTCCTGCCGATGACGTGTTATTTATCGGCAGCCAGTAATGGATCCGGGGACTGCCCCTTTGTGCTTCTGTCAGATTTCAGCCATCAAAAATTTCTTTTTTACATTACTTCGGTACAGTTTATTCATTTATTTTAATAAGCATTTTATATGTGATATAAAGGCATATTTTTAATATTTAATGTACCTTCACACATCTCTCCTCCCACTTTAAGTAACTAAAATGACTAATATTTTGTGGCGTGTAATATAATCCTATAAATGGCGGAATATGCGCGCGAAATTTTTCATGATTTGGCGCTCCATTAATTCTAATTGAAATCCGCACACGGTATGTGATAACTTATAGAACGCAATTTAAAATTTGAAAAGTATTCGTTAAATTGATTCGATGTTCGATTTTCGACGTTCGAATTTCATAACTACATTCCGCTCGTTATTCTACTTCTACTCCGAATTGAATTTTTAAATTTACGCGTCGAGGCGTACTTCCCTTCCTACAAACGATCCGATACCAAATTCCAACGTGTTTTGACTTGGAATTAATTGGAAAACTGTCGAAGTGATCGTGTCGTTTGCTGTACGAGAATGCTTTCTATATTTAAATAGGCCAATGATATCGCAGCGTTAGTCACTCCGTAACGAGTTTCACTACTATCTGTTATAACCACCAAGAACCGTGCGATCCTTCAGCGGAGACGACTGCTTCCTCAGAAATGTCTGTCGCTTCTGCTATACCGGTTTGAGGAGACAAATATGCAGCGCTCGGATTGACAGTATTTGTTATACTCGAATACACTGCCAAACTACAAACTAGCCTAGTCACGATCGCGAGTTCATAGCTAACCCATGGCTGTTATCCATGGCTATAACTTTTCAAAATTAGAACTTTAATTTAAATAAATAAGTGAACCCCACGGTGTTCCTTCACAGTCACCAAAGTACTGGAGGATTGGGTACACGGTAGCATTTATCCAGCAGCAGTGACAGGCAGTTGCATCTCAGTTGTTTTTTTTTTTTAAACCCTCACTAGAAAGGTGAGTGGGAACACGCATACACGAAAGAGAGCCAACTACCTACCTTTGTTAATAATTATTGTCCAATGAGTATTAAAACAACTTATCAGAAAATGTAATCTAAATATAATAAATTAAAGTTAAATCGGTTTTAATAAAAGCTCGTAAATAATACTTAATAAAGGTTATTTACAACAAACAACAATACAATATTGTGTCAGCGCCAGAATTAACCCTTTTTAATTTTCATTGCGTTTTGTGAATTTAAATTTAATTATCATAAAGTGGATACGGGTTTGAAAAATGATACTTCACATCAAGTACAATATTAAGCTTCTTTCATATATTTATTCATGCATTTGAAATCTATACAAAACTTTAAATCTGTAGCCAGAGCATCTGTAAATTCTAAGACACTTATAATTAGAAAATTCCAATTATGATAAATATTAATATTCCAGTATAGTGACCAGTGGAAAGGGGTATGCTAAGGTGGTTCGGTCTTTTGGAAAGGATGGATGAAAGGAGATTAACTAAAAAGATCTATTGTGCGAAAGTGGATGGCAGTGTCGGAAGGGGGCGCCCTAGGAAGATCTTTCTCAGTCAGATCGGTCAACTGCTGAGAAAGGGTCAGATGAGGAGCACCCTCAACCGACGTGCATGCATGAGGGGAGTAATGGATGTGGGCGAAGCGAAAGTGGTATGTAGAGAGAGGAGTCGCTGGCGCTCCATAGTTTCTGCCTACCCCAGTGGGAACAAGGCGTGAGCTAAGTAAGTATTAATATTCCAATTCCAACAATAAATGTTAACCTAGAGTGCGATCCATGGGCGGAAACAATTACTATTGCAAAGTAATTTTCAAAGGTAGCAGTCGCCTCCGCTATGCCGGCTTGAGGAGACGAATGCGCACTATTTATTGTCAGGACACACTCCTGTCACTTGCTACTTGACTGCTATAGCTAATCTCGAAATGCGACTAAGCGGCGGACTAATAACCATCATTAGTCTGTTTACGAAAAAGGTTAGCGTGCGATATAAAACTTTGCAAACTGTTAAGTAGAAGATAATAAATTTACAAGTAAGTACTATTGAAAACGGTACAAATTGTACCACTAACTCACAACATTAACAAAAACTTTACCGGATACATTTCGGGGAGTGTGCGCAAGAGCTACACAACCTGGTTCTACCGTCCCCTTTCTTCTATCGGACGTCCAGGCACCCGGAGAGGTACCATCCGTTTATGGTTCAAGTTTCTAAAGTGCGTACGAGGCGTTTTGACAACACGTTCCTCGTGCGTACTGCGAAACTGTGGAACTCCCTCCCGGTGTCTGTGTTTCCCGACACGTACAACATGGGTCTCTTCAAATCGAAGGTGAACAGGTACCTCATAGGCAGGCGTGCTCCACCTTAGACCACATCACTACTTAACACCAGGTAGGGTGTGGTCAAACGCTTGCCTATTAAGCATTAAAAAAAACTTAGTGCTATTGGGCTTCTTATCACTAAAGATCTAGTTCTTCCAGACATTTTTTTATTATTCAAACAATATATGATATGATGTGATGTTATATGATATGGTGTATTATTTTTAAAGAGTGGTAGGCAGACTGACGATGATTATATTATCAACCCAGTCTGCCGTCCTAGGGTAGTACAACCACTTTCGAATGTAACACCCGTGAAGTGACCTTGTTGCGTTACGTGAACAGTTTGAAAGTAGCCAGGTATAACGAGAGGAGTATGCACTGTCAATCTTGATGGTACATGCTCGTCTCTTCAAGCCGGCATAGTGGAGGCGACTAATGATTGTAGAGATTTCTCTGTAGTAGCAGTTGTTTTCACTAGCTTTACATCAGGCGGAGTGTTGTCACATGCCGAGCTACAATAAAAAAATTTTTTTTTTTAACATTTTTATTTTATGAATAATTATTTTATATTTGTTCTTATATTTATATAATAATTAAATATCTTAATAAGAGTTTTATCCATTGGTCGGTACCACCCTCTCATTTATTTCTTTTTGAATACACTTATTGTGATAAAATATTTCTCAACGAAGTGTAGTGTTAATAATATTGTGTGCGCATCTCCTAACGTCCGCACTCGCGTAATTTTCGCATAAACTAAAATATTTATCACAATATTCGTAGCTAACTGCACACAGCAGACAACGTCAGACGACGACAAGCGCCGGTATAAATCTTAGTTAAAATAGCAGTCTGGACCCGACTGTAACGGGCTTATTCTTGCTATATTTTTATTCAAAACATTTCTGATTGAAACCAAAATTTATTCATATTTATTTAATTGATTGCAACTTATTTGTGGCTGGACATAGTTTTAAGTATTTTCTTAGATTATTTATCCATTTTTTATTTTATATCTTGGTATCCATGATAATTAAACAATAAACCAAAATATATACATTGCCAAAAACATATTACGAATTCCCAAGTCAAAAAATAAAATACAAGAATATAAGAAATCGTTTCTTCAATAAGTGTATTAAGTTTCAGATTAAAGGTAAAATCGAATCAATTTCAAATTGTTAACAAGAATAGTTCTCTGGGCTTCGCAGTACAGTTTATGCAACTCGGGGTTGGTTATCTTGCTTTGTGTTTTGCTAGCACCGACTAGCTTTTGGCCTCTATAAATTATGCAGCTCTCAAGCGGTTATGGGATTTGAATGTATATTTTAAAACATTTTTTGTTAGCGCTTGAAAGCGTTAATGTTTCCGCTTTCTTGTCTCAATATCTATCTATATATATTTTTAAATATATGAATACACAGAACAGCCGAGATCGACCGTCGAAATCTCGCGACATTCATATAAAAAAGTTTATATACTCCCAATAAAGGTAAATTAAACTGTTGTGAGAAGATTTCAGCCGTAACAGAATATTTTCTGAAAATGAATTTTATTGTTATCTTTAAAACCCTTATTCAAGAACAAAACGGAAATGTTACGTGATATGGAGATCAGAGAATTAAGGTCACCCTCTTTATAGGATACGGAACCCTTTGGTAGAAATTAGACCTTCTCACGTGAAAATAAATGTTGTTGCCTCAGTCATTTTTACTTAAAAAAAAGATTTTCTTTATCCTAATGGATTATAAATTAAAATACATGTTTTTATTGTTTATTTTTTTATTGGCAGTCGCCTCCGCTACGTTGGCCTGAGGAGACGAGTATACACCATCTAGATTGACAGTGCACACTTCTCTCTCTATACCTGGCTCCATTCAAATTGCTCCCGAAACGTCACAAGGTCACTTCACGGGTGTTACATTCGAAAGTGGTAGTATTGCCCCACGACGGCAGACCGAGCTAATAACCATCATCAGTATGCCTACCACTCTTTTCTTAAATAGCCGCAGAGACGAATGTGGATTATCCATTGACAGGGCACATTTGTTATACCTGGCTATTTACACAGGACTAATAACTATCATCATCACTATGATTTATTATCACTACGTCATCACGAGTATAACTATCTCTAATAGTATGACTAGGTAGTATAATATGACTAGAAAAAAGCCAGGATATTGGGGGCTATTTTTCATAACAAATATCTATAGTTATAACTAAAAATTGGTAGCATATATATATTATTGCCTATCCCTGAGGGAAAAAGGCGTGACAATTGTATTGTATTGTATTTTTACTTATTTCTACAGTATTCCAAATAGAATTTCTTAGAAAAAAATAAATATTCTCATTTCGTTCGAATAAACTTAAAGCCTCAAATAAGAGGTTAGGTCGTGAAAAGACACTGATTTTGCTGCTCCCCTATTTTCTCTTACGAAGAGATGTTACAGAAACCGGAAATCAAATGACTCGAACCTCGTCCAGAGCGGAAGGCGGTAGATGACGCCGTCCTGCGACTTCCTGTGACTTATGTAGGCATCAAAGTTAATGCTCCAACTTTGAACAACGCTGAAATTGCTATTTTCACATTTAAAAACAGATAAATCGAAAAACTTCTACTTATATGTATGTATGTATCTTCAAGGTTACTTTTACATGGATAGAGATACTTAAAGACTTTTTAAAATTTATAATAAAATTATTTATTATTAATTAAAAATTAAAATTAATATTTGGTCTGTTTATTCGAGTTGGCGAATGGTACTTTGAAACAAGGAGGAGTTAGTTTTGAAAGGTAGGTTAAGAAATTAATGTCAAGGCGGGACCGACATTGTAGCAAACGACAAGGGTTCCTTTTATTAATATGAATTAAAAATACAATGTTGGCCTCTGTAGCTGTTGAGTGGTTAATGCGTGGAGGTCCTAGGTGCGATTACTAGTCGAAAAAAAAAAAAAAGTAAATTTTATTAAAAATGTTTCGCGTCTGGATGTTTATCCAGATATTGTCTTGGTAGCTATTGGAACATGATTTTAGATCCAAGATATTCATTATAATATTTATTCTTGCACAATACGGTGCGTGTATTTCCGAATAACCATTTTCCTTTGAATAATCTTAGGGTATATTAAGTCACTAGCGGAATTTCGATTTTAAGAAAATTGAGGAAATTAACAATAAAATATTAAGATAACACAAATTTATATGCAAGGAAGCGGGATAACAATTAAAGATAAAATAAGTGCGAGCAAGATAGGTGGAATTACATGAGATTGCTACGTGGCATAGGAATGTGTAATTTATTTTAATGTAATGTATTTGTGTATTTTGCGTATCGTATTTTCATTACTATTTATATATTTGTTTCTACTTTAATTATAAAGGAATTCGTTTCAGTGTAAAGATGGGGATAGACGAATGCATATGCTGCGTGACATTTATATATCACTGACGGATGTACGCAGCAGCACTGATGTACGCACGCGTTATTGGTCCGTTCACTAATGACCTAAATGTCGTATGACCTTGATGAAATATAAAATAATATATTTTCAAATATCTTTAAATTTGATCTTGTAGTTGAATTAAAAAGGTTATAAAGGGTAAAATAAACAGGTAAAAACTTCCTTAAAAATCAACTTTAGCACTTTAGAGACTTGTACTGTTTTGAATATAGAATGTTATTGTGTACTTACATTTTACAATGCCATTCACAAGTCTGTGATGTGAAACCATTTGTGTTTGCACTCAGCAATTTTTTCCGCTCGATATTGTTTTTTAAAGATGGAAAAGATCTTATTATTTAACTTTTTCATTACTAAAGTCATTCGATGATGGCTGATGATGGTTATTAGCCTAGTATGCCGTGGGGTAGTACCGCCAGTTTGGAATGTAATAGCCGTGAAGTTGCTAATTTGACGAGCTTATGACGAGAAACTTCGGTAGTATTTACATCAACATTTAAATATTTGATAACAAAATCCCTTTGAAATCTGATATTTATTATTTATAGAAGGAAAACCGTATTATATTGTATAGAATTTATTGAATATTTTCCTCCAAGTAAAAGCTTAGAGATATCTAAAATCGAGCTTACGTTACCGGCTAAGTTTGCACACGGACAGCTATTTTTCTCAAAGGATCTTCATAGCCACTGAAAACCTCTCGTATTTGAAATCTCTTCAGAATTCTTCCAATGCGTAGGAATTCAATGAAATTGTCCGATGGTCGATTTTTGCTAAAAATTCCGCTTTGCTGTCGTAAGCAGATTATTGTATTGAGTTTTACCGTCCATTTTATGTTTGCGTTTATTCAGTAAATAGGTACCTTTTGCTATTAAAGTAACTTATATATTTGTATTATTTTGCTTACTTTTGATTATCATTTGCAGGTGTAGAAACGTGGCATCTGATCTGCCTTGTTAATAATACTTTTTTTTTCTGCAGTAAGCTGAGCTTGTATCATAGACACTGAGAGACCAAAGTTCATATTAGATACATTGGTACCGGTCAGAATTTAGCGAGGTTTGAACACGGGTCTCATTGATCATGAGGTCCGTCTTCTCCGCTACACCACGGCCGCTCTAATAACCTCCTCTATTACAACAACAACCTGTATAATAATATAACGAACAAATTCATAGTGTGAAATATTTTTCATGCAAGTTTAATTATAATCTATAAAAAAAAAATCCTCTTCTATACTATTAGCTGTCCCTGTTTTTCCGCTTTCAATAAATAAATAACCTAACCCAGAGTATGTATTTGGATGCAGTAATTTTTTAAGCTAGTTCTAATCTGGGGGCCTACTCATAACTCAAAAAGTTTCGTTTTACGGTTAATCGTGTCTGTAAATATACGTTATTTATATAGGGTCTTCGCCGATCGTGATTCAATCATGAACGAAACTTCACAAACGTAGTTCTAAGCAGGAAGGCCGTAGGCCCCCAGGGAAGTACAGAATCCTACTCAAGTCTTGTTCTTAATCAAAATCGAAATCGCTCCGGTAGAGTGTTTTTTTTATTTTATTGTAGCTGCGGTCCATGAACGGAAACAACTGCTACAACAGATAAATTTCTACAGTTGCCTCCGCTATACCAGCTTGAGAGGACGAATGAGCACCATCCAGATTGACAGTGCTTCAAGGTCACTTCACGAGTGTGTGTGTACCCCAGAACGGCAGACTGGGCTAATAACCTAACAAGTGGGACTAACTTATTTTATTAACGTATTTTTAATATTTTTATCTTCAGTATAATTATGTACTAAGACTTTGAAAGATACAATTAACGTCATGACAATCCTTAAACTAAAAATTCGTCCTTGGACCCATGTCAACTTTATCCATCATAAACGAACTTTGTACACGTGTAGGGTGGCCATTATCTTATTAAATTTTCTTTAGAATAAAAAGGCTGTTTTAATTTTCTTTGCAATTATGTTTTAAGAGGATGATCTTTAACTTTTTATTTTTTTACTACACATGATAAACCAGGAACTAGACTCCCAAAGTGTGTAGATAATGTTTACTTCAGATGTTCTACAAAAATTAAAAACAACTTTCAATTGTTTCATTAGTATAACTTCTGTCTCACTTTTTAAATAATAAATTATTTAATATTTAATAAATTAATTATTAACAAACTATAAATATTATATTTATTATCTAAGATTTATTTTTAGTATATGAAATATGTTTATAATTTATCAGTACATGACTTATTAAATAATTTAGTAATTAATATTGCCGGCCTACCTATTTATTCTAATATAAACAAAAATATATTTCCGTAGGTTAAACTAGAGTGCGGCAGCTAGTCACTTCCACTATGCCGGTCTGAGGAGACGAATACGCACCTAATGTGTTGATAGCTAACAACAGTCATTAGTCTGATTACACGTTAATAAACGCTATTTGTTAAAAGAAAACAATATAATATTCTTCTTAACAATATACAAAGTACATAATTGATGGGCATTTCTAAATAGCGTGGGAGATTGTGGGTGAAACACGAATTCAAACTTTGATCAACCAACGCAAATCATTAATCTAAGCATCAGATTAAAGAAGATATTTTAGGAATATTGATGTCAGTTAAGAATATATTTTGCAATTAACTAAACAAAACTATTAATTAAGGATTAATTATTAGGATGTGTAAAGATATGTTATCAGGAATCCACGGAAATATTTCAAAAGATTGATTAAATTTATAATCCTAAATCCGGGTATTTATATTAGTTTTCCTGTCTCCCATTAATGGCTGCAAAGCTTTCAAACCATGAGATTTAAATCGAAATAAACGTAATAGTAAGGCCTCATAAAATATTTTAATTTAGACCGGCTGTGGTATAACGGTAGAAGACGGCGCGACCAATTAGATCCGTGTTCAAATCTCGCTAAATTCTAACTAATGTTATATGTATATTGGTGTCTCAGTGCTTATCATACAAACGCAACAAAAAAATAAATAAATAATAAGATGAAAAATGCCCGGTAACATGAGGTACGTACGAACCCACGACCTTTTGTTTGCGCACGGATGCTCTAACAACTAAGCTACACATCCGTTGGCGCTTAACGTGACCGCGTCGAAACTCTATTCTATCTTAGCTGGGTGATATCTGAATTGACGTCACTTTTTTCATCAAAACTCAGACTCTAATTTTTTTCTGTTCAATTTTGTTCATAATTAAATAATAATAAATTCAACATAAATAATTGGTTACAATATATTCGAAGCGAGGAATTTATAATCGTATATTGAACCGTAATTTACCTCCGAAGTTCATTTAAAACGGTAGGATTATGAGATCTGCTTGAGGCATCTCCCTATAGGATTTTAGTCCAATTATCTATGAATCTACACACAGATAGTATCGGTGTTTCTCCTTCTAAGCCTGCGGCGAGGTAATCCTACTCATATTTAATCTTAAACTAAGCCGATTTTCATTTTACTAATCCAAAATACGGCGATTTCAAGGATTAGGTAATAACAACCCTAATTTAAACCTAATTAATACTTTTGAAATAACTTTTAGAAAAAAGGGTTCTCTCTTTAAAAAAAAACAAGCATTATTCTATTAAATAATAAGTTACAATTCATAATTTATTTAAAAAAACACCTTTCATTACAAAGTCTCTTTTTATACTGTATTACTGTTACATAGAAAATACAAGAACAATCTGAAATCCGAAAAAGAATTCGGTTTATTCGGTTTATACTCGTAAAAATAAATAATGGAATTTTAAAATCGAAATCCGTGGAATCTCTCGAAAACGTCGCTCTAAAATTGAAGCTTATATCAAACTATTAAAGTCGAAATTCCTTTAAAAAGGTTTTCAAACTCCTTCAATTTTTCTTTGTATTTATGGTGACTTTATTAAAAACAAACAAGTATTATTTTATAGTTAATAAACTTAAAGTTGGGTTACATTGTTTGATCTCATTTTGTGCTTATTTTAATGTAATTGTACAACTTTTGTTTTTACCTAAACACATAAAAATTACCTTCATTTTAATACTATTATAATACGTATATTTCTTAAGAAAGTAGGCCGATATGCCCTGTCAATGGATGGTGTGCATTGATCTCCTTGAGCCGACTGCGGCCAGACATTTCTGTGTAGCGGCTTAACATGATGACAATGTTATTTTATTTTCTTACTGTGCACAAAATGAACAATTAAAATTTACATAAAGTTAGTATGAGCATATAAATTCATTCATTAATAAACCTTGCATGACCTTAAACAAAACTCAAAGGAAGTTTGTAGAAGTTAAATCATTTAAGATTTAAGTTGGCAATTGCCAAAATGTACCTTATAATTATTTCAAGAACGGCGACTAAGATGGCAGGAGATAAAATATTACTCAGAAATTCTCTGTTAATTTAAGGAACATCTTCCTTCACCGCAGAGCTCAGTTTCATTAGTGTAAAAGGGTCTGCATGCTCCAGGGATTTCTTTGTTTCTAAAAGAAAAATTTAATGCTCTTTTGTCGTGATATCGTTGGTTGAAATTGGCTATAGACTATGCTGTGAATGTAGCGCATTCCGGTTTATCAAGATATCTTAGAGATTGATTTATAAGGGTCTATTTTATTATAGCTTAACTCTTGCCTTATCTTGTAATTACGGTTTAGTTTCACCGTAATCTGCCTTCGAGGGATATAGAACGATCTCATTACCCGCGCGGTCACTGGACCATCAAATTTAGTTTATAGAACTGTCAACGAACTTTCACAGTTATTAACGAATTCTATTTAATTGTTATTAGTAATTTTAAAGTAAGCCTGTTTACGTTAAGGTTGTTTTTACTAATGAAAATTTTTTAAACCCATTTGTATATATTTTTTTTCTAGATTTATATATTTTTATTATAATAATTAAACGTTTATTTTTTATATTTCTTATGTATGTTTTATTTCAACATATTATTATTTAAAATCATTTTCGTTTATGTTATTTACTACGCCCAGACTTTTATTATTATTTTCATACATTTTATTACATCACGAATTTTTCCGGTAATATATTTACATTAAACGAAAATACTTTTTTCCGTGCCGTCTTTTAATATCGCGTTGTGACGTCATGATTACCATGAAATATGCTTTCACTCACAAAAAATATGTTTATTTAATAAAACCGAGAAAAGAAATGAGAGTGGTAAACAGTCTGATGATGGTCAGCCTTAACGATGCACATTCCACTTCTCAAGACGGCACGGCGGAGACGACAGCTGCAACAAGCAAATCCATATGGTAGCCGAGATCTTTCTCTAGCTTAACATCAGATAGAGTCTGGTCGCATGCCAGGCTACTATAAAAAAACATCTCGGAAAAATACAAATGAACAATCCGTGATTTTAAGAGTATATCAAATGCAGATAAAATATTTTTATTCCATTACTTGAGGAATTTATTTGAATAAAGATATTATTCGAGTTATAGTTAAGTACTTCAACATTTATGGCACTAAGCAGAATGAAACAGAAATTGGTCCGATTAAACATTCATATTTCTGCGTAGAAAAAAGTAGAATAATAATTTTGTGTGCATTTTAATATATAAAACAAAAATGCCTATCGCGTCTGTCTGTACGGGAAATTCTCTAAAACTACTGTTGAAAATTTTCATTCGGTTTTCATCATTAGATATATTGACTAGTTTGTTGGGCGCGCTTCGCGGCGCTGAGATGGTTTTTTTTTTTTGGTAATTTAAAAAAAAAATTTTGAAAAAACAAATTATGGATTTCGAAATTAGAGGGCATTTCCTACAACCTTTGTTCCGGCACTTGTGCCCTATCTCGTTCCGTTTCCGAGATATATCCATCACTTCCGGTCCAGAGTCTACTTCCGGTCAAAGTCAAGTTTTTCCCGGTGTCGCGGAGGCCCCCTCTATACGTCTCAAAAAGAATCACCCCCTCCAACCCTTCCGCAAGTGCTCCATAATCGATATCAGTGAGTCAGTCAGTGATAATCGAGCTTCATGAAGAAGAGCTGATTATGATTTTGTACATATATTTTTTTAAGTATTTCGAATAAAACTGCATCAAGAATTGATTTAGAGCTCACAATCATATTAAAGAAATAATTTGGAAAAAGAAAATAACCAGGTTTAATTTTATATCATTAGTTATTGAGTAAAACTGCTTCAAAAATACAACTGGCAACATGTTTAGCCTTAAGTCTTCTGATACCGTTTGAAGTAAATAGGATTTTTCTTTGCTTCAGGGGTGGTTTTAGCCTAAGATGGTGTTGGTGCTGGTGGTGGGAGTGCTATGCGTGTGGGGCCGCGTGAGCGAAGCCAACCCGGACGCGAAGCGGCTGTACGACGACCTGCTCTCCAACTACAACCGACTCATCCGGCCTGTGGGCAATAACTCCGATCGACTAACGGTCAAATTGGGACTAAGACTCAGTCAGCTCATAGACGTCGTGAGTACTATTTACTTTATACTGCTGTTTTTATTAATTAATTTAATATATAAACTCATAGAGATATAAACTAGAGGTGCAAACTTCATACATTTGACATAAAAAAGCGTAGGCCGCTTGAAACGATTTGACAATATTGCGTCAAGTCCAGTACTAACTGACAGAGAACCTAAACGTGGCTGTGGACATATTTTCTCTCGTATCACGTTGAGAGCGTTATTGCACATCTATATATCAATGTTTAAACTACTAATAATTAATTAAGCAAGTTTATCTAGTTTATATTGTTCACTACATGTAAAGATAGGTAGGGATCTGATCGCGGGTACCTTTTCTTTGACGAAACGCGCGTCTTGTACCATTATTTTAGTATTAATAGTGTAACGCGAAGTTAAAGAGAGATTGCTATAGGAATGATACTTCTATATTAACCAAACCGAAATAGTTCTACAGGTATGTAAGAAGTTGAATCGAAATCCAACTAAAAGCAAATGCTAAATTGGTCCGCACGCGAGATCCCTTGAATTTAAATTCATAATTTCATTCCTGTTTGACCCCTAACTAAATAGTAGTGAAGCGAAATGAACCAGATTACCTCTTACATATCGTTAAATCCTTTCATTAAAAAGGGGTTTGCTTACTCGTAGCTTGATCCAACATTACACTTATTAAAACTTTTCTATATAGAACCTTTTTATTAACACTAAAATAACATATGTATCTAAATTGTCACGCCTTCAGTCCTACGGGGATTGAAAGAGAAATTTTCTTCAATATTTACAATACCTCCAGAATATTACGCGAGTTAATAATTTAATTTTTTTCTCTTTTGTATCCCAATAAAAAAAAATCAAGATACTAAATTAAGAAATATAACTTTTGTAAAAGAAATTGCTGATAATAATTAAAAATCAGAGAAGTAATTATAAGATTTAATCGGCTTTCTATCGCGTTTATTTTAATAAATATAAGTACGATTAGTAAGTGTGCAAAAGAAAAAAATATTAAAAAAATATTAGCTACAAAAACCACAGTTTAACCCAGATTGTTTATATAAATTCTAACATGCCTCTAGAATGTACTACCTACAAAGTTATAAGTACATAATATTGAAATTAATTCCAGTAGTTTAATAATAAAGTGAACTTATTGATACCAGGTCAACATAACTCCCGAGAGATTATTGTTCGCATTGTTTAACTATATAATAGGAGAAGGCACGGTTTTAGATTTCAATCCAGACTATAACAGCTATTTAAGTTTATAACAATTGGCAATATCGCAGATGTCCAGCCACGTTGTATCTGGGGTGAACCAAAACTCATTTAACTAAACCGGGAAACGGGCGCAAGCTGCTCCGTTAAAATTGAATTCGATGTTTCAACCCTGACCGCTGTTCTCCCACTGTTCTAATAAAAAAAACTGGTTTATAAAATATAATATTTTTTTTCTTGTTCGGCAATATTTTCCTTTTTTTATTATTCACACCCGCATAGCTTTTTATAGTAGCCCGGCATAACTGTTACGATCGGTCCATGATTAGAGAAAATTCCTACCAAAGAGAACGGTTTGCAAGTGACAGTAGCAAGTGAATAGACAGTCAGATTTGTTTAGTATGTAAATAATGTTAAAATTAAAATTTAATCAAAGGTTTAATTTATATTTATATAATTATATAATTAATTTATAGTTTAGAAAATAAAAGCGAGGTGATGAAAGTGCACTGTCAATCTAGATGGTGTATATTCGTTACCTCAATCCGGTATAGCGGAGGCGATTACTGCCTGCGAAGATTTCTCTGTGGTAGCACTTGTTTCCGTTCATGGACTGCACTCTAGCTTTACATCAGGAGCAATGTTGTCATATGCCGAACTACAAAATAAATACATAAATAAAAGTAATTTACACAATTGTGTATTTACTATATATATTATGTATATTTGAAATAGAACGTAAGCGATAGCGATCATTGATTTCAAACACCACGTTTCCATTTAATTGATAGTAAACATAAAGTTTTGTGGCGGTGAATCGCTACGTCTGCGGTTCGTTCGCTTCCAATAGTTTATTATTTGTGTAGAGGTACACTTCTGACGTGAGCGACGAAATTGTTTACTTTTTTATTATAGTTCGACATAATATGACCACACTCCGCCTGTTGATAAGATATAGTACGGTCCATGAACGGAGACAATTGTTACTACAAATTTCTACAGACTGCAGTCATCTCCGCTTTGCCGGCTTAAGGAGACGAATGTGCACAGTTCGAAGTTATCAAAGTTTGTTTCTGTATAATGTATAACTTTCTCGACACTATTGGTAACCTTTGTTTGTAACTCTTATTTTTTGCGAGCTACTTTTTTATATAATGATTTAAAAAAAATGTGTTTAATGTTCTTGTTTTCATATATATTAATATGAAGAATAAATATAAAGTAATTAATTGATTTTGTCGCAAACGATTGAAATGTACTTCTAGTTTATGTAATTTTATAACATATGGTTTTAACACGCAGAGTATTTATACCGAAAAATGTACCGCGCGATTGAAAATTGTTTTGTGAAGTTTTTTTGCATTTGTTTTTTATTATATTTCCTAAAATTTTAGAGCTGTAAAAACTACTGGAATTTTATTCCAATTAAAGCTTTTCATAGTATGAATATATCGTTATTTATTTCACGTTAAAATATATTTTTTTGATGCTATTTTTGAAGTATAACTTTAAAATATCGTTAAAAATTCAAAAGAAGGTACAAAGAATCTTAATATAAAGAAGAATTTCATCAGATTTGAGTATGTACATCCTTTTCTATCTGTAATACAGCGTTTTCAGTTCCAGTTAGGTAGATGGCAGCAGCTTGATGGATTCCAGCCATACAGCCAGGATTATTATTAAGAACTTTATTGGCTTAAGAACTTTAAAACTTAAAGAACATTTTCTAGGTTTAATTATATATATGTTAAAATAAACTATATCTAAACTAAAAAAAAACGTAAATTGAATCCGTAAACCTATTTCAATGTGGTTTCGATCAATCGATGGCAATAATGACTCCGGTCAAAAACCACACACCATTTTCAATTTTGCTCTAAACAATTACATATGACAAGCGAATCTTTGACCAAGTCCAATTTCATTTCAAAGTTTTCAACATTTCGATAACAACACTGCGGTTACTGGTTGTTATTGGAACTTTGCTTTTCTGACATTTTTCATATGTGATTTCATATATATGGGAACTAGTAGGTATATCAAAGTATACTCGTATTTCTGTTGAAAATGAGAAATTTCAATAAATCGAGCCAAACAACATGATATTTTGTTATAAAAATAATTTATTAAAAAGTTACTGTCGCCGACATCAAAAGTATTCCCAATTGTCTGAAGGTAAAGCACTAGATTATAAAATAAAGCCTCTCTGAAACGGTGAAGAAGCCCGCATCTGATTCATCAATTTCAATATCAAACGAAAAACGGCGCGACGATATTCCAATTTTAAAATTCATGACCCTCCTTCTCCTCTCTTCTAGGGAGGTTCGTTGGCCAAACGTCTTTTGTTTTTGATCTCCATTTTATTAGGTGCCATTAAATTTTACATACCGCTTCATTTATGAATTGTTTGTAAAAAAATTAATTTTATTGTATTTTTATTAAAATAATATTTTATTATTAGTAAATATAAAAAGAAAGTACGAGTATACAAGAAGGACTGATTCCAGTATAGGCTTGATTATATGATATATAAATAGCATAATTCTTATTATCTTTCTCAAAATTTTTAAATAAATATTGCCGGAAGTTATAAAAAATATATCACAATTTTTTGTTTATCATTTTGAGAATATTTTAAATTACTAGCTTTCCTCGGCTTACGGCACCAGAAGTCCCACTCCAATTATATTTTTTACCATCTAGACTACCACTAGATTCCGTCTAGTGAGTAAAAAGACAAAATGCATTGCGACGTAATTGCAGAATAGCTGAAATTTCCTCCCCCTACAAACACTAGTGCACTTGGCGTTGAAGTAAAAAGAAGTTATATTTACTACGGTTAATACCAAGATGGCATTGTACAAATGTAAAGAATCGTAAGACAATTTAAATACAAAGGCAAAAAATTTTATATTATTTATATATTTATTCATCACCCGAAATAATATCGAAACGGATTACTCGTTTACTGAGTATAGTATAGTTCTGTGGTGTCTCGTCGTTGACGTCTATATATTGTGTTAACGTTTCTCTAAATTACTTAAAATAAGGAACAAAATAATATAAAATGTATTAATAGTTGTACCCGACGGGCCAGTAACGCGCCTAGAGCTTCTAAATTACAATATATGTTGTTGAAACTCCCGATGCCGACGTATTCATTCATAAAAATGTGACTTTAAATAAATATATTGACATATATGCTATTAATAATATTTATATCTAAAAACACTTTGTATATTTCTTTTTTTTTTTTTTCTATATATATTTTTTTTATATTTCTATATATATTTATTTCTATAATTCTGGCATTATTGTAATTGTATTTTTTTTCCTTTTTTGTTATGTATTTGTTGTGACGCGTAGTGGCTTGGCTGGCCAACAGCTGTATGCTATGGTGTATGTAAATAAATAAATAAAAAACTGTTTAATAATATTAAAGTATTTGTTATTCATTTTGACTACTACTACTAAATCATCGTCAATGTATAAATAATGTAATTATGTTAGCACAAAAAAAATATTGTTTTTGTTTTCGTAACTTTAAATTGGTTTAAACTACAGGTTTCTTGTGAATGGCGACAATGAGAATGTGGTCCATTCCATTTAATATCGTAGTTGGGGATAACTTCATGCTGGAATCTGCAGTGGCTTTGTTTCTATTTATTATGCAAATGTATTTATTTATACATTTATATTATGTAACTAAAGTATACAAATTGTAAATAAAGTATACTATTTATTAATATAGAATCGTATGAATCATTTTTGTATTAATTTCGATTTTTAAATCAATACTGAAATATATTATTTCTTAACTTTTTTTTTGTAATTTAAAATAATAATAATAATATAAATGATTTCGATAATTTAAATTCGAGAGCTGAGCTGTTGAGAGAGTTTTGAGCAGTTTCACTCTAATAACAATTTATTTTAAGTACAAAATTTGAAAACAAATCTAATAGTACATAATAATAGATATCAGAGCATTTTAGATATCCTCTCAATATATGAAAGGACGCGCTATAAATATACATAATACATACATACACACTACAAGCGTTTAATACTAGAGAAAGAAACCTTTATAAAAAATCTATGAAATAAACAACTGCAAAGAAGTACTACGAAAAACACCCTAAAAAAGCACGAACCATTATAGAAATAAACTACCAAACGATAGTGTTCCAATAAGGATTGGAGTTTATAGCCTGGTATTTTTTCATCAATTATAAAGGAACTTTTCGAGGATGTGTATTTTTACGAAGTTACGAGAACGAACCTTTTTTAATTAAATAATTTAAAGCTTACTACTAAACACGCAAGCCTTCGGTAAAATCTCGTTTTTGCTTTAAAGTTTTGTAGTTATAGGTAGCAAGAGTGGTAGGCAACTGATGATGGTTCTTAGCCCAGTCTGCCGTCATGGAGTAGTACCACTTCTTGAGAATATAATACCTAGGATAATAATAGATAATAGGAGGGTCCACTGTTAATCCGGATGGTGCATATTCGTCTCCTCAAGCCGACATAGCGAAGGCGACTGAAAAATTATCTGTAGCAGCAGTTGTTTCCGTTCATGGAGCGAGACAATTGAAGATGAAAATGGCTAACTAATTAAAAATCTAATTAAAATAATAAGCAAAATAAACGTGATATAAAAAGAAACTATTCCATAACAAATATTTTTGATACAAATACAAGTTATCAAGATATCAATACAAATAAACAATATAATGGCTAAGAAGTATCTGATATTGTTAGAAAGGAAAGAAAATTCAAAAAGCGTTTTCAAAGGGCTCTCTTAACCTTTTCTCTCAAGACACGAAATCTCAAGAATGCATTACGAATACAAGTGCTATCCTCATCTCAAATACGTTTTTGAGTACGCTACGTTTTTGACAATTTAGAGAAATAAACTGTTATTTGTTAACAAAACTCAACCTTCTAATATATACAAGTAAGTATATACATACATATATACAGATGTCGTGCTTTCGCTTTTCCACACTTATCATTTTGGAGGTGTTAGAAATTTCAGGCTAACCTTAGAACCAGCTCTGGAGTACTTCTTTGTTTGATCTTCCTTGGATTTGTAGTGGCGTTGATTCTCTTTTCTATTTTACTTCTAATTAGCACTTGTTAAACATGAAGTTGACTACAGATTTTCAGGAAGGCACGTTGAGTGGATGGAGGATAGTGAAAGGTTTATATGTGTGAGTATATGAGTGTTGTATGTGTGTGCGTGCATGCTGTTCAAACAAATAGATTTCAAACAATAAATAAATAGATTTTTTATTTCATACATCTTTGCCATTGATTGCTTGCTGCAAACTTGCCACATTTCACTGGGCCAGCATTGCTTATCTGCCTGCAATTCCACGTCGGATTACTAAATTAAAAGGAAACTGTTTGTAGAAAATATTACTTATATAAAAAAACGTTTCTAGTAGTACACAAGACGGTCAATAATATTATAGGTATAATTCTCACAAATCCCTATAACTCGAATTCGGCGTCCGCATTGCTATTCTGAATCACGTTCCTTCCAAGAAGAAAGCTTTGGAAGGATGGTCTACATATGTGCAGGGAATACTAATTTAGTGACGTAGTTTTGTAACTGTTTTAATGTTAGGACCAATGATTCAAACTTTAATATGTTTTCTTAAATCAGAATTTGATGAACTGGAGCAAATGCTTGTGTCACAACCATCTATTTAAAAAGAAATACAAAATAATATCTTACTTATCATCTTTATTTTTACTGGATAAATATCTGAAGAGTTGTTTTTGAAAAAATCCAGCAAAAACCTTTTCTAATACGAAAACCATTGTTATAAATGTGTTATTATTTATACTAACTCAAGAATTAGTTGAAAATCTATGGGCCAGCCCGCTACACTGGCGTTTTATAGTTTTCATGCGGACTTGTAGAAAAATTTCCTTACATTAGTTCTTGAAAACTTTTACATAAACACTTTTGGGATGTAAATCTGTGATGGAATCCACGTAATTTGAAACTGAATTTAAACCGAACGAACGGTTCGGCGCATCCTTTTTGTGTCGGACAATATTTAGTCAAATAAAAAGTGGAATGCGAACATGGTATGGACGGCAAAACATAATTTTTAAAAATAATTTTTAATATTTAATAAATGTGTTTTCCCATTGTTATATTCAACTACATTCATACATACGCAACATAGTCAAATCGTTTGAAGCAGCTTACGCTTTTTTATGTCAAATGAACTTTGCACCTCTAGTATATATCTATACTAGTATATATCTATACTAGTATATATCTATATATGTGTTGTCCTATAGTTTTCTTCAGTTTACATTTACAATAAAATACATAATCGCAATAAAATTATAAATTTTTGAAATAAGTTATTTTATTCGCTGACAGTGCAGCTGCCACGCGCCTGTATTTTCAGTCCCATTTTTTATTTCACCAACGCAACAATACGTATAAATGAATTCCACTTTAAAGAAAAAAATAATTAAACAAAAAAATAACCTATGTTACTAAACTCCTAAAATATTCTAATATTGTGTGTTATCTTACAATTAGAATGATATTTCAAAAAGGAAACCGACGGAAATCGCTGTTCGTATCTTAAGTATGTCACACCTTCACTTTTATCAGTAACGCACAAATGTAGCCTGAGTCGAATTCGAATGTTTCTATAAAATCAATATTATAAATACGTCTAAAGTATGCACGCGCGCACGCACAGGTATTTATGTTTTTTTAGGAAAGAGCAAGGATACCGTTATACAGACTATAGTCCTCAACCTACGTAACTCGTAAAAAATATTTTTTCAGTTAATAAAGATATATTTTATTTATAAGCATGGGAATGGATACACAATAGAATTGCACCACAGTATTAAATTTACTGGAAATACAGCTGCGAGGTTGTTAGCAGCTGGTCTTAGTCTGCTTATGGTTTTACTTTGACATTTATCTGAAACTCTTCAGATATTTATTAAAATTTTATTTATAGAAATGTATTATTTAAACAGAAATAGTAAATATACAGTGTCCCGTAAGTAGTTGCATCAACGGTATTCTATAGATAGAGGGGTTCAGTATCTACAATATAATTTGTTTTTTTTTATACCTTCTGGTTTAAAAGGTATGACATTTTTAAGAAATTATCATATTTACACAAAAACAATGGTTAAAAAATATGTTTATAACTATTTACCCTATAGTAAAGAAAACTTTGAAGTAACAAACATTCATTGTACGTTTTTAAACCACAAGTTCTTCATATGCCTATTTATAGTTTATTTATCTAAGTTGCGATGATTCTAATGTGCATTATCAAAATATGTCAATGTTGTTTGAAGTTATTCGCGAACATTGCATTAAATAAAAAACCATTGAGGATAGTAAGCGTTTATTTTGATCAATTTATGAAAGGTTTGCAACCATTATGGTCACGTGACAACGCGATATCTTTGTCAAAATAAACCCAATAGTACACCGCATAAAATTTTAATTTAGTTAGAAATATATCAATATCAATATACAATTTATTATATTACTTTAGAAATTTATTTAAATATTCAGTAACCATGTGAGTATACATGCCTTATGTAACGCACAGTAATAAAAACGTAGCAACTGTAGCTTGTAAAAACATTGTAGCTGTCTCGTAGCAACTCGTAGTAAAATCTTAGACACGACGTAGTAAGCAACATTTACACGAGTTTTACTACATAATAATATTAATATAAACAGAAATAAAACTTTGTGAAGTAAAAAGGCATGTTTTAATGACGACTTAGGATATTTTCGTGGTATCTAAGCGATTTCCCTTGAGGACAATCCTGCCATGATGTTATGGTTGAGCAACTTTACCGTTTGACACTTTCAATACTGCATAAGTTGTAAACTTTACTACGTATTTACATAATGCAATTGTCGATAAAGTCTCCACACTATTTTACGAGTGTAAGTTTCCTTAAAATATGTTATATTATACGTTTAATTTTATTTAGGTTAATAGAAATTGTGAAGACTTATATCATATTTCATAACTAACTATATTTAAGATGAAATATACTTATGATTAATATATATCGAGAAAAATATATCACTTTTTGAATACACTTTTTCCTTTCACGAATCGCATTATGAATATTTGTGTAAAGAATAAAATTTAAATAAACGTCCAATAAATTTCTCAGCATCTCACAAAAGAATATTTTTGGCTCGTACAAAAGGAGTTTTAAAATTCGAGATGTCTCAAAAGATAACGTTCGAAAGTAAACATGGAACGCGTGAACCGCATTCCAAAACCTCATACATTGCAAATTGCAACTCAAGAGTTCCAGACGAGTGATATTGGTTCAGTGTAAATAACTGCACTATACGACACACCAGTTAGCAATTGTCCTACGTAAGCGAATATATGCGACAACATGCGACAGTTTAGTTCACTATAAAATTTCTCTATGATTTAGAATTCTAGTTGAGTATTTGTCAATGAAGAGATTTGAGAAATTAATAGTTATAATAAATAGGTGTATTTTTTATCAATTTTATGTTGATTATTGTTATAATAAAAATTAAATTAACAGAATTTTTCTTATTGTTAATTACCAATATATTCAAAGCGCTTCTTTTAAAAGAGCCTACCTTTGTCTTCATAATTTACTTTAATATCTTACGAGTATCGCATAATATCGCCCACGTAGACAAAAAAGAATCTGTTTAACTAACAAATGTCTAAAGTCTGAAGGTTTGTTTGTTGGGAAACGTTTCATATTGATACTCTTTGAAAATTGAAATCATAGAAAAATATTTTCCGAAGTATGTTTTATGTAAACTATATAAATATTCTTGTTTATTTCTCTAAATGAAGATAAAATTTAATAGCCAAGGAGACAAAAGCTTATTCTCCCCATCATTGATAATATCTTGATAATTCTGCAATCAATCTTCTTGGCGTCTAACAGCATTACATCACTTATACTGAAAAAGTATACAACTGGGAAATTAAACAATTTGAGAATATAATAATTTAAAATAAACGAAAGTAACAATATATTTGTTGTACTTTTCCTGTATTAATTAAATTCTTTATAAAACAAATGTAGGACTGGATTTAAAATATCATATTTTTATTCGTTCAGCATTCTGCATCACATTTGACGACACTGTTTTCCTTACATAATACATATTACTTAATAATAATATTAACAGTTGTTTTACTTAAATGTCATATTTTTTTTTAATTTCAATTTTAATTAGGGACTTTTAACCCGACAGGTTACGCCAGTCCCATCATAACTTAAACATTTACAAAAATGCCATATTTAAACTTACATCCTTTTTCGATTCTTCAGGAATCTTCTTGAAGAATTATTTATGTTTGCTTTTATTTATCTTTTGTTTACAATATTCAGATTTATAATAGTCATAAATTCAATAGGGATCACTTTAGATTGTTTGTTTGTAGAGATATTAATTAGATTTTAGTGAATATTTATCAATGTCTTATTGCCTATAAGCCGACTGATATTGAGCTAGAGTCATGTACTAGAAATAAATAGTATCACAAATGTCGCTTCCACCATGCTGGCTTGAGGAGACGAATTGTTACCATGTTGTTTGCAAGTGAAAACTCATCTCGTTATACCAGGCCCTCTCGATCGTGAGTCCCCGTCTTCAATCGCTAGGCTACAGCCGCTTTGAAAGAAAAAATACACTCCAGCATCGTTAAGGCAATTGCAATAAAAAATAAGGGGAACTAATTACTGTTAAGTGCTCTACTCACGAGTTCAAAGTAAACGAAACATTTAAAGACAGTCGGCGTTTGTACTAAGACTTCCGTCCACAAAAAGCTTAAGAAAAAACGTTAGGTTAGTAGGACCAATAAATTATTTCTTGCTGTTTAATTAGAAGTGAAAAGTGATCAGGTATTCTTTTAATCTTGGATCCTCAACTCCTTCAACGTAATTTGAGAATGAGTGATAAAGGCAGTGGTATACATACTCCGAACGTACTCAAGGCTTATCGCACTCGATTGATTTACGACCTTATTATTTTCGAAGTTACTTACAAGTTAAGTGACGCGCGATTGTACACGAATGCTTTAGAATTTTATATATCTGTACTTAAAGCGCACATCAGGTTCTTTGTCACAAGATAAAATCTAATTTATTCCTAGAACAAGTTCTTTCGTAATAATTTGTAGGATTTTAAAGATGATAATATTTTTTTATCAATTTATCTAAATATACGTATTTTTATTTCAATTGTAAGCATTCTTCATAGTCCCTGCTACAGTGATGGACGATTTAGTTCAGATTCCTTCTCTTTGTATTTGGGTAGAGAAAAGTTACTTTTGAATAGGTAATTTCTTTGACAATATCTCTTTTGACGTTTTCTTTCTAAATTTTATTACTTACAAAGAAAAATTCATTCGCGTTTGTTGAGATTTTTTAAAACGAAATTTTTTAAGACGAAATTCTCTTAAAATTGGTCATGTTTTAACTGGTCCTTATTATTTTTGTACATACTTTAGTACATCTGCATTAGCACCAAACATGTATATTATGTAGATTGACACCGTTCCAAGATAAATAAATTCGTAACAAAAGTATCGTAGCAGAATCGTAGCATCTCGTAGCTTACTACGAACTCCGCTTTTGGATTAGGAATGCCTTTACTAGAATCTGGCTTAGGACATGTCACACATTCAATATCCATTCTACAATTGCAAAGATTTCCTTCTCACAACCTATGTAATAGTATATAGTTGTACGTCATAACAATATCGTCACGGGGATAAAGTTTTTGTTCGCACTCTGTAGTTTTTTGCTCAAGGGGCAGAAGCTCATAAATTCAGTATTGACATAAACTTATCTCCTATGAGAGCTTAATATAGTTGTTCATGTTAACGTTATAAATATTTAGTATTTGTCATGTGCGTATAGTATGTACTACACACACTGGGAATTGAAGACATATCTCCACTTTGTGCATGATAACTTTGACCACTAAGTTACACATTGCTTATGTGAAAACGTTAAAATTTCTCTAGTCTATCTTTCCATTTTTAATTCATTATGTAAGTATAAAATTCTATTATATATTTAAACTCGTTTTACACTGCATTGTGTATTTAATTTTTAATTTATAATGATTGTATATTTAATAGTAGTAGGCGTTACTTTGCGGAAATCCATAACCAAATAATATTAAAACACTACTTTGCAACTAATTTCCTTGTGACTGTGCACCTACCCTCACTAACATTGATTAGCAGAAATTAGTTGCAAAGTAGTGTTTTAATATTATTTATAATGATTGTTTTATATGTAAACAAGTATACAACTTGTTGGGTATACTCTAAAACTATAGTTTTAGATTATAGTAAATTGTTTAAATTTTTGCTACCTTCGTACCTGTCAGATAACCTCTACTGCCGCTCAGTATTATTATATGCCTTCATTTTTATAATTAAATCTGCATATTAAAAAAAAGAACAGAAAATATTTTAAATGTTCTAAAATAGAGGAATAGATGCAATTCTACACAGAAATTTTCATTTCATTTAAGGACATTATTCTTATTCAGTGAAAGGGGTTTTGAATTATGGCGATTTTACAGTACGTTTATTCGTTTTCACCGAAAAATGTGGTTAAATTATGGAAGAAGTTTACATGAATGCAGCTGTTATGGTTGGGTTGACATAGTGTGGAATTACCAGGAAATTAATATTTTGTATTTACATAAACATCTCCAGTGACATCACAATGAAATGACCTGGTCGGGTTACGGGATCAACTTGGAAGTAACTGGGTATAATAAGAAAAGTCTACCTTGTCTACTTTCACGGCGCATACTCATTTCATCTAGCTACTATAGCGGAAGCGACATTAATTCTCAGTTGTCTCCGTTCTTGTCTCCGTACGGTCACATGCCAGCCTACAATAAAAAAGAAATATAACACCCAGATCCAAAATAAAATGTTATATTTTTATAAAATAAATAATTATTTAACTGAATTAAAAGATTTAATGCGGCTTACTTTTAGCGTTGCGGCCATCGTGGTCGCGGTGAGATTTTGAAACCATTGGATTAAAATTCAAAACAGAGGTAAACATGTTCTCGCAAAATCGAAGGAATTTTTTTTCTTCGAATCGATAATCAAACACAGGATCTACCACGGACGCGCTGATTACTCGACATAACCCTGCCAATATTAATAGTAGGTTAACACACGCTAATTTGATGTTAATTATTAGTTAGTAGGTTGGAGTAGTATACTCACGAGACGTGCTTTGTCTTCGGACACATGTCACATCATCATTTCTAATGCTTAGTAATTTACTGTTTTATACATACCTACCTTACTGTACATTATATTATGCTTGCACTAGAAGTCCCACCACATATTTCGCTACAGATTTTTAAGATACTTGTTATATGATCAAGTGTATCGTTTTGTATAATAAACTGGTCGTAGGTATTCGAATGAAGAATCCAAAACTGAACATATCTTGAAAATTCCCGATGCTAAATTATTCGATTTGCAACAATTAGAAATCTAACAAATACTAGTCGTTTGATCGTAATAATCGTTTCTACAGACATTTGTACTATTACAACTGATCTATTTTCAAGCATAGAACCTTCGCCAGTGATTTATTAACATAATGTCCGTATGCTCGAATAATGTAGAGTAATCGAACGTCACATTTCCAATCTATTATAAACCCTGTTGCCTAAAGTGGAACACTCAAATTTCAAAATTACGTTTAAATTATTTTCCATACCACTTGCTCTGATTAAACACTTTTGTATAGGTAGAGTACCTGTAAAGGTAGACTTCTGAGCTCACCGTAAATCTCTATGCAAAAATAAAATTTTATTTTTGAAAAAGAATACCTATCTAATGTTAAATTATTTTTAATTTTTTAACTTTTTACACAATGACGAAATATAATGTCCGCCTCTCTCGCTCTTCCTACTTTAAGTTTAACTTAATTTACTATATTTATTAAATTAATTAAAGTTCTTGCTACGCCCTACAAGGGGCGTGACATTATATGTGACTGTATAAATTATATTATGTGACAGGTAATAAATTAATAAAAAAATAAAATTATGGTTGGTAAAACAGTTATAATTAAGCAAGAAAGTAATGGTAGGAAAATTCGCAAGTGTACCTTAAGGACAGCCCTGAAACATCAATTCTGGTATCCATTTCCTGGGTTGAGTATAAGACCCTTTTGGAACCAATTGACTGTGACAAATGCATACTCGATACCTCTCTTAATGACGAAAGTTAATTTTGGGTCGATGGGTGTGAGTGGGACTTAACCAGCAACTATTTTATACCTTTCAAGTTAAAGTGCCAATTTGACCCTTATGTTATGTCCCCTAAGAACTTGTTTGTATGTATTAAAAAAACAAAAGCTGAAGAACAAATTTCACCACAAAATAAAACTTAACACAATACTCTAATCTCAATCTATGGTACTCTGTACTATAGGTACGAATATATGGTACGAAAACGTTAATTTTTATAATGGGCAATGTGATTTTTATTGCTTTTCTAAGTATCTTTTCAAGATAACTTTATTTTAAAACTCTGTAAACTGAGTCACTCTAAATACTTAATATACAGTGTAAAATGCACGCCGAATATAAAATTATCAAAATAAGGTCACACGGGCACTTCGACAGTCTTAGTGGGTCACACATTTTAACTTATTTAGTATTAACACTTTGTGAAGCTTGATAAATTCATAGCACGGTGGTCTCTGGGGTCAGAAGTGAGATTGGATGTTCGACCCGACCGAATTTGTTATTCAAAGAGATTCTATTAATTGTGTACGTGTGTTTAAATTATTATTTGGTTTGTGTAATACTACATATGAACTTGTTAAAGGCTGAGGAATGATTGAATGAGTGAATGGGTTTTTGTCAATACATATACCTAAGCAGCTACAGACATTGTATCATTGGCAAAATTCGTCTCATAATTTTAACGAGATTTGAACACAGGTTGATCGTGAGTTCCGCATTCTACCTCTAGACCATGTCCGCTCTGTCCTCATAGAAAACAAAAAAAAATCGATTTTTTTTATTTTTAGGTTATATTTGCTGTTAAATAGGCAAGTAACTTAAAAATAGAGTATTCCCTACATTTTTGTGTACTGACAGGATTTCTAGGAAATTGTTACATTGAGTCTTTGCTACTAATACTAACTGAAACTAGTATCGTTTCAGGATAGGCTTTGAATTAGAGCCTAGATGGGTATACCGAGAGGAATTTGCCGAGTAATCCTGGATTGTGTACAGCAGTACACTCGTTTTATCAAGCCGGCATAACAGAGGCGATTTCATTTTATAAATATTTTCCTTTAAGTTGTCTTCGCTTCTCAAATTTAAAATCAGGCAGTGTATTTTTAAAAAACTTTTTGTTAAAAATTTATTTTTCAATAAAATATATAAATTACAGTTAGTAAAGCGGATGTTATTAAAATGGGTAGACAGTGTTAAAGATCCACATTTTCTCATTAAAGTAAAGGTAAAAATGCGGTTTTCTTTGCATTTTTCTCTTGCACGGCTAATTACTTAGCAAATAAGCTTTTACTTCCATTTTGTAAGCTTTGTTATATTTTTTGTGGGCTATTTTTTTGGGTTTTAATTTTATTTAGGTCTTGTTTGTTATTTCGAAGAATTATGTTATTATTTAATATAAACTAACTATTGTCCGCTATTTTAATTAAAGACAATCTTTGTATATCTCTGTGGGCGTGACAATTGATGATGATGATGATCATATTCTCCGCAACTTCGTATCCGAATTAGTAGGTATTATGCGTATAACGTTCCCGTTTAATCCCTGGGGATAAAGGTTCGCACGTAAAAGGATTTAAAAAATATATCACCCAAAGTATAACCTTTGTGCTGAATTTCATCAAAATTCGTTCAGTCGTTTGAGAGTTATTGAGGAACAAACAAACATACTTATTACGTAGTAGGCAGACTGATGGTGGTTTTAACCAGTCTGTTGGTTTGGGGATGTACCACCACTTTCAAGTGTAAAACCCGTAATGTAATCAGTTTGTGAGTAGCCAGATATAACGAGTAGTGTGTACTGTTAACCTCGATGGTTCACACTTATCTTCTCAAGCCGGCATAGCTGTACATCAGATGGAGTGTTGTCTTATGCCGAGTTCTAATAAAATAAGGCTCGGTATTAAAATAAATACATCTTAATCACTGTATTGTAATTATATGTATGTTGACACAGTTTTGGCATTTGATATTAATCGTGACGAATTTATGACGGTACGTTTCGATTGAAATTAGATCTTGGGCTTGCAGTTAAAAATCATATCGCACTATGTCTCACAATTTCTTATACCAAATGGTGTTTTTAAACAACCAAGTATAATATCCAGGTATAGGGAAAATAAGTTTTTCATATAAATATTTCCTTGTTGAAAATCTTTTCTCTCAGGAAGGTGTTCTTAACTGGAGCACCAGTATCAGGGGGCGTGAGCAAACGTCGTAATGTCTTCTAAATTTATTGTATCAACGTACAAAGAGTTGTAATTTTAACACTGCAAAGATATTTTCTTTTTAAAATACCTTCTATTTTTATTTTTATATTTTTCACACTTTTATTTGTTTAAATGAAAGGTGTACACTGCTAGTATTATTATAATACATAATTCCAGAAAAATATCTTAAACCAAGCGTAACACCCGTAATCTAGTCGCGATACAGGATCAGTTGGGAAGTATCCAGGTGTAACGAGAGGAGTGTGCATTTTCAACCTAATGGTGTACATTCAGCTCCTTAAACCTGCATAGTGGAGGCGATGGCTGTCTGCAAAAATTTCTTTGTGGTAGCAGTTAAAATATAAATAACAAAATCTTGATTCAGCATATTAAATAACCTACATAATTACAGGGAACAGTTAAGAAGAATAGTTCTAAAATTTTCTCCAATTTAAAAGGAATACTTGCATCTTGTTCAGAGAGAGAGAGAGAATAAAAGGGGGGAGGGGATTGATATGTGCTTACTGGAAATTCGAGTGGTTAATGATTGAACACGTTTCAGCACTTGAATTGATGCGGTATGCTCACGCCAATAAAGTGCTATTGTGAAATAGTTCCGACTAATACAAGACGATATTTGTGGTCAATTTACTAATTTATTTTGGCTTGTTTTGTTTGGATATATTAGTAACATTTTTCCTGTTCGCAAATAGGATTCGCGTACGTTATGCTACTATAAAAATTGGGGTTATTGAGTTTGACAGGATTAACTTATACCCTAATTCTTCCAAGCTCATTTCGAAACCCGATTAGGTCACTCCGGGATCTCCAAGGAATCCAAAACATTGAAGCAGTGGCGTAGCGTTAGTGTCAGCCGACTGGGGGTACGAAAATTCGCCGACTATCGCCTTATTTGGATTTTTTAGATTACATGATTTTAATCGACTTTGATTCGACGAATTATAGTTTATTGAAAATTTCTCAAAAAAAAAAATTAGCAATAAAACCAAAAATCGGTTCGAATCGTGGGTGCGACTAAAATGACTGAATTTTTTCAAAATATAATTGTTATTTTTGTGATATTTTGCCGCATCCTAAAATTGCCGCTTGGAGGGGATTGCCCCTGCTGCCCCCACTACGCTTAGCCATCGTTTTTAATTCAACATAACCCTAGTGTACCATGTAATAATTTTAGTATAGTCATTGCAGTACTCGTACGTATATCGAACAGAGTGAGTCAGCAAAACTGCCATTACTGGCTATTAACTCAAACTGCAGCGTATTTATTACCAAGCCTAATGTCTAGACGTAGTCTCATGGTCATTAGGACGCTCACAAACTATGCCATTATGGAATATGGTGCCAAATGCCATTGAAAGATCAGCATTTAATTGTTTTTTTTTATGCTTAATAGGCAAGGTTTGACCACACCCTGCCTGGTGTTAAGCAGTGATGTGGTCTAAGGTGGAGGCCGCTTGCCTATGAGGTACCTGTTCACCTTCGATTTGAAGAGACCTTGTACGTGTCGGGAAACACAGACATCGGGAGGGAGTTCCACAGTTTCGCAGTACGCACGAGAAACGTGTTGTCAAAACGCCTCGTACGCACTTTAGGAACCTGAACCATAAACGGGTGGTACCTCTCCGGGTGCCTGGACGTCCGATAGAAGAAAGAGGACGGTAGAACCAGGTTGTGTAGCTCTTGGGCACACTCCCCGAAATGTATCCGGTAAAATAATTGTTTTCATATTTATTTATTTAAAATAAATAAATACTAATTTAAAAATGATATCTAAATTAATATTATAAAAGTTTAGCGGTTGTTCTAGCAAATTCTGATCGGTATCTATAGTTACTTTGTCGAGTTTCGGGTTCAGTTTGAAAGCAGCCAAGTATAGCGAGAGGTGGTGTACTGTCAACCTGGTTGGTGCACATTAGTCTCTTCAAGCCGTGATAGCGTAGGCCACTGTTGCAAATTGACTGTAGAAGTTGTTATTATTCATAGAGGAACACTAGGTTAATATGGTGGAGCATTGTTATAAGTCGAGCTACAATAAAAAAGCGAAAGTATGTTTATTTGTTCTCTAAACATGATGAAACGACTGTACGATTTGATAGCATTTTTTTTACTAATCAATTTCCTCACAATTTCATAATAATGCCTTTAACAATTAACAATAGAGTTTCAGGAACATTATTTTCCTAATATTAGACTATGTGCTCATATTATCTTACGGAGGGAGGTTTATAGAAATCCGTAATACTAATATGTCGTCGTGAAGGCTAAACTGCCTAAAGCCTCCTCGAAATTGCTCCATTGTACTTCCCTATCTCACTACTATAAGATTTTCAGCTGAATGAAGATATAAGAGATTAAATACTTGAACTCTGCAATTATTATTTTAGTGTTGTATTTTTATAAAATATTTTATTATATTTACTGGTCTTATTATAAAATAATATTATTATTAATTAAATAAATAATAAAAAAAGCATATTTTGATATTAATTTCTATACAAAAACGTTAAAAGTAACTTTTTTTTTTTTGTTTAGTTGTCCCATTGTGGCCATTCAGCCACGTCTTCGTTATTATATTTTCTTCCTTTATACATCGTATTGCAGATATTTTTACAATTTGATGATTTCTTGGAGTATTTGGCAGCAACATTTCGCTGAGGAACATCATCTGTAAACGTTTTCACGGCGGAGGCTACCACAAAAAAATCACACTTACTGCAATAGAATAAAATGAATTTTCACGTCTTGACAATTTGTTCATAGCACAGTTTTTTTTTATTGTAGCTCGGCATATGACAATACTTCGTCTGATGGTAAACTAGAGCACGGCACACGAGTGGAATCAACTTCTATTACAAAGAAATCTTTGTATTCAGCAGTCGCCTCCGCTATACCGGCTCGAGGATACGAATGTGTACCACACTCCTCTCGTTATGCCTGACTACTTACAATCTGAGCTACTTAGTAAACGGAGAAAAAATAAATATAAAATTTGTTGTAATAAATATCAAAATAGTAAATAGAATATGTAAGAATATTAAATTTATGTGCAAATAACATATTTTACTAGAAAAGTTAATATACATAGAGAAGAAGAAGCATAATAAAAATGGCGTATGAGTCCATAAAAATGTCCCTTTTTAAATATATAGAAACTCTTCCTGAAATATACTTATTTACTTCGAAGAAAAACTTAGAAAATAAAGAATGGAAAAACTATTCAAGTGTTATAAAATTATATTACCTCCTTAAAGCCTTTTATCGGCTGTAAAAGTTTTGATAATGTCATTTTATTATGACGAAAATATTACCTTTATACTGAAAAATTCCAATACATTTCGCGTTTCGGGAATAGTTTGAAAGTAGCCAGGTATAACGAGAGAAGTGTGCACTGTCAATCTGGATGGTACATACTCGTCTCATTAAGCCGGCATAGTGGAGGCAACTGCTGTCTGTAGAGACGCACTCTAGCTTTACATCAGGCGGAGTGTTGTCACATGCCGAGCTACAATAAAAGAAAACATTGATTATAATAGATTAATGATTTGTGGTCCAGCTACATATACGCAATGCAATTGGTTGCGTACGTCACGCATAACACGTTCACATATGGACTGACCTTTAACAATTTCTGTTCTTTTTTGTGTCGGCATACCGGCATATGTCTTTACGGATATTAAGTTTTTTTTTTAATTTTAGCACGTCATATGACCGTACTCCACCTGATGTTAAGCTAAATTGCGGACGCTGAACGGAGGCGACTAGTGTCAAAGAACGGAATCTGTCGGGTCCGCTATGCCGGCTTAATATTACCTAATATTTATATTTAAAAAAATAACTTTTTAATTAACAGTGTGATTATATCCGTCCAATGTTAATTTAAAGCGCATATATATGTATATATGAAATGTCTTCAGACAGCAGTCGCCTCCTTTATGCCGGCTTGAGGAGACTCTCTGATAATAATAAGGAAAAACTGTACATTTTTTTTCCCTTTGGAAATCTTTCCCCCGATTCGCCTTCAATATTTATTAGTTCATTGATATGTCTTATCAGTATAGGGCAGTCCCTTTTTAATTAGGGTTGTGACACATCGCTCGGAAAAATAGGATATATTGCGGGCGGGCTCCATGAAAATGTCACATTTAATTTCACAGCCTTACTCAGATTTATTTTGTACCAAATACTGATTAAATATATTCCATAGGATAACTTTAATATTTGTATTGGTTAATTACGCTTTCAAATTATGTTTACAATTATAATATACTGAGGTTGGGAATTGAACCCATGTCCTTCGCTCACGTGACTGCGTGTTCTTTTCAGGTTTTTTTTTTGTAACACGGCATATGACAACACCCCGTCTGTTAAAAGTTAGAGTGCGGTCCATGAGCAGAAACAACTGCTACTATAGATAAGTTTGTACAAACAGCAGTCGCCTCCGTTGTGCCGGCTTAAAGAGACGATTATGCACCATTCAGATTAACAGCGCACACTCTTCTCGTTATATCTGGTTACTTTTAAACTGATCCCGATACGCGACAAGGTCATTTCACGGGTTAACACCCATGCGAAAATTATATTTTCATCGTAATTTTAAAAAATAGTTTTTTTTTTACTGTCGAAAATTAACATCGCGGTAACTACACGTATTTTCAAAAGTTGAATATTGCTAAAATTTTCATTCAATTTGCAAATATCTATGCCAGTGGGACGCTGAGTAAACAGTAATTGATTTTTTCCTCATCTTATTTACTTAGGCCTGATTGCTTTTTGTTTGTGACATTTAAAAATAACGATAATAATTCAATATATTTTAGGAGAAAAAAAATAGGTGTTTGCGCTTGAATAACGAGTAGAAGTTGTAGGTTTAAGAGTTGGATATACGCCGTTGACCTTTCTCGATTGACCTTGCTCGTCCCGTACTGATTTATTGGGCGACAGAAGGGTTGCTCACGCGATTGTGTGTCAATTTACAAATTATAAAAAAATATACAGGGTGTCCCGTAAGTAGTGGTGTCAACGGTATTTTACAGATAGAGGGGTTCAATATCTAGAATATAATTTGGTGATTTTTTTTTAAACCTTCTGGTTTAAAAGTTATGACATTTTTAAAGAATTATCATTTTTTTCCCCGTTTTATCACAAAATAATGTTATAAAAAATTGTTTACAAATATTTTCACTGATATTTTTATTTAAGTGGGTTGAGAAAACACAGGGCTTTCTAATTAAAATATTATTTGTAACCAATTAACAACCATGATTAAATAAAAAATTAAAATCTAAACAAGATTTAATTTAACAAATTTTAAGCAAAATATTTAAACGAAGCTGGTGTAAAAAAATTGTATGTAAGGTTACGGGACCATTATTTTAAAAATATCTACAATTCACACGGAGTCTAAAAACGTATAATAATGATCACTGTTATTTTAATTTAAGTTATTTTTCAAAGTTAAACAGGCAACAAAGTACTATTTGTCGAAGAAATTTCATTATTACCTTATGCGAATTCCAATAAAACCTATGTAAATAGATACGGATAAGAAAACAATTTATTAAAGTAAATGCTCAAAATGTCTCCCTCTAACTCTAATGCATAACCGAAATCTTCTAATAAAGAATCTCCTGATATTTCCTAGGGCTCTTTGATTATTTTTAATTCTTTCGGACACGAAATTCAATTTTTGGCGTAGTTCATATTCATTATTATTACATGTCTCATAAACAGCTTCTTTAAAGTTAACAACAGCAGACTGAAGATGGTTATTTGTCCAGTCTGCCGTCCTGGGGTAGTACCACCACTTTCGAATGTAACACCCGTGAAGTGACTTTGTCGCGTTTCGGGAATAGTTTAAAAGTAGCCAGGTATAATGAGAGGAGTGTGCGCTGTCAATCTAAGATGGAACATGCTCGTCTCCTCAAGCCGGCATAGTGGAGGCGACTGCTACCGCACAGGTTTCTCTGTAGTAGCAGTTGTTTCCATTCATGGACCGCACTCTAGCTTTATATCAGGCGGAGTGTTGTCACATGCCGAGCTACAATAAAAAAAACATCATAATTTACTTAATAATCTTTGTTTTAATAGTAGTTCGGCATGTAATTACACTCCGCCTAATGTGCTTAAGGTGCGTAATCTCTGAATGAAGTATGAGTGGAAACAGGCGTCAGTCTGTCTACCCTTCTTTGAACATCCCTAAAGTCAAATTAAGGAACCGAAATGAAAATAAGATTGGAACTACAAGCAGTTAGTATCTTACAGTAGGTTAAGACGTGAAAAAGTGCAAATTTCCGACTGTAAGAATTCTTAAAATCCATTCATTATCGGAATGCATTATTAAAAATCGACGCCCATTTGTTGTATTTATGTCGAAAAAACATTGTAATTAAAATGATAGTGATCATTATTATATGTTTTTAGAATCCGTATGAATTGTAGATATTTTTAAAATAATGGTCCCGTAACCTTACATACAATTTTTTTACACCAGCTTCGTTTAAATATTTTGCTTAAAATTTGTTAAATTAAATCTTGTTTAGATTTTAATTTTTTATTTAATCATGGTTATTAATTAGTTACAAATAATATTTTAATTAGAAAGCTCTGTGTTTTCTCAACCCACTTAAATAAAAATATCAGTGAAAATAATTGTAAACAAATTTTTATAACATTATTTTGTGATAAAACGGGGGAAAAAATGATAATTCTTTAAAAATGTCATAACTTTTAAACCAGAAGGTATAAAAAAAAATTACCAAATTATATTCTAGATATTGAACCCCTCTATCTGTAAAATACCGTTGACACCACTACTTACGGGACACCCTGTATATAAAAAATAATTTGAAAAGTTATTTGAAAAAAATAAACCGAAGATTGCCTAGGTATTGTATTGTCTAATATCATGATGAAAATAAAAAAAAACTTTTTTTTACGTGGGAAAAAAAAAAAAAAAAAAAAAAAAAAAAAAAAAAAAAAAAACCAAACCACCTCGGGGAAGGTGCCAGGGTTATGTCGGGCTCCCCTACAAACAGCGCGCACACGAGTTGATGTTGTATACAAGGACTACCGACTAAAACCCCACGGTGCTCCTCATGGCCACCAAAGTGCTGAGGGGTTGGGTACACGGTAGCATTGATCCACCCAAAAAAATATTAAAAAAACCTAGCTATTAATAGTTTAGAAGAAAAATGGTTTTATATTTCTAAAACAGTTGTTAATTTGCATGAATATTAACGATATTTAAAACTTTTTTTTAATGAAGAGGATGTTTTGTATAGTGTAGATTAAGATATATTTTTTAAAGATAATTTCGTTACGGGTTATGGAGAAAAAAGGTTTTAATCCCCTTCAGTTACAGCGCAGTGCACATATATCCCAGCCTTAGGTAAATTAATTTAATACGGTTGTTATTGTATAAAACTGGTATTAATTTGTATAATGCAAAAGCAAGAAAAGCGTGGTAGGCAGACTGATAATGGTTATCAGCTAAATCTGCCGTCCTGGGGTAATACAACCACTTTCAAGTGTAACACCCGTAAGTGATCGAGTTTTGAAGAGGAGTGTGCATTGTCAATCTGGATGGTTCACATTCGCCTCCTCAAGTCGGCATAGTAGAGGCGACTGGTACCTGGAGAAACCTATATGTAGTAGCAGTTCTTTCCGTCAATGGACCGCACTCTTTATATCGGCGAAATGTTGTCATACGACGAGCCATAATAAAAAGTAACATCCAAGTACCATTGTAAGTCCGTTTTATACATTTATTATTATTTGTCTAATCCGAACTAGGATATCGTAAAATCATTGAAATTATTTAATTAAATAATTGTTACGATTGTATTATATTGTATTGTATTCAATTAAAATAAAAGGGTTTTACATTCGAAAGTGGTATTACCCCAGGAAGGTAGACTGGGCTAATAACCATCATCAGTCTACCATTCTTTCAAATGAGTTTTAAAAACATTATTTTATGATTTTTTTTATTTCATTCAAATCATTGTATTTTTCTCTTTTTTTTTTACTTTTTAATTCTTTAATTTATTATTATTATTATTTCAATTTTATTATGCACGTTGTGTCATCTAAAGGTGGATCATTTATCGTAAACCAACGAACCAATTATTGTAAAGCAGGATTTAATGTATCCCACCGCGTGGCCTCCCTCAAAAATATAAATAAATGAATTTACGATAGATCTCTGCCACGATCGTTCAAAATAATAATGTCCATAACAACCTTACATAAGCGAAAAACAATTTGAAAAATAAGGTATACACATCGTTTATAACCCCGCCCATTGAATGGCAATGACATTATAAATAGTCTAACGACACGCCTACCACTATCTCAAACCTCTTTTCTATTACAGAATATGTTAACCATAAAAGTATAGCATATATTTATTTATAATAGTAGCTCGGCATGTATTGACACTCCGTTCAAAGAAATATAATAATAATAATTTTTTTATTGCAATTAACAAAGATACAGGAAAAAAACTCATAAACAACCTACTCCAGACAACCAATTGTATATAAGGAATATATATGCGTCAAGCAGCAATCGCCTCCACTATGCCGACTTGAGGAGACATCTCATTATACCCGGGCACTTCTAAGCGCATAACGAGAATGAATGCATTAAAATTGCGCACAGAATTGATTTTTATCTTGCGATTGTGGTCCGTTGGTAATAAGCGAATAAGCATGGACCTGCAAATAGTATACTCCAGTATTACATTTTTTTTGTATCAATATCTTTACAGATACAAAGATCCAAAACTATAGTTTTATCTTACTCGAGCAAGCAAAATACTTCATTGGACAACTTACCCAATATGACCTATATTCAAGTTTGAGATACGGTTGTGGGCTTAGTCTTATACGACACAATTATCTCGCCACATGAAAACTCGTCACATATTTATTTTATTGATAGTTAATTATAGGCCAGTCTGTTGTACCGAGATAGTATGACCATTTACATGTTTAACTGAGCTAATGAAATCAGCAGTCTGTCTACCACTCTTTAATTAATTTATATCATATATATACCTATACTATAGGCAGTGTGTGACCAGAATTCATATAGTATAGTTATATAACCACTTCGAATTTAGTAAATGTCGGGTCGTATCGATCGTAAGTTCACGCGTAGATTTATTAAATGATGTTGAAAATAAAGTGACGAATAAGCAATGGGTATCGGGACCGCGCGCGGCCGCTTTGCGAAAGGCGGGAATAAATAAAAAAGGCTGAGAGAAAAAAAAACTGGAGGTTTTTAATAACAATAGGACCTTCGTCATACCTACTACATACCCTTTACTATCGTACGTGACTATTATAGGAAAGGAGCTAGAACAAAAGGTATGTGTTTGTGTCAGCCATATTTCGTAGTATATTTTTGATAATAACTTTTTTCTTTACAATACAACATAATACACAAAAGGGTGAATTTTTCAAGTGGGCTTTCATGACCAAATCCTAAACTATAAGAGATATCGAAAAATGCTGAAAGGAGTCTCGATGCCGATTTTGATGAAAACTAAAACTGCATTATTAGATTTTTGATAAATCCATTTTCCCGGCCAGGAATCAAACCTGTTGATTTTGAGAAGAAAAAAAACACTCTGTATTATTGCACCATCCGATAGTGTTTCTGATAAGGATCAAATTCTGGGAAGTAATGATATACGGCAAACCAAAGAAAAATGTTGATTTTTAACAAATTGTCTCTTATTACCATATATTTATAACACGAGTTTTTCAATTATACTCGTATATGTACACCAGGGCTGCTCTTAAATGAGCATATATTTTTTTTATATTGAAGTTATGACTGAAAATAATTATAGAAATAGCTTAAAGACTTTTAAAAAATAATTTGGCGCAGATAATTTGAAGAATCAGCCTTAATACTGTTTCCAATCCGATCCTGCCCTCGTTCCAAATAACTAAATTTATATCTTTTCTCCATGAGTGAACCATAAACGAGATTTTTCATTGTACTTATACAATTGCACTGGCAACCCTCCAAGATAGAGAACAACTAGGAAATTGGCAAGGAAAACAATTTATAAAATGTATATAGGCCATTTTAGGAATATGTGGCAATTTTTAAAAGTTTTAATTTACCCTAACATGTGCTTAATTTTTTTTTAATTGTGAAAATCTGTCTTCAACTTCAGGCGGAGTGTTGTCATAATATGCCGATTTACATTTTAAAAATCTTGTTTTGCAAACGAAAAAATATTTGAAATAAATAATAAAAAACACAATAATTACATTATAAAGAGGAAGTAAACTCCAAATATATGAAATTCAAAAGTACTTTAGAACTGTAATAACTTTGAACCCTTTTAACCTAATCCCTTTAGTGGCTAACCAAATTGTCAAAGTTGTGCGAATTATCTATTGACCTTTGGCTTTCACCAACCATAGACAATAGAAAGCATAGTCAAGAGGTTAACACTTCAACTGAAAAAAAGCAATTTGAATAAAATGTACAAAAAAATATATTTTTTATTGTATATTTATTTAAAGAGTGGTAGACAGGCACGGGGTATTATCCTTTTAAGTGACCTAGTCGCGTTTCTCGAGAGAAATGTACCCTGTCAATAGATAATTCACTACAAACACTTGTTTCTGTTCATGAATCTCCCTCTACTTTATCATCAAACGGATTGTGGTCACATGCCAAGCTACTATAATATAAATAAATAATGCCACTAAAGAAAAATATCTGCAGGCAGCGGTCGCCTCCGCAATGCTGGCTTTAAAATACGAATATGTATATTTGACAGTCACTCTTTTCTCGTTATACCGGCTACTTCATGCTTAATTCGAAACACATTTGAGAGTTATGGTACGTTGCCGGTAATAGAGACAATATTTTCTTCTTCTATATGACACGGGTGCAACATTGTGAGGATTTTGGAGGGATTTGACAAATGTACTGGAAGCATTTTTTACAGTTTTTTCTAACAATCAGCCTCTCTGTAAGAAAAGGAAAGTCTAATAATAATAACAATAAGGAATTAATATTGACCAAATTGTTAGCAGTTTCCATCGAAAAGCCATTTCGAGGATTAATCTTCCCATATATTGATATAGTTATGGTTGGCTGAATATGGTTGGACTAGCGGTAGAGAACGGACCGCACGATCAATGAGACTTGTGTTCAAACCTCGCTAAATTCTGGCCGGTATCAATGTAACAATAACAATTGTCACGCCTTTTTCCTACAGTGATAGGCAGACACAACGGAACGCCACTCACCACGATCCTGACACAACTCCCTCGCTTCCCTCACATCCACAATTCTCTTCATACAAGCTTAACAGTTATAGGCACTAGGCAGCCCAGCTTTCATAAGGTTGTGTCTGGTCCAAGGATGACCAATGTAACTATGTTATATGTACTTTGATCATTCAGTGCTTCGTTTTATCATATAAATAATAAAGCTTCCGAGTTTATTTGTGTGTTTGAACGCACTAATATCAGAAAATAATAATCCGATTTCAAGAAATCAATTTACGTTAGATACCTCTCCCGTTTATTGAGGAGGACAAATTTTTATTCTCTATAAAAACCCCAAATGGCAATGTTAAATGCATAATTTATTTATATACATACAAAGTTGTGGGTAGCAGCGAATATGCCGGTCTATATATATCGGTCTTGCATTATTTTTTCAGTTTAAAATATATAAAAAATTGACACTAGCTTCGTGAGAATAAGATTCTAGGAAATAAATAATAAGAAGCCCCTATGTATCTCGTTTATTTGCGATAACCAGAAGTAACAAAGGCTTTCGTGACAACGGTTCTATTGTTATTAAAAAAGATGTCAAGTTTTAGTGAGGCGCCGTTGATTTATGGCCACCCTTTGTTATTCCTTTATGTCTGATAATACCAAGAGCTCATTAAGTCGCAATTATAATAAATAAGTTTTATAGTTAAACCCTTATAATCTGACCCTTTCGCTCCTGTATAATATTATAAAATATCCAAATCGTTTCATGAATTATATAGTCGACACGAGTTGAACTTTACTGTACAAGTGTATATCTAAATATACAGTATGTAAAAATAAATTTTTACAATCGGATGCGGTATAAGTATTTCTTTTTTATTTTTATAATTTCTTTTTTTGCATCATTTTTTACATTTATTTGTCTAATATTAACTGCATACCATTTGTTAAAAAAAGCAAAATATCATCGAAATGCAAACAATGTGAATGCAACCGATATACGATTGAACTGATTAGCATTTGCATGTAAAACAGAGGTCCTGGATTAGATTCCTGATCGAAACAAATATTTATTTTTAAATATTAATTAAAAAATTGTTTTGGATCCTTGTATAGGTTGTCCTAGGCCTAATATCCATACTACAGGATATCAAATTTATGATCACGGTATTGTGAGTGGACTTTTGCATGATATTAAAGAATACAGTAAAACCCACAAAATGTGTGTCGTATTTATGGCAAATAAATTACGCATGGAATTTCCTATCTAGATAAAATTAGTATTCACTTTCGATGTCATTCCGCTAATGAATTGCCAGATCATAAATCACCGAATATAACCAAACCTGTGGAATATTAATTACAATTCAATACCAGGTAATTTGTTTCATTGTAAAGATATTATTTTGCCTATGGCTGTTTATGACTTTAAAATCAAGTCGCATAGATATGCCCGTGCCACGAGTGACTTTTTTTAGTATTAGCTTTGCAAGTTTTGAAAATAAGCTAGAATGCAATCCATGACCGGAAACAACTCTTACCACAATATCTACGGGCATCAGACCCCTCCGCTATGTCGGCTTAAGGACACGAATGTGTACCATTCATTAACAGAGAACCGTCAATAACGGTTGATAATTCTGGCATCCTTTATTTAGTGCCACCATTTTCAAATGTAAGACCCGTGAAGTGACTTAATCGCTTTTCAGGAAGTAGCTAGGTATAACGAGATGAGTCAAAATCAAGAAAATGAGAAAATCTGAGAAACTATGCTGATAAGTATTATACAAATAAACTATTTGTCTATATAAATAAAAAAATATTTGCCTAGTATATTTTATCACTATTTTTATATCATACAATCATGTATTGTAAAATAAAATACATTCTCAAAATGTTGTGGTAATTAAACCTAATGTTTATGCACCGACTGTCTATATTATATTAATATATTGTCATTTGTGGTAGCTATTAGCTTTATAGTAGTATGCTACATAATCCTCAAGCGCCCTCTGCCGTCTGCTGATGAGTAATTAAACTTTATAATTGGATTTAGTCGGGGTCATTGTGACAGCGCGACGGAACAGACCTTTGCTGGGTTAGACACTGATTCGGAAATAATTTTCGACCCAAGAGACGAATTAACTTTTTTGTTCATTGGAATAGTATTGTGTTTACATTATCTTCTTATTTAAAGTTTTAAATATTTTGACTCATCATATTTAAGTAAAGAAATATTTGGTTAATTCTGGTAATTCTTCAAAAGAACTTTGCTCACCATCATCGCTAATTACTCACAGATAGGTTTATAGAATTTTATTAAGCTCAAAAGAATTTTTTAAAACATTCGCTCTACGACCTTTTAACAAAATAAATAAATTGCCTGTTTTACAAAATTATTAAACTCATTCTAGTGTTTGTCTAACGGCCGAAATTAATATTGTATCCACAATCAGAGATTAAGACCAATCTTACATTAATACATATCGACGGAATGATCTCCAACCTACGACCCAATAATAAAATTCTATAATCCTTTTTTTTGACAAGCTCAGATTGACGGCCCATCCGCGCCCTCTTTAACGTTTCGTTTTACACAAAAGTCATACATTTTTGCATGGTTTAATTATATCATTTAAGTTTAAATAAACTGTTTAACGTACAAATTATTTATGTAGCGTAGAGTTTACCTTTAACTAGACAAACAAAACTACAACTGATTGCTAAAACTTGCAACAATCGTGATAGCGATAGCGATGACAAAAATATTAGGTTGTAATGGAACGTATGTTTTGAAACGTGGCGACGAAACGTCAGGTCGGTGCGCGTCAGTTATATTATGACTGTTATATAAATAATATGTATATTAATTAAAATGGATTCAAAAATGGTAAGTTTTCTTTAATGATATCATTAAATTTCTTATCATTGTGTTCTTTCTTCGAGTCCTTGGAAAACTGTGCGTTTTCTACGAAATGAATGTATTCATTTTCTGCTTGTTTGTATGTGACGAACAAAGATAATTTACTACATATTTTAACAAACAAAAATATTTTTATTTTAGATGAAAGGAAAAGCTCTCCAAAGACGGAACGAAGGCATTGATGGAGCTGATAGAGGGCAGCAGAATAATTAAGTGCAAAACCACCAAATATAAACTCCCTCTTAATGTCTTGTATATCTACATTTTATATATTTTATAAAATAAAATCCTTGTGTACATAACAATATTATTTTATTATCTATCATTTTAGTTTTCAAAATCACAACACACAGCTTAGAATAATTGTAATATACATACATAATATGATACATAAAATAATTATAAGGTCCACTGATGTCCTGTATATTCATATTTTGAGTTGCCCTCGTCATAACTCTCTGCAGTCGGCAGCTCAAGTTCTGGAGGAACTTCCTCGATGTTGTAATTCCTATAGATGATTTCTGCACAACTAGATATTTTGGTAGTCGGTATTTTTCTTCATCTTAAACAAGAATTATGTAGTATTTAGATATTAGGCAGATGTCGCCACACATCGTGGGTATTAAGCATGATGTTGGTGGTGTAAGAGTGATAAAACTAATATTAAACTTACCTTGACGAAGTTACACGTATATACGGCATAATTTCAGTCAGCAGTGAATTTAGGTCTGTCTGTTTAGGTAATCTAAACCTAAAGGCAAAATCCGCATCATCGAGACTGCGTATAATTTACTCTTGATTTTACGTAAAGATGCGCTTCGTATCGAATCCGCATCAGCGCCTCCTCCGAATTACTGTCACTATCCAACAGAAGATATCGACAAAGCCATTTTTACCAATAATGTTTCAATAAAATCTCTACAAGTATGCGTAATCTGATCACTTCCCGGGATCGCAATTCTAGATCGAAACATCAATCAAAAGAAACGTCAAAACCGTCAGATAGCTTATTGGCACGCACAAACTACAATTTTCATACAGAGGCCAATCTGTAATCTGTGCTTCGTCCTCTGACAGATGGTTAGCTTTGAAAGATTGCAATTTCGGTTAGCAGATAGATTATTGGCACGCTTTTTTCACAATCTAAGTCAGTTTCCTATCTAAGTCAGTGAAAAAGGGATCAAGATTGATTATTAATTTCGGCCGTATATATATAACAAAACATCAATCGGTGATTAGTCGGTGACACGCTCGGCTCCAACCGACATACAGCTCTAACTGCACAGTCAAGACCGAGCGTGTGTAGCGTGCTTTAGTCTATGGTCATGTGCACTGAGAATGAAGAATGTGCTGTTTGACAGCTCTTTTAAATAGGCCCATTGTTTTAATGCTTCTAATATTTTTAGGTAGACTGTTCAGATCACTTTATAATGGAATTTATATAATTTTATAATGGAAAATATTCTAATAAAAAAATAATAATTAATCTAATGTTTACATTATACAATTTGCTTATTCTAATTAAAGTATTTATATAGAAATCACAGGAAAATAAATTAAAATAACATACGGTATTTTACATACAAATTATTATCATCTCAAATTCAAGTTTAGGTCAAAAATTATGGGTCAAAATAGTAACTAATAAACAGTTTCGCTCTGCCATGTTTACATTGCATAGAAAATGTACTTTGATCAACAAAACCGTGTAACTAGGAACCTTCTTGTATAATTAATTTATTCAAAGTTATCCTTACGGCTCTAATTAGAAATTTTAAACTTGACTTTGGGTTACTCCTTCCAATAATAATACGTTTTAATTATGTCGTAGTTTTAACTTTTATTTTTAATTATTCTATAATTGTTCTATAATTAAGTATCTAAATGTATAAAATTGAATTATTGTAGATTTTTCTTGTTTTTCAGTTTTTTTTCCGTTATATTATTAGCTAGTAACCAAAAGTAATTATCGAAAAATATCTCGTAAATATTTTTAGATTTTATTTGATAACATTTATTTAAATTCACAATTACCAAACCAACATGAAATTGTTTGAATTGTAAATTATTACAATAAATGTTTACGATAATTGTCCGTTCGCAAACGTCCGTTTACATTGTATTTGAGATAGTCATTTGATAACAATAACCAGTAATGAGCGATCACGAAACGCAGTTATGTAAATTTAGGTTTCATACCTATTAAAACCGCAGGTCATAACCTAAATTGCAATGTTAATATTAACACATTTAATACAGTTTAATTATTATTATTACCCAATTCCTTACTTATACTACTTAAAAACTACAATAATATTAAAATATTCCCGTATATACAAAACTATTTAAAGCAAAAAATTTAAAATAACATCAGTTAAATGGTAAAATATTTATAATTATGAGTATAACAGAATATTATAATAAAACTTTTTTTTTTTTTCATTTATTGTGGCTCGGCATGTGACAACACTCCGCCTGATGTTAAGCTAGAGTGTGATCCATGAGTGGAAACAACTGCTACTTTAGAGAAATCTCTACGGATAGCAGTCGTCTCCACTATGCCGGCCTGAGGAGACGAGTATTCACCGTCTAGAGTGACAGTGCACACTCCTCTCGTTCTACATCTCGCTACTTTGACTTTGGAAACTGCTCCCGAAACGGGACAAAGTCACTTCACGGGTGTTACATTCGAATGTGGTGGTACTGCCTCAGGACGTAGAACGAGCATGTAATGTAATAACAGTGAACGGGGTGTAACGTGAGAGTGAAAGAAAAGAGAGAGAGAGATGAGGTCTTAAGGATTGGTGTGTTTCATTGTTTTTGAATTAACATCTTCCTACCCCACACAGACTTTTTACAATAAAAAATAAAAACAGAAAAAAGTGTACCGAACAATTTACTATATCGAATAGGAACTAACCCGATTGTAAATGCATTTACTACGAATTGTGGTATGACGCATATTGTATGGAACAAATTTGTGTTTATGTTATTAATTTGTATTATTATTTGTATGTAACAATGTTTACAAATACCGGCACCTAATTCAAATATTATATATCATATTAAGTATAGTATATTATATATTTTTATCAAAATCAATTCACATTATCTCATTTTACTAAAAAAATATTTAATAAATACAGGAAGGAGGATAATAAATAAACACATTCATCGTCTTTAGGCGGGATAGTTGTGGCAGCATAAGCTGTTCATGTCACCAGTTTCCGATCATGGACCGAACTCCAGCTAAACATCGGGCGGAGTGTAGTTTAGTGTTGTCATATGCCGAGCTACTATAAAAAATAGACAAAGAACAATAGTACATACTTGCAGAACTTCTAAATTTCAATTTTTCCTGAAAATAAAACTTTTAAAGAATTTTCAGTATTTGCACTGAAAGCCCGTCGATAAAGAATCCCGTCGAGTCTCGGTTTCATGAAAAAGGCAAACTGTTCAAGAAAGGACTTGCGGAATGTAATTTTATCTGATCTGAACATCCGAGTTCAGGTAATTAAAGGAAAGATCTGCCTTAAGAAAGCTTTATAAACGTTTGTTTTCATTAAAAATAAATTGTAAAAATAACTTTATTTGGTTAACAAGAGCGGCTGTGGTCTAGCGGTAAGACGCGTGAACTCACGATCGATGAGACTCGTGTTCGAACCTCGCTAATTCTGACCGGTACCAATGTAACTTTGTTATATGTACTTTGGTCGCTCGGTGCATATAGGCACTATTAAAGAGTGGTAAGCAGACTGATAATGGTTATTTGTCCAGTCTGCCGTCCTGGGGTAGTACCACCACTTTCGAATGTTACACCCGTATCGAGGATAATTTGAAAGTAGTCAGGTATAACGAGAGGAGTGTGCACTGTCAATCCAGATGGTACATGCTCGTCTCCTCAGGCCGGCATAGTGAAGGCGACTGCTGCCCGTAGAGATTTCTCCGTAGTAGCTGTTGAATATTAATGAAACGAGATGATTAATTAAGATTTAATATATTTCACATAAAATAAAACTTATCGAGCACACACGAATTTTTGACAGGAATCAAAGACAACAGAACAAGGGCGGAGACACCAACCATAAAGTTTAGAGACATCGATTATATTATTGATTGTAGTAATCGTATATTTTAACAGTAGCAGTTGTTTCCGTTCATGAACTGCACTCTAGCTTTACATTAGACGGAGCGTTGCCATAGGCCTGAGGAGACGAGTACGCACCATTTAGATTGACAGTGTACACTCCTCTCGCTACCTGGTCACTTAACGGGTGTTACATTCGAAAGTAGTGGTACTACCCCAGGATAGCAGACTGGGCTAATAACCATCATCAGTCTGCCTACCACTTATTATTAGTGCCTATAGTCATATAACAATGTTACATTGGTACAGGTCAAAATTAGCGAGGTTCGAACACGGGTCTCATCGATCGCGAGTCTTACCAGGTCTTATCGCTAGACCACGACCACTAAAATGATATTATGTATATATCAAAATTACTAGAGACACTTTAACTCAGCCTAATTTGAGTACATTTCAAAATTTTTATAACAACACTACGCCTGATGTTAAGCTAGAGTGCGGTCCATGAACGGCTGTTACCACAAAGTTGCCTCCGCTATCCTGACGAATGTGCACTATCAGATTGATAGGGCATACTTCTCTTGTTATATCTGGCTATTTCCAAACTGACCCCGAAACGCGACAAGGTCACTTCAGGGGTGTTTGAAAGTGGTGGTACTACTGCCTACCATCCTTTATAAAAGGTTATCACAAATTAATTTATAGTTAAAACCAAATATTCATAAGTTATAAGTTTCATGGAAGTTCTTCATAGTTAGGAATCACACTTAAAACTCGTGGTTCACTCTAAAGTTTAGAAGACAGTTTAATGAAATTTCTTGCGAATAATCTGATCAAGTTGTTGGGGGAAATATGGCATTGTATTTTACTTGATGCCTCCAAAGTTAATTGTAAATTTACCTTACACTTATTTAAAATACAAATTAGTAGAGAGAACAAGCAGAAGAGTATGGAGTGTCCACCTAGAGGGTGCATATTCATCTCTGTAGCAATTTATCTGTAGTAGCAGTTGTTTCTGTTCATGGATCGTACTCTAGTTTTACATCAGGCGGAGTGTTGTCATATGCTACTTAACTCACGCCTTGTTCCCACTGGGGTAGGCAGAAACTATGGAGCGCCAGCGACATCCATATCCATTACTCCTCTCATGCATGCACGTCAGTTGAAGGTGCTCCTCGTCTGACCCTTTCTGAGCAGTTGGCCAATCTGACTGAGAAAGGTCTTCCTAGGGCACCCCGTTCCGACACTGCCATCCACTTTCGCACAATAAATCTTTTACGTTAATCTCCTGTTGTATATACTATGGTCACATTGTCTATGCTTGTCTATGTATAGATGCATGTTTGTGTCTATGTCCATATAACTATCATACATTGTCATGGCGCGTGAACAGTCGTATTATTACATCTCCTTTCATCCATCCTTTCCAAATTCCACTCTGGTCGCAATACTGTTCTTGAGCTCTCAGCGATTTCTTATCACACTGTATGGGTCACACAAGGATATACTGCTTAGCTACATTTAAAAAAATATATATTAAAAGTTGGCAGACCGATGCAGCTGGTGGTTATAAGTGCAGTCTGCTATCCAGGAAAACCACCACTTTCAAATAAAGCGACTTAAATATTTATTTATTTACTTTTATAATAACATTTGTTAACTTCCTTTCCATAGCTTTTATCCTTTTAATTTATTAATTAATATTTTTTGTTTGTTTCAGAATCTCAAAAATCAAATTATGACAACGAACGTTTGGGTAGAACAGGTAAGTTGTTTCTATTGTCCAATCACTATTATTATTATTAACAATGTCGCAAAGTTTATCTATTATATTTGAAGACTTTCATAATATAGTAGATTTTGTGAACAAAATTATGTTGCCTTTTTTAAAATTTTTTAAACCAAAATTTTAGAAATAAAACATTATTATTTTGTGCTAATCAAACAATATTTACAACTTTTGTTCTTGTCTAATAATAGGCTACAATAAAGACTTATTTTTATATTACTCTAAGTATAAGATTAATTTACATTTCCTTTTTTTACGAAATAAATGAAAAATTTCATCAGACAACGTCAATTTCATGTCATTGATCTTCATTACCAACTTATTAAAATATGTAGATTAGTCTATTTTTACTGTAATTTATTCATTTAATATAAGATGCAGAGTAAACCTAATCTCCACATACATTTTTTCTCGTAGCTCGATAAACACTCCACAAAAAAAATTCTCACAAGCACGCACACATACACACACTTACATTAGAGTTAATGTAATATTCATATAAATAAAAATAAACTAGAAAAAAGTAAGACATAAAGTTTATTCAGAAGAGTCGATGAAAAAAAAAACCGTTGCCAAAAAAACGACAAATTTTCTTAGCGAAGTCTATCTGAGAAGCTGTCGTGGCGTATGAGTTATGTTGACACCTTAGGCTTCATGTGATTCCGAAGGCATTATATTTTTGCAGTTTATTATCTTCTTTTTTTTTTGTTTATTCTTTAACATTTTCAACACTTTTGTATGTAGTGACAAACATAATATATATTTGATGTTACTTTGTTTATTATTTATATTGAGAAGGTATATTTCAATTTAATCCTAAAGCTACATATTTAACTATTATAGTATAGTAAGGCCATTGAGACGAGATAAAATACGCAAACAATATGACTGTTACTAAGTTACATTATGATAATTAGCGATTATTATCTTTGTCCTTATCTCTCGTACGCATTAATGTCGTCATTTGGATGACGACAGCTGTCATTGCGTGATTCGTGGTACAGGAAAGCAGTCAGATCAGAAGATGTCAACATTTAGACCGCCAAATTATTCACGTTAAAATTTTATTTTTTGCTAAAAAGTATGTACAACCTATCCATTTCACAAACGCAAAGTGTTTATGCGATAATCAAAATACATAGAATCTTGCCATTGTTCTTTGTACCTACTTATATAATTTCTTCAAATAAAAAATGTTTTGAACCCCTGAAAGTTTGTTTACATTCTTTATCTCAGTTTTTTGCCTTACTTTAGTTAAAAATTTAGTGCAGGGTAAAATAAAGTATAGATAAGTTTCAGCACACCCGTGACCTGTGTTCAAAAATCGCAAAATTCCGGCCAGTACAATCTCACGTTGTTATGTACTTTAGTAAGTCAGTGACAGACATTGATAAAAAGAAAAAAATAAATAAGAGGAAACCTTTCATGTTTGTGAAATGCGTTTTAGCGACTGCTATCTGCAGACAATTTTCTGTGGCAGCAGTCATCTCCGTTGATGGACCACAGCATCTTTAGCTCTAATGGCGATGGATTTGTTTATCTTATTATAGTTTTGTCTCTCATCTTATAATATAATAAAACTGATAATGGATCACTAGATTAGTACAGGCATTAAAAAAATTAGAATCAAAAAATTAAAAATATAACTATTGAATCAAAGAAGTCAAAGAGGAGTCATATTGATTCATGTCCACTGAAAAATCCGGATGTCGGTAAAACATTGACAAATGGTCCCTACCGGCTGACATCCCGCCCGCCCTGGACAAAACACAAACGTCTGGGGCCCATCCGTTTCTTTTACAATTCCCGTTTCACGTGCTGTCACACTCCACAAAAGTGTTATTAATGGATTTTGGATAATGTCACAATAAAATTTGTCGAAAGCTTATTGATCCTCTATTATTTTTTTTATTTATTTTTTTTGCTTATACTAAGCGGCCGAAGTACAGAAGAATGCGTGTGTAACATTTTCATCAGTCAGAATTTAGCGAGAATCGAACACAGGTCTTGTCGATTGTGGCTTCTACCGCTAGACTACGACTGCTAAACGCTTCAGGGTTACATTCATTACATTATAAAACTTTGTAGTCAATGAAAAAAATATTTACTAGTCTCTTAAACTCACCAAAGAAGTAGGTATTGTTACAGGTCTGAGTATCTTTGTGTTGACCTTATTCTGATACCCACAGCACAGGCTATTAATTGCGTATGGGTATTGTATGTAAATATACGCACACTTACGCGTACATGCGTGATCTTCGCGTGACTTGGACTTTGTAAAGCATGAAACTGCATACATTACAAAAATATAACATAACGCATCACGCATGTATGTGTTTATTCCTAAAACCTCTATTATAAATCCAACCATAACAGTTGTACCCATAATCATTTCGCCACACACAACTAGCCAATCATAGACCATTATTGTAGTTGCAGGCCTTTCAAAAATGCATGCATTTGTGATCTGCATACTTGATATTTGCCCTAAATTTCCCGATTGATAGGAATTGTAGGTTTGAATACTTTATTCTGAGTAGAAAGTAAGCTATTTAAATATCATATATCAATAAAAAAATATAATATATAATAAAATATAATAAAAATAAAATAAATATCAATACTCAAGAGCGGCCGTGATCTAGCGGTAGTAGGCAGACGATGGATGAGACGATTGTTCAAATCTCACTTTGATCGCTTAGTACGTATGAAACCTATGAAACCTGCACTAGCTTAGTATAGGCAAAAAAGGTGTTTTTTCAAATAGCTCCTAAACTTGAAAAATTGTTACACATTAGAAAATAGTATAATAGGTCTAAAACATTTCCGACGTGTCCAGTTTCCGCCATGTAAATTTCTTTTACAAACTTAGTTTTATTTTACTAAAAAGTATTTTCAAAACTTTACCCTTAAAGTTTAGTTAGGAAATTTACGTAATGTATTAAAAGTTGGGAAAAAATAATAAACAGAAGTCAGCATAGTGGGTACTTTAGTTTCAATATAAAAGTAATAAAATTCCTTATTAGTACAATCAAGGGAGGTCGTCAAAAATACATAAAGAGACCCATTACTTCCCTTCAACATGACTGATAAAATATATTGTTACATAATCTTATTGTGTTGAGGAATACGGGTACATTTTGTTTACGTACTCGTACAATTGACAGAGTTTTTCCTTTGTCACAGATAGTACAATTTTTTTATCAAATCAAATCCTTTATTGTAAATATAAGCTTTACATTCGAAGATATTTATGTTAATTTACACAGTTTTCTATGTTTTACCACAAATGTATATTTATGTGTCACGAGAAATATAATTTTTAATTTAATTTAATAATAGTTTTTAAAATATACCAAGGCAATTTTTTCCACGATTATTTAAAATTTTATTTAAAACGAAGTTAATCAAAATATTATTATTTTGCATAAGTTTAATATAAATATTATTATCGACATAAATTATTGAATGAATGAATAATCTATAAAATTTGTAACCATTAATAATCTAGAGAATTTCATTCATAAATTAAAAGAGGAATTTAAAAAAAATTAAGAGAGGAGTGTGCAGTGTGCACTGTCAATCTAGATGGTACATGCTCGTCTCCTCAAGCCGGCATAGTGGAGGCGACTGCTGCCCGTAAAGATTTCTCTGTAGTAGCAGTTGTTTCCATTCATGGACCGCACTATAGCTTTACATCAGGCGGAGTGTTGTCACATGCCGAGCTACATAAAAAAGAATAACAATTTACAACAAAGACTAATTTAAATTAAATAGTAAAGCAATTCCCAGACTGTACTTTTTTATTCTTTGGTGATGAATTATTTAAAAATACGCATTCGTATGGTTATTACTAAACAATTTCATATTAGAATACCCTTTCCTTTATTTTTCGTGTCTAATATCCTCTGAAAACAGGAACAAAACTAATGTTTATTTCATGAGTTGCCTTCGAAGAGAAGTATTCGATACAAATATCTCTATTACATACATATATGTATAATATGTACGTATACTAAAATACTAAAGTATTGTATACATAGTCTAATTAACTTTTTTTTTGTTATTTGTATGTTGTTGACCTTTTGTATGTTGTTGAAGGGGAATACCCTTGTAAATAAATTCTTAAATGAAGATTTATTAAACTATTGACATAGTTACAAAATGTTATACCATTTTTTTTTTATTCGAATACTGTAGTTGTTATAATTAAATGAGATTGTACAACCCTAGATTAGATTGTATCATATATCCCCAAATCTTGTCATGTTCGTCTATTACACAAACTATTATACAATACTAACATTCGTTCGGCATTATTAAAAACAAATAACTTTTTTTTAAATTAATAACTTTATATTATTATTTTTTTGTTCTATAGCTTTTATTCGTAGACCGTCATGTGATGTATAGTTACCATTCTGTTTGTTAAATAAGATAATAATTATATTTAATGTAATATTTAAAATAATATAGAAAAATGTGTAAAAACCCTAACAATCGCATCGAATAAACAAATCGTAAAGTTTCAGCCAACGATCATATTCGGTCGCTGGCAACTTTTATGTGAGCGGTAAAAAGTTGATCTTTTGATATAGTAGGTTCGCGATCTTGGACTTTGCTGAACTTCCAACTAGGGGATCATAAATCTATACATACATTCATAACCATAGTTATTCTTTAGCTTAGATATAACTAGAAATTATTACTATTTTAATAAGACAAGATTCATTGCTTGTGATGAATTCAAACTTTATATGTTACCAGTAAAATACAGTATATATCACGTTTTCCACACATCTTTGAAATAAAAACCCTAAAAATAATGTTAAAAGTTCCTATCTAAAATCAAGTTGTATTACGAAAGGTTTAATCTATATTTACGAGTATCCGCTTTCGGATTAGTAAAGGATTAAGTTGATATAGTGAGGACATTTGCTGCAACCATTTGTGCTGTTACTGTGGGTTTATTAATCAATATACTTCTTTGAAAAAAGTATATAAAACAGCATGTAAAAAGACATATAGCAATTCCTTTAACCGCATATTATATTATGTTATTGCAAGATATTTAAAAAAAAAAGTAAAATCAGGTCGCAATGCACTCGTAAATTCGCTAACGTAAGAGCGCTATGAGCTGTGACTCGAATGACCGCAACCAGCTTTATATCAATAGTTGCATTTACATTGCTTCTTTTGGTATTTCAATGATTTAGATGATCTTTTTACACCCGGTATATTTTAAATAATACTAATAATACTACTATTTCTAAAGTATATAAAGTACAGATTTGCATATGATAACACTCCGCCTGTTATTGCTACAGTGCGGTTCATGAACGGTCACAACTGCTACAACAGACAAATTCGCTTCTCTGTGCCATCTGGTTGATAGCTCATCACGTCAGTCATGTCACGGGTAAAGTGAGAGATTTCTGTAGAGTTTTGGCGGCCATCTTGAGACATCAGTTTATCATGTCTTGAATTATTTTCCTAAACTTGTATTTCTTCGAGTGTTAATGTGCAATAATGGTGGATTATTAACCATTAAGTGTTCGTGAATGTGCGTGAGTGCGGGCAAACAATTCAAAAAAAAGGGAACCGTGTCTCCATTTTCCCTCCAAAACTCCGTGGGAAGTTTCAGTAAAGATTCTACCACTTTACTGGAGCAATTTTTGACTTGACTGAGACTTCACCTGACCTTATAGTGTGATGAATGAATGACTCGTGATGCACAATATTATTAACTTGATGCAAAAATATTTACTTTGACACTGGCAAATTGTTCTAATGCCATATAAAACAAAAAAAAGATCTCTGTATAAAAAGTTCTGTATAATCATATGAAGTTGCTGAAAACCGTATAAATAATAATATGAGGTTTATTAAAATAATTTAATAACAATAAATGTGTGAAAATTAGAAAAAAGTGGTACTAAAAAAGTAATGTATATTAAGATACATCATATGAAACATAATAATTCTCTTTTTAGTTAAGGTTAAATATGCAAAACCAAAAGCATCTGCAAAATTAACAATAAACAAGCGAGATGAAAAGCGAAATAATTTTAAATATCATTTCACAAAGGAGCGAGCTGAAAAATACGAGAAATTGTTACAAACAAAAATTCGTTAGAGTTGGTACTGTCAGACCGAGTAACTTCACAAGTATTTAAGAAAGGAATTTTTAACATGAAGTACAATTATGCTGTTTTTGAATGTCAAATGTAATATTTGTATGTGTGAATGTACGAGTATTTACGAATAGGGCTACGTATTTCAATATGCAGTGAAATGGGCTTTTGGTCTGTCGTGCGAAATTTTCTAGGTTCGATTCTCAGTAAAAACAAATATTGTAATATTGATTTATTAGAATCCCTGTGGGAAAAAGACGTGACAATTGTATTGTATTGTAATAAATATGATGTTATGATAAAGTTTTAAACGTTTTAAGTGATAACGTAAAAAGTAATATCAAATAATTGAAATTAAATGAAATCGTCTGTAATAAAAAAAAAAGGTTCAGTTATTAAAATTCAGCGACTTTTAAATGAACTTTTAGATCGGTTGAATCGTCAAGGGGCTTTCAATTGGTCGTGATATGAAAGCTTTTACCGAATTGCCAATACGAATTGGTCTGATCTTTAGAATTTTAATGACTTAAAAGATCTTTATTAATGACGTGGGAAGTGAAAAGGAAAAGAATTCGGGTATTTTTTTGTCAAAATGTAGAATTTTAGCCATCGCTAACCATGGACGTGTGTGAGGGTGTCACTCTCCTGTGTCGACAAAACTTGCACTGGTAATACCGGCACTACATAGCTATGTCACCTATTAATACTGACATACGTACAAAATGTCGTTAAGATATGTAACACATAAGAAATAGAGCCTTAAAACTATTCACTGAAAAAATATGACTACATGAAAGTATATCATGAATTACTTTCATATTTCACATTATTCTTGTAAACGTCAACTGTAGGTGTCTGCGTAAAGGTTACGCTATCGCTCAATTTTATAGATGAAAAAAGTTTTCCCTTTGACACGTCACTAATACACTCACGAAAGAATATTATACGAGTTTGTCGATATAATTTACACCACTAGTTCTAAATTCAACATTTATATTAGATACAACTTATTGCATTTTTTTAAAATAGTTTTTTTTTTAATTATTATAGTGTTATAATAATTTGCCAATGTCAAAGTGAATATTCGCATCACCCACAATTCAATTGTCACACAAAACAGTCAAGTCAAGTCAAAAATAAAAATAAATAAAATCTTGCGATGTATTTGATATAATAATTATTTGTTATTCGTCGTGACCATGCCACAAAACAAAATATATACAACTAGATGTGCAATAACGCTCCCAATGTGACGCGAGAAAAAGCATGGCCACAGCCACGTTTAGGTTCTCTGTCAGTTAGTATTTGACTTGACGGCAACATTATCAAATCGTTTGAAGGGGCTTTTTTCATGTCAGATGTATGAAGTACGCACCTTTAGTATATATCTCTATGCCACAAAAGGATCCCAAAATACTGATTAATTTGCTTCACTATTTGAAAGGGCGGCAGACTGGGCTAATACATATAATATAATCCCCGATTCTCCAACAGATGTGGTGGAATCTTTGCTAAAACTTCTAACAGAGTTTTGAAAGCAAAATGAAAACAGACGTTCTCTTATTTTGATTATTTTGAATCATATAAGAAAATTGTGCGAAAACACAAGCGTCCTTCTAGCTCTAAAATGAAATAAAATTACCATTTTAGCATATTAAGGGAGTCACGCTCAAAGAATTAAGACAACGTAGATAAATTTAAATTGAGTTGAAGCAACTGTAATTTCATCTGCTGGAGACAGCAGCGAACCTTTGCCAAAATATTAATTAAGTTCAACTTGGAACACTAAACTAGGTTTTATTATTGGTTATATTTTATGCCTCATATATGAGTACCTGTACTTACAATTTGATGGAAAATACTGCGTTGCCACTTTATTTTTTTTATAGCTCGGCATATGACATCACTCCACCTGATGTCAAGCTAGAGTAAGGTCCATGAACGATACAACTGCTAATACAAAGAAATTTCTGCAGGCAGCGATTGTATCCGCTATATTGGCAGTGCCGTCTTTATGCATAGGCTCTATAGGCTTGAGCCTAGGGCCCCGTATGGTTGCGGGCCCCCGACTCTGAGAAGCAAATTTTTTTTTCAATTTCACACACAAAAAAAAAATCAAGGTAAAATGAAAAAAAGTACAAAAATAATACTTATAATTTTTTAATTGGTGAATAATTTAATATTAACATTTATCATACTAAAAAAATTAAATTAAATTATTCTTATACCATAGTAGATCATTATTTGCGTATATTCATATGCACGAATTTGAAATAATACTGTATGTGTGAAAAAATAAGGAAAAATTTTTTTTTACATGGGCCCCCAAGTATTTTGAGCCTAGAGCCCCTCAACTGCAAAAGACGGCACTGCTTGATGGGATGAATGTGCAACATCCAATTTGACAGTGCATACTCCTCTCGTTATAACTGTCTGCCGTCCTGGAGTAGTACCATCACTTTTGAATGTAACACACATGAAGTGTTGTCGCGTTTTGAAATCAGTTTTTAAAGTAGCCAGGTATAACGAGAGGAGTGTGTCTTGGGGCATATTCGTCTCCTTAGGGCTCCATTTCTTGTGATAGCAGTTGTTTCCATTCATGGACTGCACCCTAGCCTTACATCAGATGGAGTGTTGTCCTAAATCGAACTACAATTTAAAAAAGTATATGTTAACAAAATCTTTCCACATCTCTGTTTCCCGCCTATTTAACGCAAGTAAATGATTTGATGGACTATCAAGCGGAGTGTGGTTACGTTCCGAACTAATTAATAATTAAATAAAAATTACAGTAGGCCAAAAATTACAACGCCATTGTTCAAACACCAACCTTAATTAATAAAGATTGCGAACTCTTGTTAGAACACATGACGTCATTCACAATAAGGCGCTCTTCGTGCTTGAGTAAATACGATTAATATTTTTGTGTGTATGCGTGAGGGTGTGCATGTGTGCAAAGTGCGTCTTTTCGAATGTAACACACATTAAGTTACCTTGTCGCGTTTCGGGACAGTTTGGCAGTAAACAGATGCACCTTCGTCTCCTCAAAACGGCGAGCCGGGATTTTTCTTTAGTGAAACACGTTTTGCGGTTTAACACATTTTATTTTTCATAATTAATTAGCTATTTATTAAAAACAAAAATCTTATTATATTCATTGAAATCATAAAAATGGATATTAATTTACCAGCTTTGAGTATACTGTGTTTTTACTACTATTAGCTATATTTGTCAGGGCATTAGCATTGGTACAAAATGTAGATATTAATTGTAGAATTTAAAAAAAAATCCTGAAAATGATCATCATTATGTAACCAAGCGTCAGTATTTAATATATAATGCAAATGAATAGTCACCCATAAGCTCCTAATTGAGCTCTTTGTATTTCATCCCGAGCTTAAAGCTACTCAGGAATAATTAAATCTAAACATTGGCAACAAAGTAACTAAATTTATACCGTAAGTCGTTTGGTTCATTTAATATTGTTTACCTCAAACACTTTAAAGAAAACCAATAACAATTTCCTTTATAATCTCTCGAATTAAATGAATAATAAATTATTGAAAATAGATTAAAAAGGCGTGACAATTGATCATGAAAATAGATTCTAATAGAAATCTCCTAATTTTTTTTATTGTAGCTCGGCATGTGACAACACTCCGCCTGATGTAAAGCTAGAGTGTGGTTAATGAATGGAAACAACTGCTACTACAGAGAAACCTGTGCGGTCAGCAGTCGCCTCCACTATGCCGGCTTGAGGAGACGAGCATGTACCATCTAGATTGACAGTGCACACTCCTCTCGTTATACCTGGCTACTTTCAAACTATTCCCGAAAAGCGACAAGGTCACTTCCCGGGTGTTACTTTCGAAAGTGGTGGTACTAACCCAGGACGACAGACTGGATCATCAGTTTGCCTACCACTCTTTAATAGTGCCTGTAGGCACTGAGCGACCAAAGTACATACGAGTATAACAAAGTTACATTGGTACCGGTCTGAATTTAGCGAGGTTCAAACACGGGACTCATCGATCGTGAGTTCACGCGTCTTACCGCTAGACCACGGCCGCTCATTTTATCGATTTATAATCCAACTAAAGCTATAAAATTAAAGTCTGATATGTGATATATAGATACGACTTTTTAAGAGTGGCCGTGGTCTAGCGGTAAGACGCGTGAACTCACAATTGATGAAACCCGTGTCCAAACTTAGGTTTGGTTAGTACAAAGAGATAGTACCACTACTTTTAAGTGGAACTCCTAAAAAGTGACCTTGTCGCAAGCGGTTCTCTAATCGTCAATGCCCATGGACCTCCATTGAGTTTACCACCAGACCAGTCGAGGCACATGTCGTGCCAACATAAAAAAAATCGGGATATGTATTTAAGTAGCCGGGTATAACGAAAGGAGTGTACACTCAATCCTCAAACAAACAAACCTCAATATAGCTTAACAAAACTAAAGATAATAGATTTTTTTATGTCTGTTACTACGCTAATGCTGCTAATAACTGAGCTCACAAAGTCCATATAACATGGTTACATCGGTATTTAGCGAACGGTTCTCACCGGTCCTGTGGTCCGTATTTCTGTTAATTGTGGTGTAATGTGTCAAATCAAATCCAAACTCAAACAACGACTTTTATCTCAAAGCTAATAGAGTTAAGCCATCTCAGCGGATTTAATACCATGAAATTGTAATGTTAATTAAAATACATTTGTTCGCAGGAGTGGAATGATTATAAATTGAAGTGGAATCCAGACGATTATGGTGGAGTTGATACACTTCATGTACCTTCCGAACACATTTGGTTACCTGATATTGTTCTTTATAATAAGTAAGTATATATTTTTTTACATTTATAGGTTAGGTTTAAATTACTGCTGGCGGCTGCCCTCGCATCCCACTCGGACTGAGGACGGCCTACTGTATAAAATTAATTAAAAACATATTTACCTATAAATTAAAAAAGAAAACCCAATTTCTAAAACTGTCACTTTTAATCCAACTTTTTTTCCAGTACAAGTTCTTAACAAACGTAAAGTCCTCATTCATTATAGAGATTTCTTATCTATTTTTCCTTAGGGCCGGTATATCAACGTTATCTAATCCTTATCCCTTTCGATTTCGACTTAAACATAAAAAATATCAAAACAAAACATTATATTCAGATGAAATGATATAACGAAATTTCGATGATGCACGTTCGTCTCCTCAAGCCGGCATAGCGGAGGCGTCTGCTGCCTGTAGAAATTTATCTGTAGTAGCAGTTGTTTCCATTCATGGACCGCACTCTAGCTTTACATCAGGCGGAGTGTTGTCATATGCCGAATCTACAACAAAAAAAAAGAATATTATATTTTTCTATAAATCATTATTAGGAAATAGTACAAATATTTTCAATTATTTGAAATTTGATATAAAATGTTCTTCTCTATATCAAGTAAAATTTAACAGAAACTGAAACATAAAATAAATTAGTAAAAAAAAACAATTTTCGTGTATTTGGGTTAGTCTAGCGAGAAGTTAATGGTATATGAGAAACCAGCCCCATTTAGGACACGAATCCCATTATTCTGAGTTATCACGCTGAACAAAAGTTGTTTATCTTCGAAAAGTGTTGACCGCAACTAACATAAAAGTTCCGAAGTCTATTTTTCAAGCTTTACTTACTAAGTAATAAGATTTCTTTCAGAATCTACTTACTTTTAGTCACGTACGATATATTCTTCACTAAATAACAATATAAGCTATTATAAGTTTAAAAAAAACTTACAACAAGATATAGGGTTTTCCTTTTAAATCTTTTTTGTTATTGTTGCTAGACACATGAATGGAAACAACGGCTACCACACATAAATTTCTACATACAGCAATCACCTCCGCTATGCCGGCTTGAGAAGACGCTCTCGTTTAGCTGGCTACTCCCAAGCTCTTCCCAAAATGAGCCTAGGCCATGGGTGTTACACTTGAAAGTAGTGGTATTACATCAAGACGGCAGACTAGGCTAATAAACATCATTAGTTTACCTTTATTTGGGAACTTTTAAGCCGTCAGGTTACGCCAGTCCCATCATACCTTAAACATTAATAAACAAAAATAATCTAACTTATAACTATTACTTAAATCTACTTATTTTTAATAGTTTTTCAATAAATTTATATATACATTTACATTTATTTGAGATCCCTGAATTATACTGATACTGAAAGTTTATCGTTAATCGTTCAGTAATTTTCATGTATATTATATTGTATAAATAGGTATTTAATTTTATAATGTATTTATTTTTTTGTATATTTAAAAAACAAAAATAGTCCCCTAATTGGTGAAACCTGACGCCTGAAATACAGCGTATAACTAGTTCAGGAGTAACCAAGTTCTTTATTATTTGTACTAACATTAATATAAGTTCATCTCTACTAGCCTGTGTTTGTAACTTTAAATTGATTAATTAAAGATTATTATTATTATCTGAGACGGACAAAGGATCCACTAATGCTGTATTGATGATTCCGACATCTATTACCGCTTTAAAAAAAATATAGCAGAAACAACTGCTACCACTGAGAAGAGAGAGAAAAACATTAGCTTCCTATCTGTTAAAAAAAAACAAGTGAAGACGGAAGACGTTGTTATAACAATAATCATTAATGTAGTTGACTTTGACACTAAAGCAGTTTGTATTGAGGTCAATCATGCAAGCCTTATTCAACGTCCCCCATTATCGCTGGCAGTTCACCGCATTTCTATGCATTAGCACCGACAATGTGTGCTAACAAAGTGCTTACTCACCATAAAATAAGGGTGGAATTAGCATGAAACGAGCTACTAAGGCAGTATCAGCTCCTAGCGAATGCGCTCGTAGCCGCCGAAGCGGAAGGCTAGATAAGTGCAACAGGGTTTAATCTAAATAGCATCAAGGTGGCTGTAAAATATGCTGTACGTTGGCAAAGAGTAGCGCTTTTTAGATGGAATGTTCCTGGTTTGGCCTCAACCACCTATCCCTTCCTCATCGCTACTTCCTCATAATATAGTTTATTTATTATATTATTGTTCGTCTCTTTCACACACATCACCTATACACATTAGTGAAAAGAAGACAGCGATACCTACGGCCACCCGCAAATGAAACCTCAGTACACCAGTGAACGTTGACCCGTGCGCATACGCTGCGACCCCTAATCCGCTATACTAACGTATAAAAACCCGCAAAGTCGCGAGTGCCGAGTGGTAGTGATCAGTGTACTCAAACCGCATAAATACCGCATACATTTGGTGTCGTTTCGCACTCCTGGTGCTGAGGATGGGCCAGCTCTGTCGGTCCACTAATCGAAGGAAGACTCTGTATACTCACACCAGGTACATATTAAACACCATATGTTGGTCCTTCGAGCCGGATTCCCTCTTTTTAACCGCTTTTTACCTCAAAGTTGGCATTTCATCCAACCCCGCTCCCGCTATAAAACACTCATCAGAATAGGTATTCCGCATTTTCACTCATACATTATTATAGGTATTCACCACGCTTATTATTTACGTATATTATTATATTAAAACCCTATTCCTAATTATCCTAAATAAAATAATCCTAAAATATAAAATTTCATCGATACCCGCTTTCAGCACAGCTGAAACAATCCGCATCGCCCGCGCCGCTTGTTGTATTCATACAATTCTAGCTCTTGTTTCTATACGGAAATAAGCATCAATATTGATTGGAATGGTACCGCAGAAAAAATAATTTTCTACCGTAATTTTTTGCTCATTTCTTTTATTCTATTTTATTTTGTACTTTATATTGAGATATTTATTGATAAAAAAAAATTATGGCTGATAAAAACATTTTAATACTTGAAGCCAAACAGCAAACGTTGTTTAAATTCATTCAAAAAAGTTATGACCTAAGTCTAAAGGTTAACGAAAGTACAAATCAACGCAAAGCATTTTTAATTAGTATTGAGGAGTTAGATGACATTAAATCTCAATTTTCAGAAACTGTTGATAAATTAAATACCGCAAAATTAAAAATAAATGAGGACTTTGTTCCTAGTTACGCCGCTTTAGAATCATTTCAGGATTTATATTGTAAAATCAAGTATGTGGAACGTGAAATACGCGATGACTTCTCTGTCCGCCGCACTAAGGAGGGACGATTAAAAGGAGAGAGTGCTACTGCACCTCCCACCGCAATATTTAAATTACCTAAATTAGAGTTAGCGTCATTCTCCGGTGATCCCACTACTTGGTCAGTTTTTTATGAAAATTTTAAAAGCATTATTCATGATAACAATTCGTTATCAAACACGCAAAAAGTGCAATATCTGATACCGCAACTGTCCGGGAAAGCACTGAATATTTGTGCCGGCATCCCCGCCACGGGAGATAATTATCCCATAATTTGGAATACGCTAGTTCAACGTTATGAAGACAAACGTATGTTGTCCACACATTATGTTGAACAAATGATGAATTTTAAATCTTTTAATACCGCATCCCCCGCAGCATTAGATGCTTTTTGTGATAAATTTTGTTCCGCTGTAGCCGCTTTAAAATCAATACAATTAAATGATTTATCTGATTTTATAATCACTCACATCGCATTGTCAAAATTGGACAAAGAAACTGTTTATTTCTTTGAACAAAACTTCAGAGATTCTGAATTGCCCACTTTTAATAAATTAGAAACGTTCGTACGAGAACAATCAAAAATAATTTCCCGCGCTAATAATAAAAATAATCCCGCATCTTATAAAAATCATGGTAAACCTAGTAATGTAAATAAACAAAATAATATGTCATTTTTTGTTAATGATTCCCGCAGTGATAATAACAAATGTTTAGTTTGTAATTATAATCGACACCCTCTTTTTAAATGTAAACAATTTATTTCTTCCTCGCCGCTCGAACGTAAACGTATTGTCGAACGTCTTTCGTTTTGTATTAATTGTTTAGGTTTTCACTCGCTCGATAAATGCATATCAACGCAGCTATGTAAACATTGCAACCGCAAACATCACTCATTGTTATGTTATTCGAATGCTCGCAACCCGCAAGCACAGCAAAGCGACAGCTCGACGTCCGCTGTGACTATTAATACGCAAGCGCCTCGCGCGGACTCGAACACAGCGTCCTCCGTGCCGTGCGCCACCGCCGCGCCTAGCAACAACAATGTTAGCTTGATTACAGCGAATTTAATGCCGCGCGTAACCAACTCTGTGCGCGTGCTGCCTACCGCTAAAGTTGTAATTTATGATGCATTCGGAAACCCGCATTTTGTTCGTTTTCTTGTAGATAGCTGTTCCATGGGTAATTTTATAACCGAATCGTGTTGCAAATTATTAAATATTTTTGTTCATAATAATCAATCATTTGTTCAGGGCATAGGTTCATCTGTGAGACCTATCAAAGGACGAACGCAATTTACTTTTCACTCGAGATATGACAAACAGGTTTCATACTCGATTGACGCTTTTGTTTTAAATAAAATAACAGATAATTTACCCGCCGCTTTATTAGACTCCCGCAACTTAGAACATTTTAATGGATTACCGATGGCTGACGATACTTATAATGTTCCTGAAAAAATCGATGGCATTATAGGTACCGAGATATTTCCCTATTTATTATGTTCTAATCGTATCACCGCGCCTACTTCGCGTGTAGTCGGTATCGAGACTACATTAGGCTATATTGTAATGGGCATTAGTGATGCGCACCCGCAGTATTTATTTAATAATTATTCTAATAGTAATAAGTCATTTTTTTGTACAATTAATAATAATTTAAGTTTAGATTCCCTCGTAAAAAACTTTTGGGAGGTTGAAAATATTAATTTACCTCGCCATATAAGTTCCGCCGACACTGAGTGTGAGAAGTTGTTTGTCAACACTCACACCAGAGACCGCACCGGCCGATATACGGTCAGCTTACCCTTCAAGGAGGATCCGTCGCTGTTAGGTGACTCCGCCCGCACCGCACTTAAACGTTTCGCTTATTTAGAAAAACGCTTTATTAAATATCCCGATATTCGGGCCGCATATAACGAAACAATTAGTGATTATATTAAGAATGGCTATTTGTCTCTCGTTACAACCCCTCATACCGCATTACCTCATTTTTACATACCGCACCACGCAGTTTATAGGCCAGATAAAACAACAACTAAAGTGAGAATTGTTTTAGATGCCAGCTGCAAGTCGAGTAGTGGTAAGTCCCTAAATGATATTTTACATTGCGGGACTAATCTGCAAACAAATATTTTCGATGTTTTATTGAACCTCCGCCTCTTTCCAATCACTTTGTCCGCAGACATCGAAAAGATGTATTTTCAAATCGCATTACAAAAGGAACATCATAAGTTTCAACGCATATTTTACAGATTTAATACTGACGAACCGATTTCTACATACGAGTTCTCCCGCGTTTCTTTCGGAACAAAAGCTTCGCCCTTCTTAGCTTTGCGAGTTGTTCAACAGCTGGTCGAAGATGAGAAGGAGAAGTACCCGCTCGCCGCTATGTATATGAATAGATGTATGTACATGGACGATTATATTAATAGTTTCCCCTCTCTAGACCTCGCAAAAAATATTTATTCAGAACTCATTAATTTATTTTCTTCTGGTGGTTTTAAACTAACTAAGTGGATGACGAATTCGCCCGAGATGTTAAACTACATCCCCTCATCTAACCGCTCTCCGCATCTCATTACCTTCGACGAAAGTGCCGATACTAAAGTAGTCGGTCTTCAATGGTCGCCGGTCGATGACTACTTCTCCTTTCAGGTCAAGCCAGACCCCAGTTGCGAATGTACTAAGCGTAATATCTTAGCGCACACTGCGAGGTACTACGACCCCCTCGGGTTGATAGCTCCGGTGGTAGCTTACATGAAGCTTCTTGTGCAGGAGTGCTGGAAGGCAGGCCTCGGTTGGGATGAACCCGCAACTCCTTCTATAGCCAAGGCTTGGAGTCAATTTCGTTTTCAGCTCGAGATGATTAGCAAAATCAAAATTCCCAGGCACATCGGTATTCGCTCACCCTCTCACGTCACCCTCTTGGGTTTCTCCGATGCCAGCGAGAAATGCTACGGTGCCGCCCTCTACGTGCGCGTCAGTGCCGATGCTAATTCATCTGGTGAAACCGCATTGCTGTGCTCAAAATCTAAACTCGCTCCGCTTAAGAAATTGTCTCTCGCTCGTCTTGAGCTATGTGCCGCTTACCTCTTATCTAAATTAATCTCCCTAGTTAAGGAAACTATTAATTCCCGCTGTCAAATCGACAATATTTACGCATTCTCTGACTCTTCTGTCACCCTCTCATGGATACATTCAGAGCCATATCGCTGGCAAACGTTTATCAGTAACCGCGTCGCTTTGATTCAAGCTAATTTAGAATCGTCTCATTGGTTTCATATAGCAGGCACTGAGAATCCTAGCGATATTTTATCTCGTCCTACTATCCCTGCAAAATTAATTAATAATAACTTATGGTTCAAAGGTCCCGCTTGGACAGCCCTGCCTATTCACGAATGGCCGATTTCTGTCTTCGTGCCAAGCACCTTTGATACAATGCCTGAATTAAAATCCGCACCGCAAGTATTAATGAGTACAATTACCTCTAATAAAAATAGTATCCTTTATAATGTCGCATTTAGAATACCCTCTTGGAAAAAATTAGTTAATATAGTTGTATACATACTTCGCTTCGCCCGCAAACTGCACTCTCGTGGACTCATCACAGCTGAGGACACAGAAAGTGCAGAATTATACATTGTTAAGTGCATTCAAAACAATGCCTTTTCAAACGATATCTCCGCATTGATCGCTAATAAAAATGTCGCACAATCGTTGCGCAAGCTCAACCCCTTCTTAGATAATTCATTACTTAGAGTAGGTGGACGATTAGAACACGCCCAACTAAGCTATGGTCAAAAACACCCGCTTATTTTACCCGCTAATGACAAAATAGTTTGGCTTCTCATAAGTCACTATCACGTCGCGCATCTACATACCGGTCCGAGTCTAGTTATGTCACTTTTACGACAACGATTTTGGATTGTAAACGCACGCAAAACAGTACGTAAAATCATACATGGTTGTAACGTCTGTTTTCGTAACAAACCGCGTCCGCTTTCCCACTTGATGGGTCAACAACCATCTTGTAGGATCACTCCTCAATTAAAGTGTTTCGTAGAAACTGGAGTCGACTATGCAGGCCCACTTTTCGTCACTAGGTGCAAGCGCAGAGGTGTTAAGTCGCAAAAGGCGTATATTTGCATTTTCGTGTGTCTCGCCACAAAAGCGATACACATCGAGTTAGTATCCGATCTCACAGCAGAAATGTTTATTAACGCATTCAAACGTTTTATAAGTCGCCGAGGCCCCGTATCAGTCATACACTCTGATCAAGGCACTAACTTTATTTGTGCCAAACGCAAAATTAATGAATTATACGATTTACTAACCTCCTCTAGTTATAATAATAGTTTAGTCCGCGAATTAACCTCAAATAAAATTAATTTTAAGTTAAATCCCCCGCATAGTCCTCATATGGGAGGTATTTGGGAGACGGCAGTGCGTAGTGTCAAGCTGCACCTGTTCCGCGTTATAGGCTCCCAGGTGCTCACATATGAAGAGATGAATACAGTGCTCGTTCAAATCGAGGCATTGCTCAATAGCCGCCCGCTTTGCGTGCTGAGTTCAGATCCTTCTGAGCCGCTCGCACTCACACCCGCTCACTTTCTCTCCTCTACGCCGCTTAAATGGCTGCCGAGCAGAGAACTCAGTGAAAAACCGCAGTCTACACTTGAACGCTTCGAACTATTGGATAAACTCGTACAGTCATATTGGCAACGTTGGAACTTAGAGTATATTAATTCTTTGCTCCCTCGGAACAAGTGGTATCAAAACTCCGCATCCGTACAGCCAGGTACAGTTGTTATAATCAAGGAAGACAACTCTCCGCCGCTTCATTGGCCGCTAGGAATAATTCAAAAAACTTATCCAGGTTCTGATGGGATCGCTCGAGTAGTAGACGTAAAAACAAAGACTGGAGTTTACAAACGTCCAGTCGTCCGCATTTGCCCGCTACCAACTCAATAGTATTAATTTCTTTTTTCTCATTATTTTTATTTTAGATTAATTTTAGTTCATAATTTCCGCTACACATACTTAATTTTAAGTTCCGCATTATTATATAAACCGCAACCGCAACCGCAATTTTTACCGCATTTTTCTGTGTATCATTCTGTTGATATATGGAATACATCAAGGCCGGGGGCATGGTTTGGCCTCAACCACCTATCCCTTCCTCATCGCTACTTCCTCATAATATAGTTTATTTATTATATTATTGTTCGTCTCTTTCACACACATCACCTATACACATTAGTGAAAAGAAGACAGCGATACCTACGGCCACCCGCAAATGAAACCTCAGTACACCAGTGAACGTTGACCCGTGCGCATACGCTGCGACCCCTAATCCGCTATACTAACGTATAAAAACCCGCAAAGTCGCGAGTGCCGAGTGGTAGTGATCAGTGTACTCAAACCGCATAAATACCGCATACATTTGGTGTCGTTTCGCACTCCTGGTGCTGAGGATGGGCCAGCTCTGTCGGTCCACTAATCGAAGGAAGACTCTGTATACTCACACCAGGTACATATTAAACACCAGTTCCTTTTTAAAATGAAAATGCTATTTTGTAAAGAATTTATTGAAGACACCTTATTTTATGTTTAACTCGCAATATAATATGTTAAAAAGAATAAACCAATGAATGTAGGGTTCTAAGGTTAAAGCCATTTTATGAATGATTTTTTTTATTGTAGCTCGGCATGTGACAACACTCCGCCTGATGTAAAGCCAGAGTGCGGTCCATGAATGGGAACAACTGCTACTACAGAGAAAAGTACAGTCGCCTCCATTATGCACAAGCATGTACCATCCAGATTGACAGTGCACACTCCTCTCGTTATACCTGGCTACTTTCAAACAATTCTCGAAACGCGACAGTCACTTCACGGGTGTTATATTCGAAAGTGGTGGTACTCCCCCAGGCCCACAGACTGGACAAATAACCATCATCAGTTTGCCTACCACTCTTTTTTGCCGTATAGCTTATTATTACAATATATCTGATTATATTTAATTAAGATTTAATAAAAAATAATTTGACTGATGATGGTTATTAGTCCAAATGCATCCGTGAAATTCAGTCGTGTTCCGGCTCAACTTGTATCCAGTATATTGAGAGGAGTGTGTTTTGTTGATCTGGACTGCTGCTTCTTCTCTTTGGTAGCACTCTAGCTTAACGTAGTCTTTCTGACTCTTATACTCCATTCGTTCTTTGTCATTAAACAAGGCGGTTTATTCAACGAAATGTTTTAAAACTTCAAAATGTACAAATTATTTAATGTACCTGCGATTCGCCATCTAAAAGCTTCTACCTAGTTAATTTGATGTCGGTTTAGTTTATCTTTTAAATGCCAGTGTTTTATAGTGAATAATGGGGTGAAAATAAACCTATATTTTATATTACGTAACATATACCTGAGCTCATAATGTAGAGGGGAGAGAAGTTCATCAAAATCTCACCAAATCTCATTTAGAGGGAGGAAGGAAGGATCAAAGAATATTATTAAATCTTAAAGATTAAAAAATATTACGTCAACTTTTTAATTCATGTGTTAAAGTAAACATTAAAATATGTAAATTAGTTGTATAATGCAAAATTAACTTACCAACTTATTATTTAAAAGTTATGAGGAAAATCTCACTTCTTATTCTAAGACACCAAAAAAAACACATACGCCCCGTAACAATTATTTAATTAACAATAAAATGTGTATTTTTATAAAATGTATTATCATAGTAATTTTAGTGTAAAAAATATATTAGTTTTTTTTAGCTAAAAATTTGAGTTAGGTCAGAAGCAAACAACGAAGTTCGTGGAGGGCGTTTTTACGTATTTCCAATTTCTGTCGGAGAAGACTGAACATAAATTATGTTTAGGAAGTCGATAGATTGATTGAATTTCTAACTGGAACTGACAAGCACAATACGACTTTTTACTCGTAGCTAAATTATGCATTTTTTCTTAAATATTTCTAATGTTTTATATGTTCTATACGGCAACGTGTAAATGTACGACCAACACTGTTTGAACTGCGTAGAAAAATCGACAACATATGGATCAGGAGCCATAATATGAGCCAACTTACCAGTGTCCATAAATAAATCCCCGTTTACATGATGGCAATTGTTATTCGCCAATACTATTAGCACGTATCTTGAACTAAAGTTGGTAGGAGCACTAAAAATCACTCTAAAAACATTACGATATTTATTACTGGATATATATTTTTAAAATTGTAATTGTAAAAATATATTTTTTATGATGTAATCTAATGATAATTTTTTTATATGGAGGAGGATAATTAAATATATTCTACTTTTTTTTTAAATTCCTGTACTAAGTTAATGCTTATATGACAGACACTGAGCGAACAAGTACATATAACATATTTATATTGGCATTGGTAATGACGAGGATTGAGAAAGGAATGTATCGATGGTTTGGATACATGGAATGGATAAATGAAAGGAGATTGACGAAAGAAATATATAAATCTGATGTGAATGGATGCATTAAACAAGGCAGACCCAGAAGGGTGTTTTCCGATCAAATCGGAGACATCCTCATGAAAGCTGGGCTGCCTCGTGCTCATAACCGTCGAGCGTGCATGAAGAGAATTGTGGATGTGGGGGAAGCGAGGGTGTTGTGTCAGGATCGTGGTAAGTGGCGTTCCGTTGTCTCTGCCTATCCCTGTGGGAAAAAAGACGTGACAATTGTATTGTATCGATCGTGAGGTACGATCCGAACCTGTACGGCTAGACCACGGCCGCTCATAAATATAAGCTAAGTTATATTCATATTCTTCAACTAATACCTATTCTACTTCAACAGCGCTGACGGAAACTACGAGGTAACAATCATGACTAAAGCAATTCTACATCATGATGGAAAAGTAGTTTGGAAACCACCAGCCATTTATAAATCATTCTGCGAGATAGATGTCGAATACTTTCCTTTTGATGAGCAAACCTGCTTTATGAAGTTTGGGTCTTGGAGCTACGACGGTTATATGGTGAGATATTGCAGTTTTCTTTTAATACCTATACAACGCTAGGGCATGTATGATAGACACTGTGTGTGTTGAAGTTACTTTGACTGTTACATTTTACCGTGACGTAACCGTTAAACGTTTACATTTACTCCACACGCGTTGCAATATCGTGTAAATTCATATTGTTATCGTTAAAAGGGTGGCTGATCCCGAAAAAATAATAGAAAAACATATTCGGCTTCTTTTCATACATTTGACGTTAGTGACATTGGTTTGACGATTACTTTAACTTTAACCAACTAAGATTCGCTGGTTACGGTTAGCGTTAAAAATTACAGGCGCGACGATGGTGCAACGCGTGTGGTTCCCTGCTCTTGATAGTAAGTAAACGTTTCATCGTGAGACTACGGCTGCTCTTATAAAAGTTGACTTCTATGTGTATGATAACTAAGCGACCAAACGACATTTTTTGGCTGGGGATGTTATTATTAAATTATGTTAAAAATTTAATAGAAAAAACAGCCCGAGCCGGAGATCAAACATTGCGTGTTCCGAGATTGAGCTTAGTTAGGGTTGCCAACATTTTTTCCGCGGATTATAGTATTTTTCGGAATTAGCCATAAAAATATAGTACCCGTCAAAAAATATATTATAGTATTTTATGGAAACAGTACAAAAGAAAATGGTATATTTATTTCAAATAGACCTACTTCGTCTTTTTTTTTTAATTGTAGCTCGGCATGTGACAACACTCCGCCTGATGTAAAGCTAGAGTGCGCCCGTGAACAGAAACAACTGCTACTACAGAGAAACCTGTGCGGGCAGCAGTCGCCTCCACTATGCCGCCTTGAGGAGACGAGCATGTACCATCTAGATTGACAGTGCATACTCCTCTCGCTATACTTGGCTACTTTCAAACTTTTCCCGAAACGCGACAAGGTCACTTCACGGGTGTTACATTCGAAAGTAGTGGTTATAGCTTGGAAAATGCTCTATCAGTGACAGACTGAAATATAGTATATTTGCGTATCCAATATTACTTCAAATGATATACAGTACAATACTAATTATAGGATGGTTGGCAACCCTAAATGAGATACTTAGCGCTGCATAAATGCGTTGAAATTTCCATCGGTAGTCCTTCCAACTGCTGGGTAGACGTCACATACTCGTATTACTAGTTTACACAACAATTAATACTTTTTTCTGAACGATTTTCATCATGATTTAATGATAAAATGTGGAAAGTATGTATACTTTATATTATAGAACAATAAAACGATTCTTGTTTCGTGATTAAACTTAAATCCACGTTTTCCCCAAAACTTATTTTATATTTATTAATTACGTATCACTTTTCCGCTTTTAAAAAATATAATTCTAAGATCATTTGATTACCTTAAGTTTTCTGTAAATATTTACAAATTATAATAAATAACTGAAACAAAAGCAGACATCGAAAGGAAGATATCTTACAATATCTAAGGAACAAGCACCAAATTAGGGAGATCGCAATTAATCAAAATTATAAAGTCGCCTTTTGTTTGAAAATTAATTTCTTTCTTTAAGGTACCGTTAATTAACTTCAACAAATGTACGTACAATATTTTAAATACATTTAGAAACTTATAAAGCATAACGCATCTCCTAACGACTGGGATAGATAGAGATCGCCGGTAACTCTCATGCTCGTCGGTTGAGGGTGTTTCTTCATTTAATCGATAAAGTTTAACTGTGATATAAATTAATAATAATAAATAAATTATAATATTAAAAATTCTAGTAAATGATACCAACAATAAAAATGTATACAATGCAAATAATCCAATTAACCATCATGTTCTTATAAAGTATACAATCCTTAAAACATAAAAAATTGCTCCTAACTTAATATTACTACAATAAAATTATTTATATAAATTATATTCGATGTCTCAGAAAGTTGAAGCACTGACAGCGAAGCAATATTTATTATATATCGACAATGCGATCAGTTCGAAGATGAGTAACGGAAAGTAATAAAAAGTTTCGAATGAAGTTTACACCGATAGGCCTCAGGATACACTCATCCATTGAGTTAAGGAAGACAATAAATCTGCGGCTCCGACTTCCTCATAAATAAAGCTAAGACCGTGCTTCTAGAAACATCTACGCCTCTACCACACTAAAATTAAAGTTCACTTGGGATGTATTAGAAATGGTTCGACCAGCACCTTTAAGATGTACTCTGTTTATTAACCTTCTGTCTTCAGTACCGATTGAGATTTTTAGGAACTTTAATCTTTCGGAATGCGGTTAATTTTAACTATTATATATTGTCTATTTAATAATATTCATTTAGTATTAGAAATTATGTCATGTAATAAAGCATAACGTGAATTTTTCGCTTCCAGGTCGATTTAAGACATTTCAAGCAAGCGCCGGATTCCGACCACATAGGAACGGGTATCGATCTATCGGAATACTACATTTCGGTGGAATGGGACATTATGCGAGTCCCGGCGACACGAAATGAAAAATTCTATTCTTGCTGCGAGGAACCCTATCCGGATATTATTTTTAACATAACCATTAGAAGAAAAACTCTGTTCTATACGGTTAATCTTATTATTCCTTGTGTAGGAATATCATTTCTCTCTGTCTTGGTCTTCTATTTGCCTTCGGACTCTGGTGAAAAAATATCACTCTGTATTTCTATTCTTCTGTCACTAACCGTGTTCTTCTTATTGTTAGCGGAAATTATTCCACCGACGTCATTAACGGTCCCTCTATTAGGCAAATATTTGTTGTTCACTATGATGTTAGTTACGTTATCAGTAGTTGTCACTATCGTGGTGCTAAATATAAATTTTAGATCGCCTGTCACCCACCAAATGGCCCCGTGGGTGCGCAAAGTCTTTATAGATTTTTTACCCAAGATATTGCTCATACAAAGGCCTCACAAATCCCCCGAAGACGACGATAAGCCAACAGAGGTGAGTAATTTTCCGCTTAAAGTGCTACAGAACAAACACTCAGAGAAACAATTACTCGGCGACGCTATTAATCAACGTAGTCTCACTACAAATCGTGTTCAAAAACAACTTTTCTCGTTGCTTGGGTTTTTAATTAAATTTATAAAATAAAAGCTCCCGCAAATGAAGTTCTTTAAAGAATCCCTTTCAGAATAAAAAAAGAAAACAAACACGACGCGTTCACTGCTCGAGTTTCCTTCATTCAAAACATTTTCCATCGGAACGAATTCAATACAAACAGAACGCTATTACAGCCGAGCGGTTGAAGCCGTTCCCTCAACAATAACCATTTTAATTGTCCTCAGCCGCGGGACTCTTCGGGGAAACGCTCCTTTCAACAATATTCTAAATCCATTGTATTCGGCGTGTATCACGAAAATATCGCTTCCAGCCCAATTTCATTCCATTTCGATTTTCCTTTATTACTCGAGCCGGCGGGCTTAACGAGCGAACGCGGCCCATGTTATTTATGTTCCCCTAGTGGCTGCGGACGGATCGCGCGATATACTACTTGTCAGACGCGATCGCAAACCGTCCTCGTGTAATTGTCTTACAACTTAGCAAACCCCTTAAGAAATATTCTAAACCTACCTGAAGAATCAACACTTTGCTTCGACAATCTTACACAACCCTTCGAATACAATGTCAGTATAATATATTCTGTTGAATATATTAATGTTACACAAGAGAGCATTACACACATGAATCTTCACATTATTCATATTATGATTGATCTGTTTTCTCTCCTTAGATTATAACGGATGTTTTCGACGGTGACGGAGATGGGGATATCGATGGTGAAGCTGAAGGTGAAGGTGAAGATGAATTAGATGGAAAGTTTAAAGAATGGGGCTCTGAAGAGTATGACTTTCCAGGATTACCTCTTACCCCTCCGCCTCCTCCGGGAGGTGATGATGAGCTTTTTTCCCCACCTCCAGACTCCCCTTGTCGATTAGACTTGGAAGACGGAAGTCCTACATTAGAGAAACCGTATGTTAGAGAAATAGAAAAGACAGTAGAAGGATCAAGATTTATTGCTCAGCACGTTAAAAATAAGGATAAATTTGAAAGTGTAAGTAATATATCTATTAATACTACAGCTATTACTTGTACATATATCTCTTCTGCATTTATTCGACTCCCAATAACGGATATATATATGTTTTTCTGCCAATCATTAACAGTTTTTTTTTGTTTGTGGTCAGGTCGAGGATGACTGGAAGTATGTAGCCATGGTATTAGATCGCATATTCTTGTTTGCGTTCACTGTTGCCTGTATCGTCGGTACTGCGCTCATTATATTCAGAGCACCCACCTTCTACGATAACACGAAACCTATCGACATACTTTACTCAAAAATCGCCAAAAAGAAGCTCGAGTTGCTAAAAATGGGATCGGCGAGCGACCCGGGTCTCTGAAATTCGTCCTACGTCTTCGGCCACTCGCCGCCGAAGACGTTCTGGGAGCTCATCGTTATGTGGTGGCACGGATGATCCGTGTGAAGCTCTCAGTTGGGGATTGCTAGGCGAGGACTATTGTGCTCAGTGTTGGTGCCAAGCGCCCGGTGCGTTTAGTGGACATTTTTATATCGCACCTGCGTATTCGAACCGTCTTTTTGTATTCAATAGAACAATTTCAAAGTTAGTTTTAAGTTAATCGATGGGGAGCCTACAAGATGATTATCTTGATACTCCATTGGTAATTTTTGCTGCCATAAATGTTTTTGAATTAAGTGTTGCATCGTCAATGCATTTTTGTAAACAGTGAGAATTTTTGTATTGTTTGAAAATTGGTTTATATCTAATTTAATTTAACGAGAGCGCACAAATCTTAAATTGTTGTACAGATATATTATATAAAATAATTTTACACATTTGATTGTATATTTTCGTTTCGCAATAACAATGTTTTTTATTATTAAAATGTTACCTAAATTAAGAACACTTCGAATAAAATCGAGCTCAATTTAGTAAGATTTAGATAATGTATAAATGTACTTACACGTAATATTGATTCAGGTTTTAGGAGTTTAGATACGTGAAAACGTCCTCTATGAGAGCCGGACACTATTGTAGACGATGTATTTATTATGGAAAAGTAAATGCATGTATTTTGCATATAGAATTTGTACGTAATCGCGTAAAAATCATAAGGACAATATCGATAAAACACGAATGCTAATAATTTCCTTATAAGTAATAATAAGATGGCTGTAGATATTGTTTAGAATAATCAATGTTAGCCGATAGTGATTGAGATAATCTTTAATGTTAACTTGATTAATAGTTAATAGGATTACAGTAAACGTGATCGTATTTAATTAGTCACATTCGACTGCCAATTGTATATTGAATTTTATAAAGGAAAACGATTTTCTTAGATAGCGACAACAATTACTTGTTTTTATTAGAATTTTAATGAAGTGCCAAGTCGACATCAATTATAAGAAGGTTAAATTAATGGCTGATTCTGTTATTTATTAAGTAAACGAATTCTTGAAACAATAGAAAAATGATGACTGAATAAAAACGTTAGAATATAAGGTGGTCACGAAACATCTGCTACGAAAGTCAATCTTCCGAAAACCTCCTTTATGGTCAGCCACATATAGCATGTATAATGCGTGACTTACATGAACTTTAATTTTGCATTTACGCAAAGTCAACAAGGCGCTTACGTCCTTATTCCAAATAACTGTTGTAATTTTTTTTAAAGTTCATGAACCTTGTCGCATAAAGTCAAAGTCTTTAATATTTCTAATTCAAAACTTCCTATATGATTTTTACCATACCAAGCTAATTTGGTATCAAGATGAATTACAAATCAGATTGCTTGACCATATGAATCGGTTTCATAAATGACAAGCATTACAGGCGCATGTGTGGCCTGACCTATTATTTCACTAATCCTAGAGTACAGGGTAAAATTAATAACACAAAACGTTTCAGCTCTTGTTTTGGATTCTCACCTTTCTCACGTAGGAATATAATTACTTTACTGCACGTAAACACCAAGCTCTTCTAGTAAATAATTGTTGAGGGTTATCACTTAGACTAGATAGATACGTCTTAATTTATTTGTACCTATTAGATTAGATTCAATACTACTCGTGCATTGAAGTTATTTTCTTTTGAAAATTATACCTATTAGGTGAATCGTTCTTATTAGAGTTATTTTCCTAGTTCGTACGTGCGTATTTAAAACACTTCAACCCATTTTTTTAGGGTTAACGTAGCAGTCTATCTTAAATTTAAAATAAATAATATTTCGAGCCGCGTATTTGATATGTGAATGTAATGTAACTTAGATGAATTATTATAATGAATTAATACCACAGCGAGCAGTTAGTGACTTCGATGGGAAACAGGGAAGGTAATAGTTTAATTACACATATTGTGTGATTCGTCTTCATATTTGTAAGTGTTATTGAATGTTTGAGTGGCAAATGAAGATCTAGTTTAGAGGGAAGCGTCGGCGTCGCCGTCGATGACATGAATGAGGTTGATTAGCTATTTAGCAACAACAATGAAACTCGCTCGCTAAAGGTTGAATAAAATAATTATAATGTAGAATTGAAAAGTTTAAGACGAATATTTGATTTATTAAAATCGCGTTCCAGGAATCAAGTGATTTAAGGAATTCTTAAGGAATTGTTGTTTTGATTAGTGCTTTATTTTCTATCTACTTTTAAGGACACTCCAAGAACACAATTACGTATTATTGAAGTAGGCAAGTGCTATTGCACGCACCGAAATACACCAATTTAGTATAATCAATAGTTACTCTAATTTAAGTAAGAGCGACTATCTACCGAGGCATACAATTAATAGAAAAATTACATATAACTTTTGATATTTTCCTATGACGAGGTGCCTCAGTGGAGAGTTGCGCTAAGTCCAGCGATCCATACGTTTGTTTAAAATACATCCAGAAAATATGTTTAGATTTTCTATGAAATAATGAGGCCACTTATTATACGTACAATGCGTGACGTATAGCGTGCATGAAAACATGAACACTGCCATGCGTGCTATTACAAATGTCATTGCTCGCGTAGGTCACGCATCACACGCTTTAATATGGCCAGACTTTAAATGTATGATCACGAAAGAATGAATTGAATGAAGGTCTAATTATATTTATTGCTAAAGTACGAACCAAACTTTATGGCGGCTCCGAAGTTAGGCACAAGTCGCTGCGTACACAAATTGAGGAATTAGCGGGGCACGATGAAGGTAACTTCCGAGACGTCATAAAGTTTGCCGCGACCTATATCTCTCGAACGTTGTGTTTGGAGTCGTGTAGGTGTATTAATATTGATAATCATTTGTTACTTGAGAGCTAAGCTTATAAATACAACGATTTATGACCCTATTTGAAAATGTATGACATAGAATAATTCGTAGTCTATATTTGTTATTCGTCATATTGTTTTCTCTTTTGTATCAGACGAGTATTGTTCAGTTTTGTTATAGGTACGACGGTAAAATATTATATTATGATTGGCATTTTAAAAATTAAATTTAAGTCTTTGAGGCTATTTTTGTTCTAAATGAATTCAGTTTGTTTCGCGGTTATTTGGAATGTAATGTGGGCAGGATGTTTGTCTGACAACACGTTCGGGTGATAACGGGTAAGTTGTAGGATTTTTTGACTGTAGATAGGAGAATAAATTTAACAATAATCTGAATAAAACTAGATCCAATACAGTTGTCAATAAGTAAGTTATGATTAATAATGGGTATGTTTTTAATATAAGATGTAATTTAGCTTCTCAATGGTTTTTAGAGTTAGTCGACGAATGGGTCAGCTCTAATACTCGATTTTGGATAAATTCCTTACATTATTTATTTACATTGATTATTTAAATACGTATTAATTACTGCCAATTTATAATGCTGTCAATTATATTATTATTACTTAATTCTTTAAGTTATCTTTAATTTAATACCTATGTTAAGTTAGTCGGCTGCATCACCTTAAGGACTATAATTGCGTGCGCAGTTCAACAAGCTCATTCTCGGCCGCTTTTACATCGACCAATAGAAATCGGTCTACAATCAAATTTATATCCGCAATTGGATAAAATAAAGGGGACGTGTACCGTACTACTGTGAGCTTAAGCTATCCATTTCCAAAGTGCTGCATCGTCAACTTTTTTTTAACAAGCAACAACTAAAAATTTGTCACTATGAAACTTTGCCGACATTAACAAACTTACTTGGGTACTGGTAAAGTTTTTTAGAAGATTCAAACACGGAGAATGGGATGGCCATTCAATATACTCTATTCATAAGTTTATTTATTTTTAGGATATTATTTTTTAAAATTAATTATTGTGATTATATTTTTCTTTAAGTGTTAGTAATGTTTGAATTTATCTACATCGAGAAAATTGGACTGCAAACTCATAGTCAGCTATCACATGGCTGTCAGTAATTTTAAGAGATGATAATAAACCGAAATGTTGGCATGTAAATATAGACGATCAACATAGTAATAAATTTATATATACTTTCTTTCAGTTTGTTATTCTTGATTCTAGTGCTAGTAGTCGAGGTAGAACGCTGTAGTTGTTATCTTTTTTGTTATTTTAAACAGCAATAATTATAATATTAATATTAAGGTTTATTCTCTACATTATATTGAGAGATATATTATTATATGATATTATTTGTTTTGTTTGTTTGTCGACTCGTTACTTTTTAGTAACCTTTGAAGATCGAAGTCCAAAACGCTTTATAATTAGTATTATAAAATGACACATGTTTCATTGGTAAATGAGTATACTGTATTTGTATTATTATGTTCATTTTGTATAGTATTTATTCACAATGTGTGGAAAATAATCTAATATGATTTCATTAGAAAAAAACTTTTCGATACGTAAATAAAAAACTAGGCTCAATTAATTTAGTTTACTTGGAAATTAGTTTACAATCATAACCTAATTGGCTAAAATTAAAAGGGGCCGTCTCATGCTCTTTCGATTTCAGAAGCTTATTTTCTAGAGTGTTTTAGCGCTAGATTTGTTGAAGGTACAGACGTGACGATTTTGAGACGTCAGAGCGTGTGTTAGTTTAGATAAAATCAAGTACAAAACGCCATGTCTGTACATAGACGTCTGTACACTACGTCATTCTCACATGACATTAAAATAATTTCTTTAGAATTATATCAAGCCTAATTTTGAAACCCCACACTATGACAATACGTTATGTTATATTATGCATGTATTAATATATATTTATTTCCCAAAACACTATAAAATATAAATTGTAGTATTAGTAAAGATAAGATATTAAAATTTGTGCATGTTTTAATCAAACGTCTTCCAAAGTGACGTAAGTAATGATTTTGAACACATTTATTGCATTTAAAAGTCTAGTTGCATAAAGTCGCATTAAATTTGCACTGGAATTTCCGCGAAAATTCATTTCATTTTGTTATTTTTTGAGGCGCTTGGGCAGTCAGCAATTTTCAGTTACTAATTTCGGCGATCAACAACTAGCCGTCAATTATAATGCACTGTACCCTTACAGGCCTTAGCACAAACATATTAAATAAATTGTTTTATTTATCAGTTATTTTTTATAATTTTTTGGCATGGCAACATTTTTACTGTATTTGTTATTGTTAAATTAAAAGATTTAATTCCGTTGGTCACATTACATGAAATTAGTACACCCACGGGATGGATATGTCTTGAATTATTTTGCTCGTATTCTTCTGATGCCTCTGTCACTAAATTTTATCCTAGTACGTGCATCATTATTCATGAATCATAATAAAATTCGTACATTGCATATTGTTTATTTATTTATTATTATAGTTTTTTTTATTACATATAATACAGACTTTTTTCTGTTCTATTATCGTCATGATTTTTTTTATTTGTTGATCAATCTGACTTTGACTATGTTGCATGTAGTACTTTGCTTTAGAAGTTTGTTTCATGGATTTCTCACAGTTTTCTTGAGTGCAAAACAATAATTTTATTTTTAGCAATATCATAATAATTGTATATAATATTTATTTATTACTATATTTTTTATGAATGTAATGTAAGTGTGAATTATCTTTAGACATGTAAGTTGTAGAAAAACCAGAAACATTTGCGTTGAGCTTCCAACACGATTAGTTGTACATACAAAAATAAATAATCATATTACTTTTCTTGTATTAATTTATTAAATAAATTTAATTATACTACGTAATTCTTCGGGCTAAGATCAAATCAATGGATCCAGGGGGGCTACTTTAAAATGACTGAAAACGAAGTTTGCGAGATTAGTACTCTGAACATATTATACATTTACAAAGTTTTGACATCGATTAACGTAGAACATTGAAATCTTAAAAAAAAATATGTGTTTAAACACGAAGATCTTATAACATCCTTAAACATTCAATCAACTTTTCGTTCACGAAACTAGTCTATGGTGTAAACCGAAATACAGTTCGATTGATTTTTGTTCAGAGTACGTCCCAACATAAAACGATTTAAGATCGTGGTAAGCATTCAGTTTATAAAGTTGGAATAAAGTGGTTTAAAAAAATAATAATTTCCGTGATCCGCCTCTGATTATAATTTCAATTAATATAATTTATAGTTATTAATCAAATTAATATTTATTTATTATTATTTACTTGTGCCTTATTTTAATTAGACATTTTATATTAATTTAATGAATAAGCAATCGTTATTTCGACATATTTTAGTTAAAAATACTTTTTGAATAAAATGGATTACATTTTTTACCATCTCGAGAAATTGCTGCATGTTTATTGTTAGGTTTTGTGCAAACGTGTTTTTACTAAATTAAAACATTTTATGTGGCTTATAGTTTACCGGCGCGATGACAGCAAAGCTTTTGAATTGTCGCGGAATAAAATAATCAGAATAAACGCGACAGTAGGCCGCGTGAAATCTTTTAATTTAGTTGTAATTTTTTAAACCACATATGTATTGAATTGTAATCAGACGATAATAAATTTAAATGTTTGCTTGACTAAAAATATCCGTCAAAATAATTTAAAATATAAAAGTATGTGTGTCTCCCATTCACGCTCAAATAACTGATTTAATTTAGCATGTGTAAGACTAAAATAGGTTATGGGATATTCTTGCGTTACATCCCTTGAATTGAGAATGGTTCAAACCGGCACAGCGAAGGCGACTGTTGCCTGCACAGATTTGTCTGTGATAGCAGTTGTTTTCGTTCATGGACCTTGCTCAACATCAGGTGGTGTGGTTTCATATACCAAGCTATAATAAAAAACAAATCTATTATGTATATCTTTTTATTAAAAAGTATGTTGCAAAAGAAATTTCAGAGATGGTAAAATATCGCCCAAAAAGAGCTTTAATTTAATTTAAAAAATTTTTTTTTTGTTCTACTTCACTAAAATGGTATATTATATAGGTTTAAGAATTAAATAATTTTATCGTATATTTAATATTTCGATTTTTGTCACGTAATATTATCTATTAATCTAATTAATGTCCTCTAGAGATGTATTTTAAAATTTTTTGGTTATATTTTTCTTATTATTTTCACCTTTTCTAGTCGCGAGTAACGTCTGAATTTTATGGTAAATGCATTGATTTGGAATTAACTATAACAACTTACCTTGAAGATTATTCCTTCTGCCTTCCAAATAGTATTGTCGGAAACAGAAAGACCTGCCACCACAAAAAAAATCTGAGTCTCCGTCGCCTCTGCTATGGCAGCCTGAGATGTGTACGACCGAGATTGACAGTGCACACTCCTTTTGCCACACATGACTGCTATCAAATTGATTCCTAAACGTGACAAGGTCATTTCGTGTCTCATTCGAAAGCGGTGGTAATGCCCTAGGCTGACTGGGTTAATAACTACCGAGCGACCAAAGTGCATATAACATATCTAGTTACATTGACAGAATTTGGCGAGGTTTGAACACGGGTCTCATCGATCGTGAGTTTGCTAGACCACGGCCGCTCATAAACCCTATATAATATTTCCTAATTTAACAGGAAAACAAGTGTAATTTAAATACAAACCGCGTTGTATGTTAAAGAATTCTTGTTCAATTAGGTTGGAATTTCTAAAATATTTGCAAGGCTTAGGGAACTATGCTACGGTGAGTCTGTGGTTTTTTTGGGTGCGTAGTCAAAACGGATGACCCTGTTTTGGGTTTAACAAAATGTTTGTAAATGTTACTTTGATAATATTATTATTTCATATTTAGTAAAATAAGTATTTAATATTTTACCTTTTTTAACCCTTTTTCTTGGATTTTATTTATTTCACTAAAATATTGTACGATGATAATGGAATTTTTGGTGTGTAGTTTTGAAGTAAGGAAAAGCAGTTTTATGAAAGTCCAGTCAGCCGTACTGGGTTAATTTAACCACTTTTAAATTTAACGTCCGTAAAATAACACTTCAGGATGAATTTAGAAGTATCCAAACAGTGTATCCGAATAGTGCATATTCGCTTCGTGAAGCCGGCATAGCGGAGGTGACAGCTACTAAGAAAGTTATCTGTAAAGGATTGTACTCTAGCTTAAAATCCGACGGAGTATTATGTCATATTAAGCCACTATAAAAATACATTAAACAGATTTTTTTTTAATTTTTAAATAAAATTTAATAGAATAAAAAATCAATGCATTTACCAAAAAAAAAAAAGAACTGTGAAAACGACACATGCAAACGAACACCACACTAATTATAAATGAAACATAGATTAGACTCACACGGAAGTGATTTCCTATAATTATATAAAAAATAAATTAAGATTAATTATAAAATACAATAATAGTTTAATAATTCAATTGTCTTTCTCGTGTGTATTATTATAACCATTTTATTGGTTATTGTGGGGTTAATAATAACAATATAATAATTAAAATATATTAATAAATATAATTAATATAGATGTACCTTGAGGAATGATTCTCTTATGTTAGGTTACGAGTACGTTCGCACGCTACAGTATTTCAAACTGTTGTAAAAAAATAACTCTTAGCTCAATAATTTGTGTACAATTACTACGCAATATAAATATAAATATGTAAGTGTATAATTTATATAAGTATTTGATTAAGTAACATTTTGTAACGTTAAAAATAATTTTCAAGCACGAGAACATATTATTACGGTTACACTAATATGACTTTTTATTGCTAATACTGACATGTATTATAAAATATGAATTATAAATATTAAATGTTATGCGTTAATAATATATGGGACTTTCATTTATTTCCTACACTTATCGTTATTGCCTTATAAAGTCAATTGTACACTTGAGTCAATGTTACACGACGCACGTACGTTTTTTAACAGTCCACCATATTATATCTGTTGCTCAAGCACGGTATGGGAGCGGAGACATCTGTTACCAAAGAGAAACATCTACAGGCAACAGTCAGCTCCGCTATGAAAGCTGGATGAGCGTGTGGGATTTTAAATTACAATTTCAAATCTCACTTATTATTTTATAATTTTACGAGTCTATTCAAACTAATATAAAATCAAACCTATCACCATTTTGAAGTATAACAGCTGTAAAGTGCGGTTGCGTTTTTGGATTAGCTTTAAAATAGCCGATTAAAGAAAATTGATTTTGTAAAATAATACTAATAATTAAACAACTCTTTCTAACAATCTAATATCGATTATAATTATATTCCTGTTACATTCACAAGCCTTCCCTATGTCATATTACGGGGAGCGCGAACGTACCAAACTGATAAGTGTGTAACCCACCTAATCTTTATAACATGCCTTGTGAACGTTTCGCGCCAAATGATATTAGCATGTCACAGTAAGATGGCACATGTCAAAAGCAAAAAGAAAATTCTGGAAACTTATGACACATTATTATTATTATGATTAATGATCCCGTTTAATTTCTATTAAACTCCTGTTGTTTGTGTGTATGTACATATGTACATATAGATATGTACAACCAGCAATAGGCTGGCTTGTTGCATCACCTTAACGTGAAAGCCCACACCTGAGCGTCCATACAATTTATTTTATTACATTGTTTGAATATAGCAGATTTATGTTGAAATTAAGTAATTTTATAACTTTCTTAGCACTAATTATTATCGCAAATCATTATAATAAACAAATAGCTACAGCACAGAAAATATAAAATGCTTGTGAAATATAACCAATATAAAATGTTAAAAATATATAAAATGCATTTTATATATTCTGTGCCGTAGCTATTTGTTTATTATAGTAATTTGCGATAATAATTAGTGCTGAGAAAATTATAAAATTACCTAATTTCAACATCGACCCCAGGACGGCAGACTGGACAAATAACCATCATGAGTCTGCCTTAAAATTTATTAAAATATTTGCTTCAACTCGTGACGAGTGTAGGCAGGGCAATTAAAAAAAACCAATTCATTTTCCAAATGTATTTCCAAATAAAGCCCAAGGTTTTAAAGCATAATCGTCCTTCGATGGTTTAGTATTGTAGTATCCCATCGCCAAGTCGACTAACGATAGTGGACATCTATAAACATCGCATTTCTCCAGCATTGTACCAAGTCTATGTGCTGCCTCATAGACCGCGTGAACTGGAGGCTCTGACACTAATATTTTCGTTATTGGAAAGCTGAAAATAACAATGAAATAATATATTTTTTAAAATGATTTTAATTAATTGAATAAGAATTTTTTATCGAGATAAATTTACATTTTAAAAACTCAAATAATATGTAATAAATGACTAAAATATAAAAGAAGAAGAAAATAGAGAAGTGATTTATTAGGTACCTACAATTATTAACAAAAGTTGCTACTAATGTTTGAAAAAACATTTTAACTTCGACATATCTCAATTCCATTATAAAACAACCGATAAATATATTTTTAAAATAATATTTAAAGAGCAGTTGGCTGATAGTTGTTAGCCCAGTCTGCCACCACTTTCGAATGTAACACGTGAAGTGACGTTGTCGCTTTTTAGGAACCGTGTGCAAGTACGGTTTACCGAGAGGAATGTGCACTGTCAATTCGTATGGTGCATCTTCGTCTCCTCCAGCCGGCATAGCAAAGGCGACTGCGGCCTGTAGAAATTTATCTGTAGTAGCAGTTGTTTCCGTTCATGGACAGCACTCTAGCTTTATATCAGGCGGAGAGTTTTCATATGCCGAGCTACAATAACAAAAAAAAGTACTGAAAAGTATCTTTTGTTGGTATGTAAATAAATAAATACTCGTATACTTACGTAAACAAAAGTCTAAACATTTCTTCTATCATGTTTGAACCGCGGGGCATAACCCGTTGTGAAGTTTCACATAGAGTTTTCAAAATGCATTCCCGTCCATTATAACCCATGCTGAAAGGGGGAAAAGAATTAATGCACTTTACATCCAAAACCTAACCTTTACTTCTCAGTTCATAGTGTTTTACTCTATTTGTATGCATTATTAATAAGTCGGTAGTACCACCATTTTCAATTGTGATAACCACTTCTGGGATTGGCTTGTGAGATAAGAGAGAAGAATAACAAACTACATGATGCATAATCGTCTTACGAATCCAGTATAGTGGGTGCGACTGCTACTTCAAGACACTGCTGACAGATTCACGTACTGACGCAAATGGTAAGTGAAGATTTGAATGGGTTTTTAAAGTTAAAAGTTAAAGTTAAATCTTCAAAATAAAATTAAAAAGTAAACTTTTTTTATATAAAATAAAAAAATAACTTACTTATCCATAATACTCTCCAACTTTTCATACAAATCTCTTCGATTTCTTCTCTTAGCAATAATTCTTGTGTTACGATTTTTAAAACTTTTTATAGCATCCGAACTTTGGGTTTCATTTGGCAGTTCATAAGCTATGCCCCAATTTAGGCCAAAGGTCATCATACCAGGAGCCGTGTCACCGGCCGGCTCACCAAGTATAGCAACTGTCATGCAACCAGCCGCCTGAAAATAGCATTTGAATATCGTTTTAATAAATTTATTTTTGTAGATATGTGATACGATAACAGAAGTTCGTGCTCTTTTTTCTTTTAATAATTCCAAACTTGACGGGGACAACAATTATGATACCCAAACCGGAAACAAATATATTGTACCTTACTTATCAATAAATATTACAAATTCAAAGGGAATCGAACCTGGAACCTCCGCGTAATAAACTGGCGCGCTAGCACCTGCGCTATACTGCAATATACTAAAATTATTATATAATTTCTTACTTTACAAAAGCATTTGTTCTATTAAATTACAAGTATTTAATTAAACAAATAATAATAGAAATAACTCACAGAAAAGCTGGATCCCTCAGGAAAAGCTACATACCGTCGTTTTCTTGATAAAATTTTCGATTTCTCAGTACTAAAAGGGTCAGAACCGAAACTGTATTCAAAGTAGCTGAATAAAATTACGAAAGCAATCAATAAATTTAAATATGAAAACATTTTATTCCAAATTCAAATCGCCATGGATTGTCAACCGTTGGTCGTTGTAAATTAAACTGATTTTTGATTTTGTGTAAAGGTTTCGTTTGCGTAACGGTTTTTTATGTGTTATGTAGAAAGTTATCATTAGTATGTGAAATTGGTGCTCTACTACAAATTAGGAATACACGAATTGTCATGTGTTCTAAACTAATGTACAAATAATGCTGGATCTAAGTTTTAAATTAGCAGATTTACTTTTTTTTTTCAATTTTGGTCAAAACGATAGGACTTTGCACGTCTAATTATGCATAACAGAAGCAACACCTGCCAGCAGATAATGCAATTTTAGCAATAGATTTTTTAATTGTAAATGACTTTCTATAATTACTTAATTACTTATTTTTTCCCCCAATAATGTGGAAATAAATTTATTTTTTATGGACTTACGTGTACTTAAATTTTGAACTTTCAAAATCTTCAGATGACGAAAGACTTATTATTTTATTTTACATTAACTAATTTCAAACAATAAAATAAAAACAAAACGTTTAACAACAGTTTATTTATTATTAAATTCTTATAAACAAATCTACCATTTAAAATGCCAAAAAAGGAATTTTAAAAAAACTGATAACTATTTATTTGACATAGAAAATTACGAAAAGAATAAACATGCACACAACTTTCTTTATTCAATTTTTATAAAATAAATTTAGTAAATACCAATATTAAATTTAGAGCGGCCGTGCTCTAGCGGTAAGACGCGTGAACTCACGATTGATGAGACCCGTGTTCGAATCTCGCTAATACTGACTGGTACCAATGTAACTTTGTTATATGTACTTTGGTCGCTCAGTGCCTATAGGCACTATTAAAGAGTGGTAGGCTTTGTTATTTGTAATGTAATTTGTAAAGAGGTTATTTGTCCTATCTGCCGTCCTGGGGTAGTACCACCATTTTCGAATGTAACACCCGTGAAGTGACCTAGGCGCGTTTCGGGAATAGTTTGAAAGTAGCCAGGTATAGCGAGAGGAGTGTGCACTGTCAATCTAGATGGTACATGCCCGTCTCCTCAAGCCGGCATAGTGGAGGCGACTGCTGCAGGTTTCTCTGTAGTAGCAGTTGTTTCCATTCATGGACCGCACTCTAGCTTTACATCAGGCGGAGTGTTGTCACATGCCGAGCTACAATTATAAAAAAAATATATAAAAACAGTGCGCACGCACACGTTAAGGTTAGCAAACGTCAACGTATTCGTGCGAGCTTACATTTACGCACTATGCTCTAGAAATATAGAAATATCCTGTCATAACGATGGCATCCGTAACACAGGTTTTCTTTACCTAGTATGGATGCCAATGAGTCGATTTTAAATAATATTTATTTGTTTCAATAAATTTATTTTTACATATTCTCGGTCTGTAGCCGATTACTAACATGTTCGCGGGCCTAGGCCAAGAGAACAGTATAGGTCGGATGGCGAAGTGCGTCTGTTTGCAAGAATTTGCGGACAATTCTGCAGGTGTTCAGTATGGTGGCCTTCTTTATTATTATGTTTTTATTATTATTATTACTATAGTAGAGGCAACTTCTGCCTGTAGACATTTCTTTGTTGTAACAGTTGTCTCAGACTAGACCGCACTCTAGCTTATCTTAGGACGAGTTGCGGTCACGTATGGTTATTATTATTGTATTATGATGAAATTGTGCCGAAAAAATCATAACAATCTGTTACTATATTTAAAAACTCGCATTTAATCTTTAAAAATATCACCCAAAAGGTTGACTAAACCACGATAATGGATTCTGACTGGTATCAAAACTAGGTGAGGGCAAGTTATAATAACCCTTTATTAAATCAACCAATGACAACGGGCAGATGTATTGGTCACAATCAAATATGCTTGTAGATCCTTGCTGTGCTGCATCATATTGAGCGTGTTCTCTCGGCTCTGATGTATGTACTTTTGATGGAAATCTGTGAATAAGTAAAAATTGTCTGAATGATCTAAAATCGTTGTTATTTTATTTATAGATTTCTTTATTAATTTAGTAGAAATTTCACAAATTTTATGCAATTTCAAAAAATGAAAATGGAATTATTGCGTCTAAAACATCTTCACGTCAATTATATTAGATGATTAGATAATAATTCCCCCCTTCCTATAACATGGGATCCTTCAAGCCAGTGTGAAGAGGCATCTCATCAAGCCGGCATAGCGAGCGCGACTGCTGTCTGCAGATCCTCTGCTCTGACAGCAGTCGCCTCCGTTCATGGATCGCACTTTGGGATCAGGCGGAGTGCGGTCATATGACGTGCTAAAATATATATAAAAAAGAGTCTAGTAACGCCGTAACTTACGTGAATATTGTTCTAAATATAGTTTCCATCATGTTCTTAGTTCTTGGAGATATACGCTGTGTTGTCTCACACAATGTCTTCAATATACATTCTCTTCCGTTATAGCCCATACTGAAATAAACATTTGTATGTCTATAATAACCAAAAATATACAAAAATGGGGATTTAGTGCATCTGGATATCATAGGCGATTTCCATTGGCAACCCTTTTTTATATTAGCTCAACATATGATTTCACTCCATCTGATGTTAAGCTAGAGTGCGGTCCTTGAACAGAGAGAATTAATGTTCGCAATCCAACCGTAGCCTCCGTTATGCTGCCTCGATGAATCGAGTACTACGTAGAAACGGCAAATAGTTAGTCGGTGGATCACACTCGATCGGATTATGTCACATGCCGAGCTACTATAAAAATAAATATATTATAAATTATTTCATTAATTTTATAAAAAACTAACTTATCCATAATAGTCTCCATTTTATCATACAATTCACGTCTATTTCTCCTCATAGCGACAGGCTTTTTTAACCTATCAAATTGACGAACAGTCGCAACGGTTTGTGTTTCGTTTGGCAGTTCATAAGCAATGCCCCAATTGAGAGCCAAAACGAAGATACCTGGTGAAGTTATAGGTGCTGGTTGACCTAGTACTCCCACGGTTAGACAGACTGCAGCCTGAGAAAATATATGAAATAATATCGATACAGTTAGTTAAACATAAATCACAGGCGAAAGGATATCTTTTGATGTGTATACCAACACTTAATGTTAGCTAAAAAGTGACTCACAAGCAGTTGTACCCACTATGCCGGTTTAGTGTGATACCTATTTATACCACGCTTGATCTAATTTTTTAGGAAAGAGGAAAAACGTGCTGAGAATTACGACCACCTAAATTCAAATAAACCATGCCAAACTCTTATTTGTTCTATGTGCATGTTTTACTTTCTAGTTATAAATTCCGACTATTTATCAGCAAAATACGCTTAATAGAATATCAATAGCTATCGAATTACTAATTAATTTAGCAATTAATATTTAAATAATCTAAAATTTAAATTTTATTGATAATTAGGAGTATAATAATTAATTTATTCGATACTATTTCTACGGTAACCTGATTATGTCAGAAGTACTTAATTCAAATAATGATAATTGGCACCTGATTATCTATTTGAGTTCTACCATTATTATTTATATTTCGTATAGGGATTTTATTGAATAAATAAGATAAGTTTTCCTTTTTTAATATCATTATTAGGGAACTTAAGCTCTTATACCTGGCGTCTGTAGTTCATGCAAGTATTTACTTCTGTCTTCCCTGAACGAGCATAACACATTAAACATAACAAAGTTGCATTTGGCACTGACCGGAATCTTGACAGATTTGAATACGGATCTCTCGATCGTAAGTCTAGACTACGGCCGCTCAAATATAGTACACGATAGTAAAAAATATCTAATCAAACCTTAGAAAATTAATTGAAAAATATACAAACCGAAAAACTGGCGCCATCTGGAAACGTGAGATACCGCCGTTTCCTCGACAAAATTCTAGATTTAGCTGCACCAATTTCAGTCGACGAATTTACTTCAATAGCGAAACAAGTTAAAACAACAGCGACGTACAACTTTAAATTCGCTAACATTTTAGTTTGAACAACAAAACTCAAAACATTCTACTACTAAAATAAAGGAATAACTGAATAAACGAAGCGACAATATTTGTTACTATGTTTACAATAACGGTGAATATTTTCTAAAAATCTAGGGCATCATTAACACTTTTGCTGCTTACAAATATTAAATCGTATAAATTGGCCTTCCGATTAAAAGTGGGTCACTTTTTCCCCGACAAGATCTCCTGTAGCCCTTAATAAAGGCCATATCAGCATAAAATTAAAAAATAAGATAATAACATTTTTTTTTCTTCATATGAATATTATTAAATAAACATTTAGTCCTTGTATTTAATTCCTTTAATGTCTACTTCCATTTGAAAGTAACAGAAATCTATAGTATTATTTATTTCTTCATTTTCCGCATAATATAGAAATAAAATAAAAATATCAACAAGATATAGCTAATTATTGTTTAATTAATTTATTTTTTGCATAATTAAATGAGAAGAAGTTTTAATAGAATAGGCATGGGCTTAACTTAACGACCGTGTAAGCTACACGTATCCGTACAGAGCAAAGTAAGTTTTGATTATCACCCCAACTGAGACCAGACGTTAATTTTTACTATTAAATTTTCATCATAATTTATTAACAATAACAATACGTTCAAATAATAAATTAAATAAATTAAAAATAACGAACAATGAAGCGACTGTTTCATTTAATTTGTCACTTTATAGAAATTGAAGGCTTACTAAAAGCTTTCTGCATTTTCATTGACAACTGGGTCGAGTGATCAAATTTATTCATTAAGTCTTGACTGATTAAGTTCAAAGTGTAGACAAAATATAGTCTGACACTGACGACCTATTTTGTTAAGTTTTATAACTTATAAAACTAAGTAGTTGACTCGATTGACGACGAGGACTCAAGACCGCGTAACCCGTATTCTAATCTTGCAAAATTCTGGCTGGTAGGTACGATGTATCTTTGTCATATTTATATTGGTCACCGTTGGAGGCGACCGTTGCCTGTAGATCTCTTGTGTTTAACATCCGGCGGAGTGTGATCGCATACAGGCAGTCTACTATAAAAAAAACGTTGCTAGCTCGACATGTGACAACACTCCACCTGATGTAAAGCTAGAGCGCGGAAACAACTGCTACTACAGAGAAGTCTGTGCGGGCAGCAGTCGCCTCCACTATGCCGGCTTAAGGTGACGGGTATATACCATCTAGATTGACAGTGCATTTTTTGTTATACCTGTTATACATGTTATACCTGGCTACTTTCAAACTATTCCCGAAACGCGACAAGGTCACTACACGGGTATTACATTCGAAAGTGGTGGACTGGACAGATAATCATCATCTGTCTGCCTACCACTCTTTAATAGTGCCTATAGCCACCAAAGTACATATAACAAATTTACATTGGTACCGGTCAGAATTAGCGAGGTTCAAACACGGGTCTCATCGATCGTGAGTTCACGCGTCTTTCCGCTAGACCACGACCGCTTTTTTGTGATGAAAAATAAATGATTTTTTTATGCACAGTGTAAAAAGTCAGAGAGCAATCCCTTTAACCACGTGTTACAATGTTTTGGGTAACCTTTTTACAAAGTCTTATTAAAAATTATATAAATATTTATTACTTAATTTACATAGTGAAGCTAAATCAAGGCCCCAGTGATTGACCTTTTTACACGTGTATATAGATTTTAGCTAATTATAAGTACACTTTAGTTAAGTGGATTTTTACTTTTCTCGGTAAATTAAATTTCGTGTTCTTTTATAAATAAAATATGTTTTCCTCTAGGATAGGCAGAATCTCTAAGGAGCCAATAAATTCCCTCTGTGCATACTACTACTTTTGATTTCGTTTTGAAGATGCTTTTCATCTCACCCCTCGTTTATTAAATATTATATTTAAAAAAATTGCCTGGAAGATATTATATTTGAAGTTGTAAAATAGGGGAAAAATTCCACACTTTTTCATTCAAAATATTCCATCTAAAAACAAATCCTACGGCCTTCGTTCATAGAATGACGGATTTGTGCCATTCCATTAGATGCATTAGCCCTCCACGTATATCCAACGTTGGGGCTCGCAAAAATGTGACTGCTATTACTCACAATCTTGCCGCAGACAAATCACTGCCATATTCACCAGATACGTCTGACGTCAACAGTTAAAGAAATCGTAGTGTAGTTGTGAAAATTGGTGTACACTATTTTTATTTATACTTCAGGCCTTTGGGTCTTTGCGCACTCAAAACTTTCAGAAGAAGATTAGCATATCAAACAGAAAAGAATTTGCTGTCTTAGGGTAGAACCACCATATGCAAGACCTTGTCGCGTTTCAAGCTCTGGTGCTGGATGGTACACATTAGTCTCCAAAGGCCGGCATAACGGAAGCGATAGCTGCTTAACATCAGGCAGAGTATTGTAATTTAGTTAACTTGAATATAATTAACTAATTCTTCTAAGTCTTCCATAGTTTTTGTAAGTTCAAAATAAAATCTCTCAAAATTTATTATTGGAAAATAGGTAAAATAAAAAAAAAATTAGAAAATATTTGTTTCAGGTCTGATTAGTACATGTTTATGTTGTTTTTGAACTTATACCTAATTTTATAATACCTCGGTTTAATTTTTAAACCAGATAAAAGTATGCTCATTAAGAATTGAAAACTATTCATGTTGCATTAAAAAAGCGTAAATTAAAATCGGCTGGATGACGTCACAACGAAACGGACATTTTTATTACAAGAAAATTTATGTCTATTCATTCTTTGTGAAGCCGGATATTTACTATTTGACCGGATCTCGGTGAAAATAAAAGTTTTTTCTCGCTCCCTCCTCCGCTTCCAATTGTGATTGCAAAATGTCGCTGGGTCGAGCGATGGACTTGATTACGTTGAAGCTATAAAAAATATATAACTGATTGACTTATGAGCGTGTCATGTATCTTTACGACATGCCAGATGTTTTAGCAACCACGCCCAGTCTCAGAAAATATTATAAAGTTGTATGAACTATTTTAGTCTCTGTCTTTGAAGACAAAAGGTTCAAAATATGTAATAAATAGGCATTCAGTGTCATACTACATATATAACAAAGTTATATTTACTTTACAAAATTCTTCTGAATTGCAAAAAAACTTATTGTTACTATTTTGCGGTTTAGTTTACTCTTCTAGTTTTCTGCCTATATCTATTCATCCTATACGAGTATGTGTTGAGTTTTCATGTTAACCTTCTCTTTAAGTTTAAAGAATTGTAATTCGCGATTTCCATTGCTCCACTAATACTGCTCCAACCTAAACCTACCGACTACCGACTTACCCAAGTTCTAAAAAAACAAAAATGAATTGTTTCTAAATACTATACGATTATTATCAACCTAGGATTATTCAACTTAATACAAGATTTTATGCGGCTTACATTTGCCATGCGGCGTTTATTTGATTTATTTAATCCGAGCAACGCGACGCTTTGTTAGCTTTGCAGTCATCGAGTGATCGAGAAGAAGAGACTGAAAACTTAAGAAAACACTACAATTAATAAAAACGAGAGGAATGTGCACTCCTCAAGCGACTGCTCTCCGTGTAAATTTCTTGCTCTAGCAATTGTTTCCGTGAACTGCATCATGCCCCGAAGTGTTGTAATATGCCGAGCTACAATAAAATAATGATACCAAATTGATTTGTTTGTGAAGGTGATTTTCTTTCCCTAATATAACCTAACCCTAAAGACACAGCATCGCAGAACAATTGACTTCTCCTAAAATTGCTGCAAAATTAACTATAATGTTTTCACGTTCCAAGTTTCGTAACTCGTACAGTCTTAGCTTCTAAAGATTTATGAAAACATATATCACGTTCAGACTTAGCCCCGTCCGTAGTTACGTTCCGATAACTATTTTCCAAAAGAAAATTCCCTTCAAAATGTATTTTCGCGCTTTGAAGGCTCAACTTTTCGCTTTCGTAATCCATATAAATTAATGCGTATTTCGTTTGTTCTGTACGAGTTTTATGTTTTTTTTTCTTTTATTCATTAATAATAATAATGTATTTTTAAAGATATAAAAGATATTTTATACTATCGACGTAAAGATTAAAGAGTAAATTATTGTTATTTGGCTGTGTTTCTAATTAATTTAAGAATACAGGCTATACAGTAAAGATGAATGGGATAATAACAAATAATATTAAAATAATTTATTTAACAATAATTAACATTGGTTTGGTATTGTGTTGTATGTTGTATAAACATTGGTTTTTTTTTTATTGTTTCTTTTTTTTATTCTTTTTTATTATTATTTCTAAAAAAATGTTTAAGATTAAAATATAATATGCTCTTTCATTTCAAATAAATATATCTTGAATTAATATCATGATCCATCGATTGATGTTTTTTCATCATAAATCTTCAAGAAAAGAAACTTTTCCCAAAAACAGTTTTACGCCATTATTTCTCGTATATGTTTTAAAAGCCTTGCTTTTAAGCTTTCCATTAAATCGTTTGGGAGAAAATTCACATACTACCTCAGGGAAATTTCTTTACACTCTATTGACTCCACGACCCGACGTAGCTAGGTACCATTCTTCAAATTTATTAGATTTTATTTCGAAAACTACCTTTTATTATAATATGATGAGGTGGATCAAGCGGTGTATTGTCAATACCAGACAATTAGATTATTTTAAAGGTTTTAAACAATTTTATATGAAGTGCCCTAGTCACGTTTCGGGAACAACTCGTAAGTAATCAGTTATAACGAGAGGAATGTGCACTGTTAACCTGGATGGTGCACATTCCTCTCCTCAAGTCGACATAGTGAAGGCGATTACTGTCTGCAGAAACTTCTCTGTGACTGACAGGCGGACATCAGTCAGGCGGAGCGTTGTCATATCAAGAGCTACAATAAGAAAAATAAATTTTATGCAAATTGAAAATTGTGGCAATTAAACCCTGTGATATTTGACGTTAACGCAGATTGGGAGGAATAGCTAAAGACTAGAATAGTGGAATTTTGATAGATCACGCAAAGCCAATAGATGTGTTGTTTAACATCCGTGCGCATAGCAGAGTACATGAGTTCGATCTCTGCTTCAGTTCGAGCAGTTGTATGGGTAATGATCTAAACAAATCTATCATTTAAAATGCCAAAAATAATTGTTATGTATTTTTTATTTTAACGACCTAGATCGTTTACGACTATATTGGTATAATACTTAACATAATTAAATATAGTTAATGGAAAAATAATTTGTTTATTTTTTAATAAATAAAGATCGTATCAATTTTCAAAGTCAAAAATTTATCTCATCCATTAGTATCGATCAAGTCACCTCACCAAGTAACATATAAAAATATAAATGCGCTTTCCACGTGATCGATTAGATTTGAAAAAATAAATTTTTTTTCATATTTTATTATAATTTATATCTTTTAATATTACATATATTAAATATAATATTAAATTTTTTAGTAAGAAAAACAATCATTAAAAAACAAATTTCGAGTTCAGATTCATCTCAAGCAGTTGCGTGTGCGTAATTTTTTTTTCTATCACATTTTCATCATAATTTTAGGGCTTAGCATTTTAATATTTATAACATACCAATAATTAAGAAAAAAAATAATTGCTCTAATTAAAAAAAAACAATTTTATTTACATATATCATATTTTATTGCTTATTTAAAGCTAAAATAAAACTTAAAATTGATAAAGGACAGTCGTTAGGTTTATCACAGAAATTAGGTTCAAACACTTCATCGTAGTTACCTTCCATTTCTTCTTTAAATTCTGCCTCGTGTATTGGCGCCCTAAAAATTAACTACTATAAATCGTTATACACTTATGTCACCCATTATACAAGTACGAGTACTAACTAAAATAGACTGCCACCAAAAGAAGTACCTTTACTTCCAAGTCTAAAACTTGCGAGTAACCCAGGATTAATTTGGACGTAGCTAGATATATCGAGAGGTATATTCAAGCCTCATCAAGCCGGCATAGTGGAGACGGCCACGCATTTCTCTGTGGTGTAAATAAGAAAAAAAATGTTGGCGATTATTATAAACAAAAGCATTCCGCAAAAGGAAACATTGTACAGAAAATTCATTCTTTCTAATAAAAATATGTAAATATATAACTTCGGAGTGAGTTTACTGTTTCAGTTTACGAGCTCTCGTTGGAAACTATTTTAACTTTGCTTTAAGGAACTCGTTCAAAATATGAAACATTAGGTTGGACAATAAAATTCTGAGTTGTCAATGTTACGAGTCAGGCATTTTTCCTTTACAGCTTTATTTTATACATCAAAAGCTTTAGAAAATTAGGTACCTAAGTATTTAACCTTTTTTTTATTGTACCTCGGCATACGAGAAGACTCCGCCTTATTTAAAGCTAGAGGGTCCATGAACGGAAACAACTGCTACTACAGAGAAATCTCTACCGGCAGCAGTCGCCTCCACTATACGTTATATATTAAGTTATTTTTGCGTTAGATAGCCGGGTTATTGAGCAAGATTTATTATGAAATGTGAATGAAATCTCGCGGCACGTCTACTGTTATGTCTATAGTTTTCTATTAATTTTTCGAAGAAAAGTAGCCGACTAAATAAACAATGCAAAGTACAATGACCTCTAAAACAAATTCCATATTTTATGTTTTAAAAATTCTTTCACAAACACGTCCTCATCTTACATGTACATGCTGTGAATACGTGTATATTTTTGAATATTTAACAACTTACGTGAATATAGCTCGAAGTATGTCATGAACAAGCGATTGTCCTGGTGGCGTCAAATGCTCCCTAGCTTCACATATTCCTCGCAAAATGCATGAACGTCCGTTTAAATTGTGACTGAAAAATTTACAAAATACAGGGAGTTTTGCTCAAGCTTTGCCCTTACTTGTGAGGTTAGTAGAGGTACTAATACTTTGTTTTGATTGTAGCTCAGCATACGATAACACTCCGCCTGATGTAAAGTTAGAGCGCGGTCCTAGTCGATTAATTGCTACTACAAATACATTTTTACAGGCAGCAGTCGCCACCGCTATGCCGGTTTGAAGAGACGAATGTGCACTATCCATTGATAGAGTACACTCGTCTCATTATACCCGAAACGCTACTAAGTCACTTTACACATGTTCTACGGGGAACTATAGGCACTTACAAGTCCAAAGATTCTTCTAATCTGTTCCAAAACTCTCTCTTCTGTCGATGGTGAACCTTTCGCCTCATACTAGCGCTGAACTTTTCATCGGGCAGAGGAAACATCACATCGATTTCTAATGCTAAATTCCAACCACTTGGTACACGAAAAACCCACGCTTTTACCAGTTGTATCGTCATCTATACCAGAGGCATATTAAATTAATATTTATATATTATTAAACTATTTAAGTTAAAATTAAATTTAAAAAAAATTTTTTCATTGTACTTCCACTTGTTTCTGAAATTGAAGCAACACTTGGGTAGACAACGCTTCAGTACAGATGAATAGGTGAAGGAACGGGTCACCAAGTTCATCGGCGGAGTTCTTCGAAGCGGGTTTTCAGAAGTGGATAACTCGTCAGAAAAAATGCGTAGCTAAATCTGGCGACTATGTAGAAAAATAGGTTAAAGTACAAGCTATCACATGGTATATTTATTTATTGCAATAAAAAATGCCTTACACCTGAAAAAAAGTGGGAACCTTATTTTAGTTCTTATTAGAGTTCGTTCCATCAACATAAACAATCACACACAAATTGTTGTAGGTAGCGGTCGCCTCCGCTACGCCGGCTTAAGAAGACGAACGTGCACCATCCAGGTTGACAGTGTACACTCCTCTCGTTATACCTGGTTACTTCCGAACTGATCTTAAAAAGCGACTAGGTCACTCCACGGCTGTTGGTTAAGTTGCCAAATATAACTTCGGTTTCATACAGTTCCATCCCGTCTAGTAAAATATATTAATTTTCATCCGTAAGAAACTTACAACAAAATTGCTTCCCGCTCCGAACACCAAATATCTTCTTTTCCTTATCAAACTCAACGGCTGTTTTAAATTCGGACACTGATCATTTACAGAATTATTACTTCTTAAGAAATCACCACAAACAAATACAAGAAAACTTATTAATAAAATATATAGCATCAGTGAAGACATTTCTAAAATTTTGTACCGTATTTACTGAATCAACGAGCTCACCCGTTCACTTCACGACACATTATTTTCTCTATAAACATGAGTATGAGGATAAACTTAATATGGACATGTCGCTAAAATTGTGTAATATATAATATCATGTGACTGGTTTTATAGTAGCCCGACATGTGACCATAAGTCGCCTAATGTTAGCTAGACTGCGATCCAAGAGCAGAAACATCTGGTATTAAAGAAATGCCGGCATGCAGAATCTGCTTTACCGACTTGAAGAGACCAATGTATACAAAGATGATCTCAAAACGCGACTAGGTCTCTTCGCGGGTTCAAAGAAACTTTACACTAACATCTTTTTTTTATTGTAGCTCGGCATTCGTGGTTACGCGTAGGAAAGTGAGTAAATTTTTATATCATATATTTTACGTATGATACTTTCGTATAAAAATTAACTTACAAAATCAGTTGATATTATTCTAAAATTCGACGTATATGGATTTAATAAAAATATACTCATATCATATCCATAATAAGCTTTCCTTTTAAAAGTAAGAATGACAAGAATCTCCTGATGTCTGTCTGTTCATTGACCTGTAACATTTGCACAAAACATTCACTCGAACTCGTGTTTTCCCATTGATTAGTCAGTCATGCCTTTAAATCTTTACAAGTGACATAAATTGACAAGCAAATTTCACTCTTATATCTTAGGTTTAACATAATATTTGCTTTGTGTTATTGTAACCCTCGATCTCTAATTAAGATGTTTGTATTCATTAATTTGCCAATAGCTTTTAAGGGGGGAATTTCCTAAGACAATTGAATTTAACTAATACCTGGCTACTTTCAAACTAATCCCGAAACGCTACAAGATCACTTCACGTGTGTTACATTCGTAAGTGGTGGTACTACGCCAGGACGGCAGACTGGACAAATTATCATCATCAATCTGCCTACCGCTCTTTAAAAGCGCCTATAGACACTGAGCGACCAAAGTACACATAACAAAGTTACATTGGTACCGGTCAGAATTAGCGAGGTTCGAACACGGGTCTCATCGATCGTGAGAGACGGCTGCTCTTAAAATCCTATACAAAAATAATACAATATGAATTATAGGTATACATTTATTTATCATGAGCTCTCATTAATAAGGAATTGTTGTGGTGGACCAATATCGTTTCGGGTACAATCAGGGTATAAAGTGTGACAGTCATCGGAACTTTTATGTGCACTATCATATTCTTGATGTTCTTTTTTATTGAATTTACTTCCGTTTGGTAAACTGAAAATTAAACAAAACATACAAAATTATAATATAGTTTATTTCGCACGTACCTACATCAGTATATTTTTAGGTTTCAGTGTTATATTACTAATTTTTTTATTGTAGCTCGACATATGACTACACTCCGCCTCATGTAAACCTAGAGTGCGGATGAACGAAAACCACTGCTACTGCAGATAAATCTCTACGGGCAGCAGTCGCCTTCGCTGTGCCGGCCTGAGGAGACGAGTATGCATCATCCAGATTGAGAGTACTCTTCTCGCTATACCTGGCTACTTTCAAACTGCTCCTGAAACGCGACATGGTCGCCTATGTTTTTGTCCTCCTCTTCTTAAAACTCATAACAAAGCGTAACTTAGTTTGTGGTTAGGGTATTGTATGTGTATTTATATATAAAAAAATTAACTGTTATTACTTTTTTTTTTCAGTATTATATAAAGCTCGATTACCACTCACTCACTCACTGGCTGACATCAATTACGGAGCACTATCTGTTGGGTTAGAGGGATAATTTTTTCTGATACGTATAGACCAGACCCATGCGACCTCGGAAAAACCTCGACATGTTCCAATAGTCCGTTTCGTCTGGTTCCGGAACGTGATATCTCCGGAACGGAACGAGATAGCGCCGAAGTTCCGGAACAAAGGTTGTAGGAAATGCCCTCTAATTTCGAAATCGACTCTTATTTTTTCAAAATTTTTTTTTTTAAATTACCTACAAAACTATCCCAGCGACAAAAACTAGTTTCTTAATAACTTGACTAGTGGTTTATATCTTGTTATCAAAATGGAAATGTTTAATACTTACGTAAAAACGGACCGTAGAATTTCGTCAACAAATGAGCCTTGAGTGTTTTTGTTTTTCCCAGATTCACACAACATTTTTAAAACACAATCGCGTCCTCTCCAACCAAGACTGAAAATTAGTTTTATATTATTTAGTAAACTTTTTTTAGGAGTTCAACATGTAACCACACGTTGACGGTTTGTCGGCTTGGTGAGACGAGTGTCCACCGTCCAGGTTGACTGGACAGGCTCTCCTCTCATCTCTTGTTATACTCAAACCTAATTTTAATAAGCTTTTAAATAAATAAAAATATATGCGAGTGATGATCTACAATGTACATACTATGTACTAATGTACTGATAAACTTTGACCATGTCTTGAAATATTTAAATGTTTTCTTATTGTTATAATAGTACATAAGTTGTTATTAATTAAATTTACTGTAGTTGCTAATGACCTATAAGTAACTTTAATTAAAAAAATAAAAAATATATAATATACAATAATATGCAAGTACTCACTTCTCTAAATACATTCCAACTTTTTCATACAAATCAACCATCTTTCTTCTATGAAAATCAACACTCGAATTCCTTACACCATTTTCTTTGTAATATATTTCTCTATGATTTTCATGCATTTTCTTTATTTTTTCTTTGGTCATTTCGTCGTTTTCTATTTCATTATCTATGCTACGTTTTCCAAATACTGGTGCTATAAATTTTCTGGAATTAATACAACAATAATGTAAATACAAATATGCAATGTTTAGTTGTATGTTACGACCGAAAGATTTTCCTTTCTCAATCCTCGGCACTACATATTTTTTCAAACCACATCTATCGCTCTGTCCGGCACATCTATCCGTTTAAGATGTGAACATTTTACAAATAAAGGGAACGTTTTAATTAATTTAAAATAATTCTTCTGACTACTTACTTCCGTTTATATTTAACTTTATCCAAAACTTTTCCTTTATCGTCGACATAATAAATATAACGTTGATTATCTTTACGTCTATTTGCCATAAATTCTTTGGTATCTTTCTTAAAAAATAAGAATATTTCAGGGTCCGTAGGTAACTCCCAAGCCAGTGCTGCAGTCTCAGAGAACCAAACTATATCACCTACTTGCATGTACCCGTGGTTTTGTGTTTCAAATACTGTAATTTTAAAGTAAATAATTTTTTTTAGGTATTTAAAAAATTTTTGGTGTCGTATGTACTGTACAGTGACCGACGTCAGCAGTAGAAAGCACATACTCACGGTCGATGAGACCCGTGTTCAAAACTCACTAATTCTGACCGATATCAATGTAACATCATTATGTACTTTGGGCGCACAGTGCTTAGCACTAGCTTAGCATAGGCACTTAAAAAGTCTATAAATACCTATGAGATTCAAATTTAACCTGGTTTACTTTTAAAATGAAAGTATAACTGTAACAATAGTTAATTAAATTTACATATTTTGCACCTTGATCTACTTATACTTTTTCAAAGAAGTATAAACAGAGGTACGACAAGAGTTTTTTTTTATTAATTGATACCTTTTTTTGCTTTTAAAAATATATTTTATTGTTTACAATAATTTAAATACACATTCTGTTAGAAGTTCCTTCTACAGTCGTGAAAGAATGTGGTTCGCCATAAATTTTTTTTGTGTGAAAACATGAAAAACCAACCTCTTGAGCCGGTATAGTGACGGCGACTGGACCATGTATAGTGGTTCTCCAGTCGTCGGCGCTTATGGGCCTACACTGTGCTTTACTATCAGACCAATTGAGGTCACACGTCGCGCCATTATAAAAAAAAATCAACTCGGATAACGACATAAAAGCAAAAATAGCCAGTAACTAAAAGTGCTCTTACCAATTTGTACAGAACTTCCTTCAGGAAATACTAAGAACCTTTTTCGTCTCGACAAAATTCTGGACCGTGTCTCATTAGATTCGACATTTCGTAACAAACTTTGTGATATATCCTCGTTTTCTATCGAAACCGTCGACCCCAATAACGATAGAAGCATGGTAATGACACTGGTGAATAACTCCATTGTATGGCTAAAAATAATTAGTGTTTATTTATTACAGATATTTAAGTGTTATTTTTAAATGAAGGTATAAATTTAATACCAGTACTTATCAGTTTCTTTACAAATTAAAGAATTGTGGCAATGAGATAATGGTTATTAAACGTTTAACGTAACTGTACATAAACGTATTTTAACAAATTTAAAAGATTTTATGCGTTATAGCGTTTGTTTTGATTAATTTTCGTTTTGCTACCATCACTACGATGCTGTGGAACGCAAATATTTTGAATCGTCGGGTTTTAATCAAAATAAACGCGAATAATAGTAAGTTAGCCACATAAAATTTAATTCAATTAAATGTACTTGTATAATAATTAAAAATATTTCGAGGCCAATCATCGATCAACGCGTTTGTCATAGATTAGTTATGTTTAATGGAAAATAATAAAAATGTATCTACAGATAATATAGAATTAACGTGGTAAACTTTAGTGAATTTTATCAAATAATTTATCGAAAATATTTACTACAAACAAAAGAATACTCACATTTTTCACTAAATATCGATATGAAAGTTTTCGAATAAACCCGTTCCGTTTCAGTGCTTACGGTTGGCGACCTCGAACGTTTCTGAGATGTATACAACTGTACTGTTTTCTATTAAATTAGCAAGTAAACAAACCAACAAGACCATTTCCTCTAGAATATGTGCCGAATCACAATTCTTGTATACAAAAATGGTCGCGTTGCAGTAGAGGGGCGGCGGCGTTCGCGTCGTTGTTTTTTTTTAATTACGTTTTCCGCGCCATTTTCACTAAAACTATACAGGCGTGCATGAGGAGAGTCATAATGGGTGTGGTTGAAGCGAAAGTGTACAGAGACAAGTCGCTCCATAGTCTCTGCCTACCTTGTTGGGATAGGGGGTGAGCTAAGCACAGTTACAGCAGAATATAGTTGGATAGTAGTACCATGTCAATCTAGCCGACAGCATAGCGGAAGCAAATCCTGCGTCATCTTCGGCCTCAATGTCGAGTAGTAAATTCTTGATGTTCTTGCATTAAATTGCAATAGTGTTTTACAATTTGACGCTTTCTTGGAGTATTTGGCGGCAATTCACTCGGTCACGGTGTGCGTTTTCACGGCGTGGGATAACCACAAAAAAAAAACCGCTTCCTTTGCCTCATATTACGCAGCATAAAATTACGCAAAATAACACAAATTTTTCACAATAATAACCACTAAACTAATTAAGGAAAGGGATAAAGAAACACCTCAACACTCTTCGAAAAAAGCGTTAGCGGCTTTAAACGATTCGACAATGTGAAATACTAACTGACAGATAACCTAAACGTGGCTGTGGTCATCTTTACTCTCGCGTCACATTGGGAGCGTTATTGCTTATCTAGTTGTATATATTAATCGCTAGTACAATAAACGCAACGCTTTTCTGTTCACATTTTTTTAAAGTAACCAAGCCTCTCGATATACCGGCTACTTCCAAGCCGATCCCGAAACGCGACTGGTTGCATTTGTAGGTGCTACCCCATACGGCAGACTGGGCTAATAACCATCAACAGTCTGTCTACAACTCTACGCATTACGCTTGGGTTCGGTCCATGAGCAGATAAAATTGCAACCAAAGTTGTTGTTGTTTACAAGCAATATTCGTCTCCTCTATGCCGGCTTGGTGCAAGGCAATACAGTCCAGATTGACAGTGCAGACTTTTTTCTTTATACATATATACTAAGCCATAGAAGACCGATATCATAAAGGGTATTAAAAGTAAAAATTAAAAAAGAAATCAAAAGGCAAAAGTCGTTTATTTACTTGACGCTGAAATTGCTTCCGTGATTAAACATAGTATTCGTCGGCACATCGAATTCTCGGCAATCAGGGAATAATAGGGAACAGTCCTCTTTAGACGCATGCGCCGAGTCATACTCTTCCCTTATAACTGGATCGGATGTATCACTTTTTGGAAATCTGTAAAATGTATATTTACGTGTATAAGTAAAGAATGGAAGACTAAAGAGAAACAAAAGAGATGTTTAAAGATGGTGAAAGGTCGAGATCTCTTTTTTTTCAATTGTAGCTAAATTGTTATCATAGCTAAATTTCTATAAATAAACTTAAAAATAAACTTAGAGCGGCCGTGGTCTAGCGGTAAGACGCGTGAACTCACGATCGATGAGAGCCGTGTTCGAACCTCGCTAATTCTGACCGATTGTTATATGTACTTTGGTCACTCAGCGCCTATAGACACTATTAAAGAGTGGTAGGCAGAACGATGACGGTTATTTGTCCAGTCTGCCGTCCTGGGGTAGTACCATCACTTTCGAATGTAACACCCGTGAAGTGGCCTAAGCCGGCATAGTGGAGGTTTCTCTGTAGTAGCAGTTGTTTCCACTCATGGACCGCACTCTAGCTTTACATCAGGCGGAGTGTTGTCACATGCCGAGCTACAATAAAAAAAAATCTGGAACAACAGTGTCTGCGCTAAACTGGCTTGAGGAGACGTTGACAGTACACACTCCTCTCGTTATACCTGGCTACTTCCGAACTTGACACAGGTGTTACCAGTCTAAGCAGACTGAGCAGACCATTCTTTATTCGAGTATTTTTTTTATTTTTTTTATTAATGTATGTAATATATGTATGTATGGTCATTTCCGCTATACTGACTTGAAGAGATTGATATGCGCTATTTAATCGTTTATCAATAATGAACATTGAGCACATTATATATACATATATATGTCGGAACGGTCATGAATACGGGCTCTCATTTGAACGATTACGGGAACTAACTTGGAACAAAATGAATACGCGGTCATGAGTACAAGCACTAATTGGATATGAAACAAAAGCGTCGTTACGCTTTGACAGAGTCTCTGAAAACAAGCCACGCGGCGAACACGTTGCAGCGTTGTAACTTGTTTGTGCGGAGGAACTGTCGTGTTTCAGCATATTTGCTTAGTTTTCGCCCACAAGTGGAGGATAGAAGCCTTGGACCGCTCGTCCCGTTCTGTCATATATATTAAATGTAATTTTTTAATAAATAAAATTGTAGATACAAACGTAAATATAATTCTCAGAAGTTCGTGGAAGAAGGAACCCTGTGGTGCATCTCCTTTTCCGCTTTCGCATAGTTTTCTCATTACACATTCGCGACCATTCCAACCAAGACTGTAATTAAATAAATAACATTTACCTACTATCTCTTTTCCTTACAATTTATTTAATATCAATTAGTTGTCTGGAAGAAATTGCTTTTAGTGATAAGACCGCCAATTGCACTAAGTTATTTATGATTTTGTATTTCTATAACTCTGTTAAATGCAATAAAGAATTTATTATTATAATTATTTAATTTTTGGCATATTATTTATTTATTTATTTATATGTTATGGGTTAGTAAGGTCTTATATCTATGTTAGGTTAGGTTAGTTTATTATTATTAATTGAGAAGCTTCTAAATTTAAAAGAGAAACTGGTACCATTATACAGGTGGCTTTAATATCACTAATTTAAAAAAAAAATTGTTGATCAAATTGAACATTTTTTTTTTAAATCGTAACACGCTTTATAACAACACTCCGCATGTTATTAAGTTAGAGTGCAGTCCATGAATAAACAGTTGTTTGTTAACAGAAATTTCTGCAGACAGCAGTCGCCTCCGCTATACCGTCTTAAGAGACGAATGTGTATCATTAGTATGACAGTGGTATAACGAGAGGTGTTAAACCTGGCTACCTCTAAACTCATCCTAAAATGCGATGATCACTTGAAAGTGGTGTACTACCCCAGGACGGCAGACTGGGTCAATAACCACCATCAGTCAGTCTACCACTCTTTGAAAATGTGTCAATTTTTTTAATCCATTCAAAATGGCTACTATATGCCGACTTTATATGAACGAGTATCTTTTGTTCTTTCCAACATAATATGTTTTTTTTAAGAAAAGTTGTTCAATTTGATCAGCAGAGTTTTTTTTTATTTCTCTAAAGTCAGTGAAATTAAAATGTTATCGGGTACAGTAGAGTATTCGTGTGCAAAGCGGAGGACGTTCATAATTAATATTATAGTAATATAAAAAAAATACAATACAGTTTAATAGAAACTATAAACATTTAAATAAACAACTTTACTTACGTTTTAAAAAGCAATTCTAATTTCTCGTAAAGCCCAACACGGCTTGCTCTGTGAAACCTTACACTGTTCTCATCCATGTGGTCCTTTTTTAGAAAGTTCCTCTCTCGCTGTTTCTCATGCATTCGATATCTATTAATTTCCAGTGCTCGATTTTTTATTGACAACATCACTTTGGCGTCCGGAACACTTCGCTTTGCAAATGTCGGGTGAAAATATTTCCTGAAATTTTAATATTGCAGTTATTTTAGAGTATAGAGTTTAAGTTATGTATGCAGTGATTTAATTATCAGCTCTTTTTAAAATTGCTTTTAGTAAATATGCTGAATTTGTTAATACTAAATTAATTTAAAAATTATATTAATTTAAATTCAATATTTAAGGTGAAAGCCAACTACTGAGCGTCCATACATTTTGTTTATTTTTTATATATATAAGAGTGGTAGGCAGACTGATGATGGTTATTTGTCCAGTCTGCCGTCCTGGGGTAGTACCACCACTTTCGAATGTAACACCCGTGAAGTGACTTTGTCGCGTTTCGGGAATAGTTTGAAAGTAGCCAGGTATAACGAGAGGAGTGTGCACTGTCAACCTAAGATGGTACATGCTCGTCTCCACAAGCCGGCATAGTGGAGGCGACTGCTGCCCGCACAGGTTTATCTGTAGTAGCAGTTGATTCCATTCATGGACCGCACTCTAGCTTTACATCAGGCGGAGTGTTGTCACATGCCGAGCTACTATTAAAAAAATATATTCTGTGCCGTAGCTATTTGTTTATTATAGTGATTTGCGATAATAATTAGTGCTGAGAAAGTTATCAAATTACTTCATTTCAACATAGCAGATTATGCTTCGAACAATGTGGTAAAACAAAATGTATGGACGCTCTGGTGTTGGCTTTTATCTTAATAAAAGCTGACGTTTACAGACAAATATTAAACGTTCAAAAGTCTTAAAACAAAAAGGAAAATACAGGTTTTGTCAACTATTGTTTACAAATAAACAGCATTTTGTTATCTAATCGTGACACGTTCATTTAATTATTGTCATTCACAAACTGTATTTTTTTTGTAAATATTACGGTTACTCGAACGGTAAAAATGTTATGTACACCTAAATGCATATATTGCAATGTTAATAAACAAACTTTTGTGAAACATTTTCTTATTTTGATAAGTTTCAACAAGTAAAATGAATCAGTAACGCATACAAAAATAAAAAAGAAATACTTCCACACATTTCTTATAAATCCTATATAAATGTTAATCTGTTAATTTTATAATGTCAATCGTTATGGTCGTTTATTATTTTAATTCATATAAATGCAGTATTTCATAACATGCATAATTGTCTCCTTTGGATATAAACTTTATGAACATGGACTCGCGAGACAGACTTTTTCTAGTGTGGGTATAAATTTATTTTTAATACATAAAATATTTTTAAAATTATGCTTTTACTGTTAGAAGTAAGTCTATTATGAAGTGGTTCTTCAAAATATCATATGTTTAATTCATAATTATGGTCGATTTTCTTACTGATATCTTCGCGACATACGCTTTTTTGAACCTACAGATCCATTTGACAATGTAAAAGAACACAAAGATGTCTGATTGGAATTAATTACTTAATTTAGTTTCGCGCGTTGAATCAAATTTCTTCAAGGTTTATTCTTTTTTAGAATGGCTATACATTTATCAGCTTTTTATAGGGGTTAGTAATCTATTCGCACAAATTAGATTCGCCCGAAACGTTCTAGTTGTTCACTTATTAAAATAATATAATTTGCGTGCGAATCGGCTAGTTCAGAAATACGTAGTGAGCTATTGGTACATAATATTTTTCCTGGAGTAAAGTGAAGAAAAAAGTAGGAATAAGCAGCTCAATATGTGACCACATTCCGTCTGATGTTACAGAAATATTTAGTGACAGCAGTCAGCCCTTGCCAGGGCACACTCCAGGGCTACTTCTACGCTGGTTCCGAAACACGGCATATTATGTCAAAACGAAATACTTACTTTCTTTTCGGGAACTTAGCAGCTATCTTTCCATTAGAATCCAAATGATATATATCGTTTATATCATCCCCCCGACGGTTTTCGACATTTTTATTATTTTTGAAAGAATATAAAATTTTTGGGTCCGTTGGTAGCTCCCAAGCAACTGCTGCCGTATCACCAAATAGGAAAATTGGATATATAGGTATTACTGCTGTTAATTGTAAACATAGTACTGGAATTAAAGATAAAATATACATTAATAACTGGAGTTAAATGACTCTAAAATAATATTATATTTTTAGTGAACAACTAGACTCACATACCAACAGTGGGTTCCAATTGAGTGCTACAAAATTGCATTAGTGTCAAGTGGGGGCAGTTTGCAGTGCTCATATTTACTTATTTTTTTATTATATTACAATAATCTCATCAATAATAATGTATCACTCATTTCATTAAACATTTTAAAATTATCTCCTTCATTTCGTCTAATAAAGAAATTTTATTTTCTAACTAAGGTACAGAGATCCGATTCAACCGTTCTTTTACTTTGAAATGTATTAGTTTTATTCTAGTTCCTTTTAAAGTTTTAAAAATATTTTGAGGGGGAGGGTAGGAGGGTGATAGCAGATAATATTATATTTCTTAATAATAATTTAATAATAAATTTATAATATAATACATGATAGTGGTAATTCATTTATGGCATGTTCTATTCAATATCAAAAAATATACATATATTTATTCACATTTCATCATAATTGAATAATAACAAATCCAATAGAAAAATAACATTTTGTCTAACAAGTTGCTTGAATTAGCAATGAACTCAACTGCAAAGTAGAACTTGCTAATATTAATTGTGATGAAAACACTTAGCAGCCAAAAATGTTGTCGATAGAAAGATAGAATAGAGGATTTGGACGAGGTCACGTGAAGCACCAACGACTGTGTTAGTTGTCAGAGCTACCGCGTGTGAAGCGGTGGACATGGATTCGATTTTAATTTTTCATTATTTTTAATTATTTTTCATAATAGTTAAGAATGTATATTTATAAGAATTATAATACAAAAAATTGCTTACCAAACTGCAGCGAGCTTCCTTCAGGAAATATCAAATATCTTTTTCGCCGTGATAATATATGCGTTTCGTTCCGTTCTCCATTATTATTTTCTACACTTATTTCTGAATACCCAAACACACTTCTTATAATAGTCAATCCTATAATGCAGTGAGACAAATGCATTATAATTATTTACTTAAATAAAACAGCTATAAATTTCAACAAATGTTTCTATACTTATAACAAGTATAGAGTGTCCCCTACATCTGTATAACTTAAGAATTATTTTTTTATTGACACTACTTCCATTTCTAGAAGAATACCGCTACAAAATCGTGCTTTAAGATTGTACTAACACGCGGTGTAATGACCGCTAGGGTTGCTAATTGCCCGCTCTTTTTTACTTTGAATACGTTACAGATCTTTAACAAAAATCACGTTCTGTTATCTCCGTTTTGTAAGCCACAATGTGTAATGGATGTCGTATTTACTGTTACGTAAATAGAGGTGCTATTGGCTTGTTTTCAGTGTCATTTTAAATCCCCATAATGGGTTTAATATTATGATGATTTGAACTGCAAAATAACAACTTAATAATGAATTCAGAATCCATTACTAATGCCAATTAGTAATACAAAATATATATTTTCAAGAGCGGTAAGCAAACTGATGGTAGTTATTAGTCCAATCTCCTGTCCTGGGGTTGTACCACCACTTCAAAACGAAGCGTAAACTAGTCAAGTAGAACGAAAGAACTACATCCTGTCAATGGATGCATGCATTTGTCTGCTGTAACAGTTATTTCCGTTCATGGACCGCTCTCTAGCTTACCACCAGGCTGGATGCTGAGTTACTTTAAAAAAAAGTAAGATAAGTTTTTATCGTTTAATAATTAATAATTATTTAACAGAAACAATTTTATTCATAACAAACATTAAAATTCAGTCTTTTAAAACAACAATCAAAAATATGTCATTTATGGTTAAGTGTGACAAATATATAAGTTAACTGAATAAAACATTTTAAGCTGTTTACTTTCAGGTTAATTTTGATCCGATGCGGTGATAGTGAGGTTCTGAAACGTCGAGTCGGAACAATTAAATCAAAATAAACGCGAAAGCAAGCCGTATAAAATATTTTGTCCGCAAAAAACTTAATGTCTCCTCCACACGATAGTCAAGCTTAAATAGGCACACAGTTGCCTTGGTGGATAGTAATAGCTATACCTATACTTTTTTATTGTAGCTCGGCATGTGACAACACTCCGCCTGATGTAAAGCTAGAGTGCGGTCTATGAATGGAAACAACTGCTACTACAGAGAAACCTGTGAGGGCAGCAGTCGCCTCCACTATGCCGGCTTGAGGAGACGAGCATGTACCATCTATTGACAGTGCACACTCCTCTCGCTATACCTGGCTACTTTCAAACTATTCCCGAAACGCGACAAAGTCATTCACGGGTGTTACATTCGAAAGTGGTGGTGGTACCTCAGGACGGCAGATTGGGATAATAACCATAATCAATCTGCCTACCACTCTTTAAATACTTATTTGTGTTAAACTTCTAAACCTACTGACATATAGCAAGAGGAGTGTACTCGTCTCTTTAGGCTGCTATAGTGGAGGTGACTGCTACCCGTAGAGATTTCTCTGTAGGAGCAGTTGTTTCCGTTCCTGGACCGCACTCTAGCTTTATATCAGGTGCAGCCATAGTAGTGGCGACTGTAGTCACCGAGCGAGCGGTTCTCTAGTCGTCAATGCCCATGGACCTCCACTGAGTCTACCACCAGACCAGTCGAGGTCACATGTCGTGCCAATATAAAAAAAAGTGTTGATGTATGCCGAGCTACAATAAAAAAAAATACCGAGCTTCAATAAAAATACATGTGTATACCTACCAGTTTAAATACCATAAAATATATTAGAATAATCTAGTTACGTTAAAAATTTAAAAGCGGACTTTCAATCTAATATTCGAAGAAGGCAACTCGGCTAATATAAATGAAGTTCTATATTGGGCAGCGGCCAAGTCAATTCTCAGAATTGTTCAAGATTTTACTTGCCTTTAAGCATCTAAGGTCTTAAACCCACTGTTGTTAACGGATAATGTGCATAACGATTTTATGTGTTTATAACTTTTCAATTGATTGAAGAGAAATCTGTGCCGGCAGCAGTCGCCTCCACTATGCCGGCTTGAGGAGACGAGCATGTACCATCTGGATTCACACTCTCCTCACACAACTCCTCTCGTTATACCTGGCTACCCCAGGACGGCAGACTGGACAAATAACCATCATCAGTCTGCCTACCATACTTGGACCTCAGTGGACCTAAGGGCTATCTACATATATTGTTTATTTTTTAGCTCAACATTCCTTCTGATGCTAAGCTAGAGTGCAGTCTATGAACGGAAACGACTGCTACCACAGATAAATTTCTGCAGACAATCGCCTCCAGGTCCAAGTTAACAGTGAACACTGCTCTCGTAGTCCTACCCCGAACCTGATGGTGCAAATTCGTGTCTTTAGTCGTCTTCTTTCTCTGTGATAGCAGGTTTTTCTCCAGCTCACCACTAGGCGGAATGTTGTCATGTACCGAGCAGTAATAATAATAAAAAATACTAATAACTAAAAATTGGTATTTTAGGGTCTAAGGATATCATTTTACAATTGGTATATAGAGTTCCGCAATCGCCTGTTTGGTTATGAGCTTTGTCATAATCTCTGTGATAGTCTACATCAAATTCTTCACCTCTTGGTAATCTGAAATTGAAACATTTTTTTTTATTAAAATACGATGAAAACTGTATAGAACGCAAACAACACTGATTGCTGAAGTGGGGACAGAAATAGACTTCGTACTGTAAAGTAAAGTCCAAATAGAATTAATCAGGATATATCCAGTTTGAAATTAGAATTCGATAACTTTACTTATAAGTTTGTAAATGAAACTCACGTAAAAATAGCTCGGATTATTTCTTGAAAAAACGACCCTTGTGGATTATACATAGATTGCCCAGTTTCACATAAACTTTTTAACACACATTCACGACCATCAGTTCCTAATCTGAAAAACAAAAAGACATTATATTATTAAAGTAAATATAATTAACCTACATTATATTTTTATAATTTATTATAAAATATAATTTAGTGTGCAGGAATGTGAAGAGTCTGCTAGACGTCCTGGGAGATATCGGGTGGCTGCTGTAGTGCGACCACCTCAAGCACAACGAGCGACCATAGCTGCTCAATTGCGGTTTTTAGACTCCTAAACCTTGGTGGATTTTAATTATATTTTGGATGGTTTAACATAAGATTTTATTATTTATAGAAAAGAAAAATTTCACTACCTAAAGTTCTACAAATATGATGTCTACAATATAGAAGTTAGTAGGGCAGCCTATAAACGCTAAAAAAGAAGAACATACTTATAATATATTTTACGTTCGTAATAAAAACGTTGAATATGTAAACTCAAATATTGCAAAAGCATGAACGAGTCTAATTAACAAGAGGCGCATAGGAAAAGTATTCAATTCGCATTTTAATTGAAACTCATCAGCGCCCTGTTCGGATTCTTTCACTTGGAATTCTATTGATTGGTCTATACGTTTGTTTCTATACAGCACAACCTATTGAAATCGGGTATCGTATTCTTTAAACAATAACTTTGTTTTAATTGAAAAGTTTTATAAGATTTCCTTTTTATTAAGAGATTCTTCAAGGTTTTTTTTATACTGAGTTTATCTATTCAAAAATGAACTTTTTTTTTCGAACAAATACGAGTGCAAGTAAACATGATTTTTCCTGTTAATAAAATATAAAAATCCAAAATTAAAGTAATTAAGTAATTTGTTATATAAATAACAATTAAATTAATATTAAACTGTACCTGCTATCTATGGCAAAAAAAAGCTATAAATAATAATAAAAAAAGTGTAAAAGACAATATTTTTTTAAAAAATAATAATCAATATAATTTTTTTCACTGTTTACGTTATAGAATGAAAAATATTGTTAATTAAATTTTTAATAACAATCTGAAACACCTAAAGTAGTACCAAAAATGGTACTCACGCTTTGTACAAAATTTCAATTTTTTCGTACAAACCAACGCGAGTCAGCCTGTGAAAATGAAGGTGGCGGACATCCATTAGATCACTTTTCAAAAAGTCTCGTTTTTCTTGTACTTTATGCATCCACAGATGTTTCATTTTTCCATTGACAGGCGGCTCGCTCTTTGACGTCAGGTTTATGCTACGCTTCGCAAATGCCGGATTCAGGGTAGATTTTCTGCGGGAATGCACGTTTATAGTCAACTTTTTTTGGTCGAAAATGTTTTTGATAAAAATGTGTCGGCTTTTTTGAAGCTTTTAAAAACCATTTTAATATAGCATCGGAAATATTTAATTTGTTTTATTGATAGTTGAAGTGGATTTATGGTAGCCAATTTTAATTTACAGTATTAATATTTTTATTACTATTATCAAACTTTAACTCTAAATTATTAAAGACGGTATAAATTTCTTCACAAATAAGTCCTTATGCAAAAGTAAATAAAATTTTATTCAACAAAATATATATTTACATATTCAGTAAAGAAAAACAAATTCAGGCAGGTTTCATTTTCAAACCTTTTTTCTAAAAATAATACCTAAACAAATATATTGGAAATATTGAAGTATATAGAGCAGCCGTGGTCTAGCGGTAAGACACGTGATCTCACGATCGATGAGACCCGTGTTCGGACCTCTATGTAATGTAACTTTGGTGCCAATGTAACTTTGTTATAACTACTGTGATCGCTCAGTGCCTATTAAAGAGTGGTAGGCAGACTGTTGATGGTTATTTGCCTAGTCTGCCGTCCTGGGGTAGTACCTCGACTTTCAAATGTAACACCCGTGAAGTGACTTTGTCACATTTAAAAGTACCCAGGTATAGCGAGAGGAGTGTGCACTGTCAATGTGGATGGCGCATGCTAGTCTCCTCAGGCCGGCATAGCGGATCGACTGCTGCTCGTAGAGATTTCTCTATTGTAGCAGTTGTTTCCGTTCTTGGACCGCACTCTAGCTTTACATCATGCCGAGCTACAATAAAAAAAAGGTATATAAAAATTATATATTTTATTTAAAAAAATATTGATATGCCATTGTTTTCTTTATCATTCAAGTAAATACCAAAAAAGGTTTTTTTTTTTTTCAAGTCAATTAACATAAAAATATACATATGGAAATAGCTGAGAGAGAAAAATCAATTTGGTCCTTAACATACTCGTATAATTAAACCATCATAGCGGAGGCGATTGACACCTGTTGGCGTTTCTCATTAGCAGTTGTCTTGACTCACATCACATAGTTATGACTGATTTAATTATTTAGGGATAAACAGAACAATTGGAGATATTTTAAGTCTATTAAACATAAAATTACCTTTTATATGGCTTAGTATACAAAACTCGTCCTTTATCTTCTTTGTAGTGAGTGTGTGTGCCGACCCTTCTATGGAGAGGGTCAGCGAGATGTCGATAAGGCGAATAAGGATCTTGAGGTAACTCCCATGCCAAAGCAGCAGTGTTGCCAAATAAAAATATTTCACCAATATTAAATATTGCTGGATATGTTAAACAAAATACTGTAATAAAAATATATTAATATCTGCATATTCTGTTTCGGTACTGTTTAGCTTGCAATACTAGCAGGGGATCACTGGAAGTACTCGCATTGAGGGTGAAGGCAAGCGTGCTCCATCTTAGATGTGATAACATGCATGTAGTCAAACACTGGCCTAATAAAAAACTAGCCATTTCATACAAAACGGCAATTTCACACGTAGTAATTAAAGGGTAGGCAGACTTTTGATAGTTATTAACCCAGTCTGCTGTCCTGGGATAGTGCCACCACTTAATGAATAGTGCACGTTCGTCACTTCAATAGCAGAGAGGACAACTGCCTGCAGACGTTTCATTGTGATCGCACACGGTGAGTCGTGGTCATATGTCGAAATACTATAAAAAAGTCATCCTAGAGAATTATGTTTTATTTATTATGACAAACAAATTAAAAATAAAGCAAAAATGTGTTTACTCAATTGCACAGAACTTCCTTCTGGAAAAATAAGAAATCTTTTTTTCCTCGACAATTTTTGTTGATTTCCAAATTTATATGTACGAGTATCGTTACGGACGCCGAAACAAACAACAAAAATTAAATCGAACAAAATTAATAAAGTTAGAAAAACAAATTTATTTATCATATTATTTGAAATTTAAAACGCGTCAAATTCTGTAAAATTGCTGAAATTTTTCGTCACTCACTGAAAATATGTAAAACTTCACTGCAATATTGCAATGTTACCTTTTATGAAGATTAACCTAAACAAGTGCATCATGAATATCAAATATTAGTTGCAAGTTTACCGTTAAAGGACTATCTCGCTCAACTAATATACATGGTGTTCTATAACTTACCTATATGTAATTCCAAAAATGTTCAAACTGCCTGTATAAACTAAAAAGAAAACTCTCCCGATGCTCTTGTATACCGGGTGTCCAGTAAGTAATCAAAAACCTCATTTAAATAAAATTAAAAAACTTATTAGTAGTCTTGGAGATGGAGACACTTTTTCGAAATAAATATACTACTATATTAATTACTAGTAGGATTGGATCAAAACAAATCTATCTGAAGCCTAGATCTTTTCTAAATATTAAGGCGATTTTAGTCTTAATTTAGTCTTAATCTTAATTTTAAAAGTATCTTAAATCACTTTCTTAGTATCGATCGACTTTCTTTTTATTGCTTCAATATTTTTGATCACTTTATCAAAAGATCAGAAAGATCTCCTTGGTTTAACATCTCAGTTAGGATAGAATTAAGTTACGACCCCAAGATATCTAATATAGGCTATTGTCTATTATTTTATTTTTTGTTTCAATTAATTAATTATGATGAAATTTGAAAATAAAATATCAACGCGCCTGAACTGAGATAAGAATCAAACCTGCCACATCCTTCGCTTTGCGCTCAGATCCCAACCCTTAAGCAACCCTCAGTTAGCACTTCTTTTTTTCTGTTTAATTTTCATCATCATTTATTATCTATCAAATGTTTTTATAAGGCGCTTAATAAATGATTTGTAATACCCTAATGCTTTGATAAAATATGATCCATCATAAATGAGTAAATAATTCTGTCTCCAAATACATTCGAATCTTACTTCGGAATAAAACGCTTACAATTTCCAAATCTTCCTATATAAGGGTTCTGTAAACAGTCCCATACAAATAAGTATATGCTAAAGTAAGCAATAAGTTAATCACAAAGGCCAACAATGCGGACCTACATAAAGTAAATAACGGTTGCGTTCACACTTAAAAATTTATCCACAAAATGTCATTTCGTCTTTAACCGTTGCAATGTTGAATACTATTTAAGGCCCGGTTTTATTACGCACGTGTGAATTTTATATTTCTACACGTTTTTTATAAATAAAGGTAGGATTTTGAAACCGTTCCTTTTTTATTGTGATTGTGTTGAAATGTGCTTTTTGTTCATAATGACACGAATTTTGCCAGTAATTTTGTTAGGATATTTTGTGATTATTTTGTTACTCTCTGTAGACATTGGGGAAGGAAGTGAGGATCGTGGAAATGTTATCAATCATCGACCGAAAAGATATTTGGCGTTTCAGAATGTATCACGCTTTTTTGTAAGTGATTATTTTTCTAATGTATCGTGTTGCTTTCATAAATTATTAAGATGCTTGTATTAGGAAATTGAATTATACTACTATCTTGAAACTAAAGATAAATAAACTTTTAAGAGAGGAAAAAATATATTTCATAATAAATTTTAGCTCGACATAGGACAACACCCTGCCTGATGTGGAGTGCAGTTCATGAACGGAAACAACCGCACAGACATTTCTACAGGCAGCATATGCCTCCGCTATGCCGGCTTGAGGAGACAAAAATATACCAGATTGACAATGCACACTTCTTTCGTTATACTTGGCGTTAACTAATTCCGAAACGCCATATAGCTACTTCACGGATGTTACATTCGAAACTGGTGGTACTACCCCAGGACAGTGAACTGGACTAATAACCATCATCAGTCTACTACCTCCACAATTACTGCCACAATTATGAATAAAAAAGCTGTAAGAAATAACTAATCCTTGTCTTATCCTACAGGTACGTTTTAATTTTAAAGCGAATATGGTGCCGTGGACACAGATCTTCGCTCAAGCTATAGGTTTCCGCATGAACTATGACGACCCGCCTGATAACTTCAAAGTTTATCATCATAAGATTAATAGGAGAAATGTTTATGATAATATTGGAGTCATGTTGGATAGGTACTACTTTACTATTTTTATTTTATTATCTAACTCTTTATTTCACTATTTTCCTAGACTCCTTTTCTGCATCCACCTTCTTTCTATATGCTCCTTTCCTAGTTATCTAGTAGAAAATGCCTTTAGGCTTTAACCCCGCCATTGTTTATTTGTTTTACTTTTTGTGAAATAAAGAATATTATTGTGAAAATTGATCAGAAAAAAATCAACACATATTTTCAGGAATGGTGTAAGTGGTCTTCATTGTCTACGTCGCGCTATTTGTGAAGTAAATAGTATTAAGAAACCGGTCGGTCTTTATGAAAAACTGCTGAAAATTATATTCAGGTAGATCCTTTCATTCAAGCTAGAGTCCTCCATGAGCAGAAACAACAGCGACCACAAAGAAATGTCTGCAGGCGAAGTCGCATCCGCTATGAGCCGAATGTGCACCGTCGATTGACAGGACACATTCAACTCTCATACCTGACTCCAAAACACGACTAGGCTACCAAAATAAATGTAGTGCGGATATAAGTTTTATTGTCTACAGGATTTTATAAATGCAAAATTATTTTTTAAAATATTTAAAGTATTATTTACTTTTTAAATATTATATTTGAGTTTCTGTCTATCTCCCCCTCGTGTACGCGCACGTATGTCCCAGTCGCGTTTTGTGATCAGCTTGGAAGTAGCCAGGTATAACAGAGGAGTATTTCCTGTCAATGGATAGTGCCAATGGGAATATCACCATTTTTCCTCTGATAGTAGTTTCTATTCATGGTCTACATCTTATCATCAGGCGTAGTATGGTCAAATGCCTAACTACATAAAAATCATGATGTTCAAACGTCAACACGTCATAAAGTAGATTGAGTTACAAAATTTCTCCCCCTGACATAACAAATATGTATAATTTTTATCTAAAAGAATTAACATATTTATACAATTTAACACGCAAGTACACATTACAAAAGTTAAAAAGTAAATATAAATAACCGGACACGTGCTCGCTTAATCCCGGCCAATCCGGAAGTGTGGGGAACCTACTTAGCTGAGTGGCCGTAGAATGACAAAACGTTACATTTTATTTTTTTCTGATCTATTTTGTTTTTCTGTTGACACTCGCATATCGTCAGACCATCTCTAATCGACTTCTCTTGCGCATAATTTTTCGTTTTTTTCAAAGATTAAATAAGTAACATGAAATTTTATTGCGATATTTTTTCTTAGCAGCAAAATTTAAGTTAACAACTTTTGTTTTTAGGTATCAGCATTTTGCCATGTAAGGCTATTTGGAACTTTGCTGACGCGTCTGCAATGATCGTGTTTCCTGTTACAGGAGGCAGTCGACGGCAACAGACAAATGGCATGGCCCGGCGTCCTCAGAATGTGAATTGTCCACAACTCACTGCCCCTTTTCTTTTCTAGACATAGCTCTTTATACCGACATGTGAGTTTCCGTTGTTGGAGACGACAAGTGAACTTATAAACCGGATAATATATGAACTGCGACTGATTTGTAATAAAGTGTTCACATTAAAAATATATGTAGTTTTTATTGTATAAAATTAGGTAACTATATTTAAATTGTTAAACAAAGGGACAAAATTCTTCAAATAAACATTTTTTTCTGTTAAAATTATGTTGTAGTAGCTTGGCATGTGACCAGCACACAGTGAGTAGAGAAAAGCGTGACCACAGATAAATATCTGCAGGCAACAGTCACCTCCGCCATGCCGGGTTATTTTCAAGCTGGTCCCGAAACGCGACTAAACTGTCTCTACATCTTCAGCGGTAATACTAAGACAGTACGGCTGACTGGGTTATTATAAGTATGTACGCTTATTTTGCTTTACCTAAACCTTTTAAATTATTTTTAAGTAATATTTGTTAATTTAAAATTTATTTGTAAAAATAATGAATTAACTGTATACGAAATATCCGTGACGTATCGTTTTAAGGTATTGGAAACAAACCATCAAAATACGACTATATACAGTTGTGAATTTCCGAATTCGTTTTCAGAAAAACATTTGAATGGATAAATATTTCTTTTTTTTTTTTTTTCTTTTTTTTTTAGCACGTCATATGACCGCACTCCGCCTGGTGTTAAGCTAGAGTGCGATCCATGAGCGGAGGCGACTTCTGTCAGAGAAAGGGATCTGCAAACAGCAGTCGTGCCCGCTATGCCGGCTTAATGAGATGCCTCTTCACACTGCGCTTGAAGGATCCCATGTTATAGGAAGGGGGATTGGATCTTCTTGGATCTTATTGGATCTTCTATTAAAGTCAAATTGTATAACATGAATTGTCGATTTTTTTGTTTGTTTAATTAAAATTAAATTAAAATAGCAAATTACATATTTTGTTATATCTTTGATTTGAGTTATATCTTTGATAAAAGGAAAAATGTGTAAGAAAAGTCGACTCGAGACGGTCTAACGAAATGCGAGTGTTAACAGAAACACAAAATACTCGTAAATAAAATCAGAAAAAAAACTTGTTATATTTATACAGTACTTATACAAGTAACCTAGCAGTAGAAAGCATGAACACACGAACGATAAGAGTGGTAGGCAGACTGATGATGATTATTTGTCCAGTCTGTCGTCCTGGGGCAGTTCCACCACTTTCGAATGCGAAAGTGAAGCGACCTTGTCGCGTTTCGGGAATAGTTTGAAAGTAGCCATGTATAAGAGGGGAGTGTGCACTGTCAATCTAGATGGTACATGCTCGTCTCCTCAAGCCGGCATAGTGGTGGCGACTGCATCCCGTAGAGATTTCTCTGTGGTAGCAGTTGTTTCCATTCATGGACCGCACTCTAGCCTTACATCAGGCGGAGTGTTGTCACATGTCGAGCTAAATTCTGACTTCATGTAACTATGTTATAGTCGCTAAGTACCTATGATACCTGATATCACCCTTTGACCCTTTCTGAGCAGTAGGTATAAATTTAAATAATATTTTTTATGAGACGTAATATTTTCTTTAATAACTTAAAAAATAATTATGTTCTATTTATATAAGTTTTTTTTACATATTATTCATAATAATCATTTTACTCTCGGTTGGAGCTCGTTACTAGTTTTTTCGTTGGCATCATTAGCTTGGTGCGTTATTGTATAACTTTTTCAAAGGCGAAGTAACAGAATAAAGAAAAAAGATGTTTTCATATTTTCACATAATATGTATTTTTCGTGTTATAAAAATACTTAAGATTATTTTATATAGCTAGCTTGAAGTACGTATATCGTCTTGGAATTTTCACGTCACGGATAGGCCCATAACCGTAAGGCTTGTATGAAGATAACTGTAAATGCGAAGGAAAGCATTCTGACAGGATCATGTCAAGTGGCGTTCCATAGTCTCTGCCTATCCCTGTAGTAAAAAAGCGTGACAATTTTGTTAATATGTTTATCAATTAATGTTTTATTTATTAATTTTTGACAAATTAAAATTCTAATAATTTTTCTGTATAATTTAATTTAATAGTCCAACCACGGCTACAAAATTCGTTTCTTAATGCCATAGTATGAAGAGGCATAGGGGATGTGACTAGGCGTAGAGGGAACTCAGTTGGTCTAAGAAAATTGCTCATATGAATCTCACATCAGCTCAAGATGTTATGTGCGTGTTAATTTGTTTTTCTATCAAATTTTCATCATAATTTAACAATAAACATACTAATATGGTTATAGAATGACGATTAATATATAGTTAAGTATTTCTAAGTTATATATAAGACTTTTTTTATTATTATTTACTACCCAAGGTAGAACCTTTCTGCTTCCTGGAGGCCAGCTGGAAGAAAATGCCTTGCGGCATTAAGCTCGCCTTTTGTTGTATGTATAACAATAAAGTTTTTAAAATAAATAAATAAATAAAATAATTAATTTGTGAATTAAAGACTTAATTAGGAAAACACTTACACATGCACTTTTCATTAAACTGCAACTCTAATTCCTCGGAGAGAATGAATAAACTTATCTGGTCGAATCTAGAAAAGTCCAATAAATTCTTGTGGCGTCTAAATCGACGGGTCTTCGAACTAATTACTCTCGAGGGGTTGCGACTCGAACTTTGTGTAAATGTTGCAGATAATAAAAAAAAATTATTTTAAATAAACGTCTGTTTATACTAGCTCTAAGTATGACGTATGACTACACCTCGCCAGACTTGTACTACAAAGGAATGTCTACCGGCAGCAGTCCCCTCCTCTATGCCGGCTTGAGGAGACGAATGTGCACAATGAAAGGGTACACTCTTCTCGTTAAACTGCTGTGTCTGTTTTTTTATTGTAGCTCGGCATATGACAACACTCCGGCTAATGTAAACTTAGAATGTGGTCCATAAACGGAAACAACTGCTACTACAGAGAAATCTGTACAGGCAGCAGTCGCCTCCGCTTTGCCGACATTGCACACTCCTCTCGTGATACCTGGCTACTTTCAAACTACTACCGAAACGTGACAAGGTCACTTCACGGATGTTACATTTGAAACTACCCCAGGACGGCAGACTGGGCTAAGAACCACTATCAGTCTGCCTACCACTCTTTAAAAGTGTGTTTTGTTTTGTTTAATTATACTTGTAATGCATGAAACTAATTGGTCATACGTCAATAAGTGTAAACCTACATATAAAGTAGAGAGAGAATAAAAAAAAATCGCAGTAATGTTCAAAATGTCTAGATAATTTCGTACTATCCATAACATAAATATTCTGGGAAAAAAGATTGCCAAGACGTGATCTAACTATTTATAAGATTTACTTAATTTACCGCAAACGTGGACCACTGTGACAAACTGTCGAAACTTTGAGTTTTTTTTTAAATTCACTCCACACCATTAATTGTGCACATTCTTTTTAATATTTGGTTATTCTAAAATAAACATTTCGTCTTGCCTTTATGCTTTCGTCTTAACACGTTGATTAGTGCAATAATTAATGCATTACGCTAATGTGGCCACGACTTTAACGAGTTCTTTATTCTATACGGCTTCACACGTTAACTTTAACGGGCCTTCTGGTGCAAACGGACCTTACTCGAGCAAAACCTGTGGCCATAGTTAAAAAGGAGTAATTTTTAACGCACTAATTATTACGCAGTAGGACGCAGCCATTAACGCTAACGCAGGTGGAGCCGTAGCATTGGAGAAAATTACAGAAAGCAAAAATTTAAAAATTGAATGTGTTTACTCAAAAATTTAAAAACCTAATCATTGCGGTGTTGTCTTACCTTCAAAAGGGATCACAGGGATATTTTGCGGAAGGACGTAAGCGTTCGAGGTTCAACGCAAATTAGTAAACTCTTAATTTTGTTTGAACTTGTTAGAGGAATGCGAGTTCTTATAATTTTATTTGAGAAAGTCTTACGACGAGACATTTTGAATTTATTAACCCTTCTTAGGTCTTAAATTCGTCGCCGATCGTGACTAAAAATCCGTAATACCTAGTAGATATTATTAGAAAATTTTTATAAAATTTTTTTTAGCTAGAGTGCAGTCCATGAATGGAAACTACTTCTACTACAGAGAAACCTGTGCGGGCATGTACCATCTAGAGTCTAGATTCTAGACAGTGCGCACTCCTCTCGTTATACCTGGCTACTTTCAATACCATGTTTGTTTTGTCTTTGTCCTTTGATAATGGGTTTTCTAGTTAGCCATAAAGGCAGTGTATAACTATAGTTAATTCAAATACAGCCCCGCACATCACTATAGTTATTATTACGAAGGGATGACATCGTCATAGCCACCCCATTCGATAAAACGTGATTGTTATAAAAGCTAAACCGTCAAGCCGTGCTCTTATGTAAGCTGTAAACAATGTAAACTATAACTGATCCACTGACACTTAGACAAGCACCATCATATCAAACTTTTAAAAATAGGCTTACCAAATACTTTCTTTCAAATCAGAACAACCCTTAACTCTTCTTTCTTTTTTTCCTACTCTATATTGTTTATATTATTTATTTATTTGTATATCCTATTGTATTTGTTATAATACACTTATTTGTTTACTTATTTATATATTTTGATTTTCCTATCCTATCTTGTTCAATGCACTGTAGATCTCCGCTCACACCAACAAAGGTTAGCTGGTAGACAATGCCAAAGGCATTAAGCTCGCCTATGTACGATTTTTGTGTGCAATAAAGCGTTTTTTTATTTTATTTATTTTATTTTATAACGTATTAATACATTCAGTCTATGTTAATTAAAAAAAGGTTGTTGATATTTATATGTATATATATATATTTTAATTTGAATTTATTGAATAATAATACACTTATCTTTATCGAAGAAGAAATTAACGGAGCGGTTTTTGCTCCGTTTAACTTTTTTTTAAATTATTATTTTACCGCGTAATATTTAATTTCTTTTATTTATTTTACTAGGTAAATATAACAGAATAAAATAAACACCCGTATCATTTAGTTACAGCGGTAAAGCATATCATACGCGGTGAACAAATTATAGATAAACTATTCTAAATTAAAAAATTATTTGACGACAAAAACAAAGAAAATAATATGTGTTTAATTTGTTTTAATTTATTTAATTAATTATAATTGTAATATTGCGTGTCAACGGGGAGTGGAAGTGGAGCTGTGGATATCATTTTGTAAAAAAAAAGTCAAATATATTATTAGTATAATACTATGCAATTTACAAAACAAAAAGATTAAGTAAAAAATTTCACTTTAAAACGAATCGAAAACCAAGAATTTATGCCCAGAATCTATTTTATGCAAAGACACGGTTTTAATACTTCATAGTTTGAAAAATTGGTTATTCCTAACTGGATATTTACGAGAAACTTTGTATTATTTATTATATTTGTTTGAGTTTTCTAATAAATTTTGTCTTTTGTATTATGTTGATAATTCTGCATAAAAATAGATCAAAAGCCCAGCGTCCATGGAAGCGTCTTACGATATTTTAAACCCTTTTTAACAAAAACACAACAAATTTAAATATATTTATTGTCACTATAATAAACATTACAATGGTTACCAACAATTACAAACACACATTTTCATCCATAGTAGCTCGGCTCGGGACCTTCGCCTGATTGATGATGATGATGGTTTATGAACGAAAATAACCGCTACCACAGAGAAGTCTTTGCAGATAGCTTCGCTATACCGGCTTTAGAATACCTATCTGCACCATCCGTTGACATGGAACACTCCTCTCGCATTACCATTCAGAAATTAATCAGTAGTTCTGTAGTTCTGATACTAGCTCCAGTATCCCTTGACCTTCAGGGCATTCAGCGTAAATTGAAGCGCAATGAAACATCTGAGAGCCTGCGGTTTGAGCGGAGAAGTAATCTGACATCAGTGCGTTCCAGGTTTCATCTTTATCTTCAGATGATGACCTTCCATAGTTTGGTCTAAAAATATTTTTTAATTCAAAATCAGCTTGGAAGTAGCCGGAGATAACGAGAGGAATGTGCATTATCAATCTGCATTCGTCTCCTCAAGCCGGCATAGCGGAGACGACAACTGCCTGGAGAAATTTTTCTGTGCTAGTAGTTGTCTCCGTTCATGTACCGCACTATAGCTTAACATCAAGTGGAGTTTAGTCGCGTGGATAAAAAAAATGTCTTTATTTTATAATTTTTTAAACTTATATACAAGTTGTCCCAAAACTCAACGATATTTTTTTCTCGAATAGTCATGAGCAGGACCACCCTCTGGTGCCCGCTTATCGTTAAGTTTTGGGACAACTTGTATATATAACCTGTTTTTGTAAAAAGAAAACTATCTATAATTTATACCTACGTTAATAAAATATGTATAATTTCACCAACTAAAGCCTCTTCTTCAACAGGGTATTGTGCAACCTCACATATTGCTCTTCTTACACAATGTGCTCCATTAAAACCTTTTCTGTAATTAAAATTATTATGATAAAAAATTAATAGAGCAGTGTGCAAGGTCAACTCTTTTTTTACCTATGGATTTTTTACCTTTTTTAATACCTCGAATGGATCTAATTCAATCATAATTGCAATTTGAAGAAAAAAGTTTGTTCATTTAGTAATACACGATCATTTATTTTTATTTAACTAATCTATTTTATTAAATTTAACCCATCTATAAAACTTACGCATTTAACATTTCCTCAAGTGCATGATAAAACGTCAATCTTTCATATTTTCTCGCATCGATTTCTATATCTCTTTCTTTTCTAGAGAAATAATTCTTCGTAACTTCAGTAATATTACTTAATTCAGCATATTGATATTGAAAATTTACTGTGAATAACAAATTAATATATTCCTCTGCTCGTATCGGTGTTATCATTCCTATGATTAACTGAAATTTTAAAAGGTTTGTGTACGGTTAATGTAAAAATTTCTATATTTATTTTATTAAAGAAAGAGTTTAATAGGGAGAATTGCTTCTTATGTTTCAATAGACCCTATCGTGTGGCTTCATATGTAAAGGAAAATATAGAGTTATGTTTCGCATTTGAGTCGATTTCATTCTTGGTTCTGACTTACTTCCCTTGGATATCCCTATAATCGAAATTGAAATGAAAAAAAAAATCCAAAAATACCTTAAAAAAAATAAAAAAATAAAAAACTAAAATAAAATACCTTATAAGTTGCCCCGTAAGTAAATACTATAGGTATACCAAGAGGCAAGAGCTGTCTTTTTGTTCTGGAACTTTCTTCAGAGTCCTCTAACGCCTGCATAGCATTTTTAGTAAAACATACGCCGAAACAAAAACTTAAGAGAACTATAAAAACAGTGCTGAAAAAGGCAAAAAAATATTGTTAAAATCAGCGATGCGCTTATAGAATACTGAAAAGCTTGTACAGGCACAAACGGGCTTAAGAACATGACATCGTTGTAGCGGCGAGAAACACTTTGATTATAATTTTGACTTTTTGATAGTAAATATTTTACTGGAACAAGTAATGACATTTCTTAAATCCAGTCTCTAAAACAAAAAATGATAAGTACATTTTAAATTGTAATTTTGATATTTTTTTTCTCGATTTAGCGTTTATCTTATTAATATAAATAATAAGCAATGATTGTTTAAGTTTTTAGGTATGTATATACTTTAAAATAGGGACTAAATATTCTATAACATGTAAATTATTACAAGTTTGTCAACAAACAAAACCGGATCCGAATGTCAATGACTCTTTCCACTTTTCCACAATCATTCTTCTACAATTGTAATTTTAACCTTTAAAGTTTTCATTGAGGAAATATACGCGAATATATTGTGAATAGTTAGTTCAGTGCTTCAATAATTTATTATAATATTTTGTAAGTTCTGTCTATCTAATGGCGAATCGTTTTCAATTTGTGTGTTCAAATCTGACCCGGAGTTTACCCTGTCAAACATATCTTAAGCCGGCATAGTGGAGGTGATTCCTGCCTACGTCTATTTCTCTCTGTAGTAGAAGTCGTCTCTACTCTGCTCACTTTAACCTTTAACTTATTAGTGCCTTATCAGTCCTATTTTATATAATATACATAATAAAGTAAAAACTTACCACCTCATGGCAAAAATACAAATCTAAGCAGCATTTCTTTCAATTTCGGGTCATTGTAACTTTCAAGACACGGGCACTAAGGATTCTGTATTGGTACACTATCACCTCATCAAAGTCTAAATAAGTAAACAGAAAAGATATTTTAAACATTATAAAGTACAACGTAACATTTGAACAGTAAATATACTGTACTGTAAAATATATATTTATTAATTTTAATTAGGTTTTTTATTTAATTATAAAAAGTATATAAGTAATATACATATGTAATAAAACGCATATAAAAAAGTGACCAAAATTAAAGCAAATTAAACTAACCTTCACCTCTTACTCAACAAAATGCGAATGAACAAAAAACGAGAATATTCCAGAAACAATTGAACTTAATTCTCATAGAATAGTTAAGATGAAGAATAAATTTGTCACTAATATTAGACCTTTTATGCAAGTGTTTATATGGTGAACAGAATAAACACTATTGTGACAAATGCCTTTAACAATCAAATATGGCAAAAACAAAAATACTAAAGGCGATTTTTATAGTTCAATGTCCAGCTTTAAAGTTTTATTTACATTGACTTTGGTCGCACTATTAAAGAGTGATAGGCAGACTGATAAGGGTTATTAACCCAGTCTGCTGTCACTATAGAATGTAACACTCGTAAAGTGGCCTTGCACTGTCAATCTGGATGCATATTCATCTCCTTAAACGAAGGAGACTGTTGCCTGTAAAAATTATCTGTGATAGCAGTTGTTTCCGTTCATGGACCGCACTCTAGCTTTACATCAGACGGAGTGGTGTCATATGCTGAGCTACAATAAAAAATTAGGTTTTTATTCAAGAATTGTTATGGAAGACTTTTAATAATAACGGATATATTCTTAAAAAAAAATCGAGCGTAAAATAGGCTAGACAATCACATAATATTGTTACAGAGATTATTTACTCAACAAAACAACGTTAAAAAATATTATAGTTATTTCGTTATTTCCAATCGCAACTACGGATGTAGACATCCCAAAATGCGGGTATTCTTTGAATTTAAGTGCTCCAATAAAAACTTTTCTCCAGACTCCTATCAAATGCGGAAGTGACGAAGAACCTCGAAGTAGTAATAAAAACCGCTGTGCAGAGTGCAGACCAACAAAATATCTAATTTTATATTGAAAACACATAAATTTTGGGGCCACAATCAAACAAACAGGAAGAAAACAAGAAACGGTAATAAACAGGATGCCTACTCATTTTTCCAGTTTAAACGGAAATAAAACTTTTTTTAGTAGCTCAGCATCTGCTTCCAGTCGCCTCCGCTATGACTGTTTGAGTAATCCACAACCTAAACACAATTTTCGTCACATTTTTTTAGAGTGGGGTTAAATTTTCTTTCAAAGATTAATTGATTATTAATAACATTTGGTGAACGTTTTTACGGTAAACGAGCATTTTCGTTCTTTGCATCTGAAACATTACGTGGTTTATCATGGTTTTATTTTTTATTGTAGCTTGGCATGAGCTAGAGTACGGTCCATGAACAGAACGAACTGCTACTACAGAGAAATCTCTACAGAGGGTCGCCTCCGTTATACCGGCTTGAGGGGACGACTATGTACCATCTATATTGACAGTACACACTCCTCTCATTATAATGTACATTAAATCTCTTAAAAATATTGAAATTAACTTTAAAAAAAATACCTTTTAAACGAAGCGTCTCCTCTACTAGTAAGTGTTCTCTAAACCATCCATTTTAGGTCCCACATTGTAACTGTGGTATATTTCCTCACGTGACACAACATATGACTAATATGTTAATCCAATACGAGCGATCACGAGGAATCGTTTCTAAAGAACTAGTTTTGCCATTAGTACTTTGTTTATTGAAAGTGTCGACATTATCTCTTTAGTTAGCTTTTTTGCTGACCTTACACTTTTTAGTTAATTGAAAAAAATGTGTTATTAATTATACAATACAATTGTCATACCTTAATTACTTTTTTAGTAACAAAAGTTTATTAGAACCTCAAAATGGATTTGACATTTATATATAGAACGTTAATAACTATTTTAATAATCACAAACAGTGCTTTTCAATTAGACCCTATTACTGAAGGCTTAGTTAGTGAAGTGGAACATTTACATAGAGAAAAACGACAGGTTATATATCCTTATTCTACAGTACTTCAAGTAAGTATTTTTTTTATGCCGTCTGGGGTCCTGGGGTAGTACCACCATTTTCGAATATAACACTCGTGAAGTGACCTAATCGCGTTTCGGGACCAGTTTGGAAGTAACCAGCTATATCAAAAGGAGTGTACACTGTCAATCTGAATGGTACATTCATCTCCGTAAGCCGGCATAACGAGGCGACTGCTGCCTGTAGTAGTTGTTTCTGTTCAAGAACTGCACTCTAGCTTTACATCAGGCGAAATGTCGAGTTAGAATTTAAAAAAGAAAGAAAAAATTAAACAAACAAAAAATGTACACGCATACAATTGATTGTGTTAACAAAACTCAATAATTTAAAATTGATGTCAACGCAGCAGTAACTGGAAAGACTGCCAGTGAGATGATCACGTCAATGGCTGTGTAGCTTAGTAGCCAGAGCTTACGAGCTCAAAGCAGAGGACGTAGGTTCAATTTCCAAGTTTTGCGCGTTGATTTTTTTTCTGTTCAATTTTCATCATAATGTAATAAATAACAACAACCAATTAAACATTTTAATTTGCCAAAAAATATTATTATTAATTTGTCGATTGTGATAGCTTTTTTTAAAGAGAGATATTTTAATTTGTTTTTGTTTTTTAGCTAAATATAGGTGTAGCTACTCCCACTCCTGTTAAAACAATACAAGTGAACTGGGCAATTCAAGCTAATTTCCAATTACCGTGGAATCGAACCCAACTACCTTTCTTACATGGAAATGCACGTAGAGATAGTTCAAGGGAAATAAAAGAAAATCTAGAATTTGATAAAGAAGATGGCAAACCTGAGAAATTAGATGATTCTTTAAGACCTAAGTACAATGATGAATTTAAGTTACATCATTTGTATAAAAACATCGAAGAAATATTGACCGAGTAAGGATTATTTTATCTTGATAGTTTTTAGCACAGATATATATACCAGAGGAGCAAACCTTATGGGCTTCAAACGATTTGACAATGTTGCCGTCAAGTCAAATACTAACTGACAGTAAGCCTAAAGGTGACTGCGGTCATTTTTTCTCTCGCGTCACATTGGGAGCTTTATTGCATATCTAGTTTTTAGTACATATTTGTTTTATAGTGATAGTACATGTCTATAGTTTTTCCAAGTTCTGACTGTTTGGAGAGCTGCTATCCATTAATAGGAGTAGTAGGCAGACTGATGATGGTTTTTAGCACAGTCTGCCGTCCTAGGATAGTACCACCACTTTTGAATATAACAGCCGTGAATCGAGTTTCGGGATCAATTTGGAAGTAGCCGAGAGGAGTGTGAACTGTCAATCTGGATCGTGCACATTCGTCTCCTCGAGCCGGCTTAGCGGAGGCGACTGTTGCCTGAATGAAAGTAAAAAAAGTATTTAGTATAGTCTGAAAGGAGATTGACGAAAGGAATATATAAATCTGATGTGAATGGATGCATTAAACAAGGCAGACCCAGAAGGGTGTTTTCCGATCAAATCGGAGACATCCTCATGAAAGCTGGGTGCTCATAACCGTCGAGCATGCATGAACAGAATTGTGGATGTGAGGGAAGCGGGGGTGGACATGGACAATGGACAATGATGAGACAAATTACTGAGTTGCGCGATTTACAGTTTTAATAAATATCAAAATTCCAGATATGGCTACAATGGATCAATGTGTGTTAGACAAGTATTATGTCAACTTGCTGGTGATCCTCTTTATCCTCATGATGAAGAGGATCTTCTACATGAAATCGCCGACTTCTTGTTAAAGTTAGTATAAAATTACACGCTGTAACAGAAAATAATTTAAAGTATAGGTACATAATAGGTGATTTGGCCTCATACTAAATATAAACGTTACAACATCACTTAGATAACAACTCAAAGTCAATATTCAATTAGCAATTCAATAGCGAGAGGAGTATGCACTGACTCTAGATGGTCAGCATAGGGGAGGCAACAGCTGCCCGTAGAGATTTCTCTATAGTAGCACTCTAGCTTCAGGCGGAGTGTTGTCATAAGCCGAGCTACAATAAAAAAAGAAAAGACGTGCTTTTAAATATAAAAGTACAAAGTTATTTAGATGATAAATTTGTAAGTTATTATATTAACCCAAAAGTAATTTTTACGCATATGTTAAAAAAAAAAATATTTAAAAATTTCAGCCCAAATCACGACACTGAAGATAGCGATCTTTTAGGAAACAGCGAAGCTTTTCAATATATAGAAGCGTACGATTACGGCCTACAATCTGAAGACTGCCTGAAAAAATATGATGGATGCTCTCTGTCTTTACTTGACATGTTTTCTAAGCTTTATTAAATTTAAACCTTAAACTTTGTTATTTATTTTTGTACAGAATATTAAGTGCCAGTTATGTTCATTGACAAATGAGCGGTAAAAACATTAAGGATCCCATTTCATGAAATTTGAAAAGCTTGTAAATATTTATATTATGTGAAGGCAAACAAGTAACAAAAGACAGTTAAATACGCATAAGTGGAGGCTTGATAATGAGATTTGGAGGGGAATTTGATCATATACATTTGCACGTAAATATACGCCTAGATATATAACCTTTCTAGCTGGCTAGTTCTCAACGTTATTATTGAATTTATTTATTATAACTATTAAAAAGTTGAAAATGTACTTATATTTCGGAGACGATTGCTGCCTGCATTATATCTTACAGCAATCGTCTACTCGCTCTAGCTTAACATCAAGCGGAAAGAGGTCATTTGTTGGGTTACCATAAAAAGGAATGTAGTCTACTTTATTAAATTTCTTATCGCCTTATTACATATATGACAAAGCCTCAAGAAACAAGTAAGATATTAACAATTATTGACAATATTTTTTCACAAATTTGATATTATTAGGCTTATTATTAGTCTGATTATTAAACGGCCGTGGTCTAGCGGAAGAGAACGGACCGCTCGATCGATGAGACCCGTGTTCAAACCTCGCTAAATTCTGAACGATAGCAATGTGTACTTTGATCGCTCAGTGACTGTGATACACAGCAGCAACTAAATATACTAGCTTAGTACAAAAAACAAAGAAATATTTTTAATTCAGCTTGACAGATTGAAGGTTAAATACATATTGTATATATATAAATAAAGTAAAAGTCCACATTGAAGTCTTTAATAAATTCCATATTTATGTAGGGTATTAAATCCAATTTGTGTAAAAGTATCTAATATAGAGATTTCACATTCAGGGAACACAGTTTCACAATCAAAGCCTAGATCCCGACCAAGTCTTTCCGCTGCATGATATTCATTGTCTGTGTGGTGTGTCAGCTCATCTGTTGTTGTTGATGGTCTGGAAATAGCAATAATGTTTAGTCAATTTATTAGTTCAGGATATGAATCTATGTATGCTGTCTTTGAACGGGTGGAATATGCCGTCCAGCAGTTAAATAATCATTATTTCAAGTTTACATATTATTACCATAAGAATTAAAATAAAATCTCCATCTAAATGAGGTCCTTGTTTGAGGGCCCGTCATTGGATGTGTCATATTACACATAAAAATAATAACCAATTTATTATTTAGTAAATGGGTGATAGATTACCTATATAAAAACCTAGCCGGAATTATGTAAATGATAATTATGATATATTTCACATTATTCTGGTTAGACCTCAAGCCGGCATAGTGGAGGCGACTGCTGCCCGCACAGGTTTCTCTGTAGTAGCAGTTGTTTCCATTCATGGACCGCACTCTAGCTTTACATCAGGCGGAGTGTTGTCACATTCCGAGCTTCAATAAAAAAAAAGACATTATAAAACTGAAATTACCACTATACTCGTAATGTAGAGATTACGAGGAACAAAACAACATATATTTAGTTTAATTAATTTAGGTATAGTCAATTACCCATAGAAAATTGTCCACTTTCAGAAATGTTGATGATTAAATTGGATCTTAAGTGGTACTATTTTATATGAAACTTTGAAAACTTACGTAAATAAAACATGACCTATTTCAGCCAATAAACCACTATGATGAGTAAATGGAACTTCAGCAGCTTCACATATGGTCCTTAACAAGCAAGCTCTTCCAGAAAACCCGTACCTGAAAAGAACTAGAAGCTTAATTTTTATATATAAAAGAACCTCGACATATATTGATTCACAAATAAGTTCAGAAACTTCAGAAATTTAAAAACATAATATTACCTATATATTACCAAAATATATATTACCTTTCAATCATTTTTTCTATAACTTTATAATAATCCCATCTATTTGCTTTTCTGAGTTCCTCTTCATTCTCCTTCTCTTCGTCTATCAATTCTTGTTTACGAATAGCTTCTTCAAGGGTCAGATTATTATCATCAGGTTCAATGACTCTTTTTTCAGTAGCACGTTTTCGTCTTATACCTTCTTTGTCAAAATCTATATCAACTAAAATATCTTCCTCTCTGCTTTCTTCAACAGTACTATTTGTAATATCAACTGCCACATTTTCTAATCTCCTAACTTCAGATTCATGATCATCATTGTTATTATCCATGCCTCTTGATACAGTTTGCGCAGATCCAAAAATTCTGCTTGTATAATCTGTGCTATTACTTGGAAGAATGTATTGGAATTTTATTACTGTACCAACTGTTACGGATTGATCTTTAAGGTCTACTGGTATACCTAAACCAATGATGAACTGAAATCAGGAAATAATTCGATTTAGTTGAAGTGTAAATACACCATAAATAGATAAAACATCTTAAGCAGAAATTACACCATTTAATAATTTTATCAGTAATAATAACAGAATTTTTTTTACTGAATGACTCTTAACCTCCAGTCTTATTTATATATTATTTTATAATTTATTAATATTTTATATGTATTTATATATATACAGTTTTTGTTTCGCATTCTATTCCAGCTAACCTCCGTGTTTATCACAGATGTGAGATGCAGAGTTTTTAACACATATTAATAAGTATAGTGTACATACAGTATACTTATTAATATGTGTTAAAAACTCTGCATCTCACATCTGTGATAAACACGGAGGTTAGCTGGAAGAAAATGCTATTTGGCATTAAGTTCGCCTGCCTTTGACAAGGATTTAAAGATCGTGTCTATACGAAACAAAACTTATTACATTATTATTAATAAAGATGTACTTATAGATGTAAGGCTGTGAAGCCAGAAGTTGCGAAAAGAATTTAGTAGAAAAAATAAACAAGCATTTAGTTTGCTTTGGCATAATTTAATTCACTATTAGAGTTATTTTGCATAAGCCATAATTTATTTAAAATTTCCTATCTCTTCTTTTATTGTAAAAAGAAAACATAATTATTTAAACGAGGACAACAAAGGCTTACAATAATTACAATATTTGAAAGTGTCTGGTTTCTAAGCCCTTGTATTTTGTAGAAGCCAGAAAATAAATTACAATTTATGCTATATTATTTAGGTTAAAATTAAGATATAATTTTCTAGCACAAATGTATTTATTTCTAAGATTATTAAAGTATATTGTTTAGGCAATTAATTAACTCTACAGTAATTTTATTAAAAAGTAGTAAATACGTTTTAGAGACAATATTATTTTTTATTTAGTAGTTAAGAAAGATAGAATAACGGTATTTGTGATAGTTAAGGCAAGTACATACCTGGGATCTAGCAGGTCCACCATCAGGATAGACCAAGTACCTTTTACTCCTACTATGACCAACATTGTATCCAGTGACAACACAAAATAAAAAAAATATAAAAACAAACCATAGTCTAGTTTTCATTCCTATTTGAAAATACAGTTTCTCATGCGTTAGTGCCCACAACGTGTTTCTAAGTGAAGCTTGTTTAAGGAAATAACTGTAAGCACTTGACATCTTTTCTAGCACGATTTTCGGACTTATCTATATATCTATACGGTATATACCGATGTCCTAGAAATGTTTAGTTAAATATAATTTATATTAAGTTGTTAACTAACGGTTGGTCTACATTTTTTTTATTTTCTTGTTTTCCGGCCAATGATGGAATGTAGGTCAGAATATACATTTAGTCTATTAAGAACCATGACCATTTTGTATAAGTAACATTTATACATCTAGATGTATTATATATTTGTAGCAGCCGCGATCTTATTCCATTCGAAGTATACATCCACATCCAGACATGGTCACTTGTAAAGTAGTTTCGAATTGTCTTACCTCAGGGTCTCATTCCATAATAGATTAATCAGGTTAAGCTAGGATTATAAGAAAAATCATCCGGCATTAACCACATATACCTATATAGGTAAGAGAAATAAATTTCTACATGTCATTGGATACAAAAGATCAAATCCAATAAAATCAATAACAATGAAAATCAGAAACTCATGAAATATTCAAAGTTTACACATTTCAGAAGCATCTAAGAAGAAATTTTGCATGATTTTGTCGTTTATATAACTGGGTTTAGTGAAATAGCAAAGTTCTATAATTATTCTATCATTTTGCTGGAAGTTTTGAAAGAAGCTCACTACAGTATTCGCGTACTTTAAAATGTAATTATATCTCTTTGTTCAGAATCCATTAGTTACTTCAATTATGTATTTCAATTATTCTTCAATAACAAATTATTGCACAAAATAATGAAATAAAGACTATACTAATAAATAAATAAAATAACAATAATAAAATACTGATATTTATTTTGTAAATAAAATTTTATTGTATTAATTTATATAAATAAACACTTATTACAGAAGTTTTAGTGTTTAAGGCTTAGTCACAGTCAGCGTAGCCACAAAGAATCTACAAGCAGCAGTTGCCTTCGCTATGCCCACTTATTGAGTCAAGTGTGCAACATCTAGATAGACATAACCGAAGTTGCTCCAGTTAAACACGGCTACTTCCAAGCTTATTCCGAAAAGTAACTAGGTTATACTTCATCGGATCACATTTGGAAGTGGTGGTACATGTTATCGATAGAGAAATCGAACGGTATAAATTCTCTATGTGTTTAGGGTAACATACGTAGATATAGTTAGATATATTTCATTTATAAATGCCGAATTTATGCAATGTATCAAATCCTATTTGTGTAAAAGTATCTAGTACTGAAGTTTCACATTCAGGGAATATTGTTTGACAATCGATTCCTTGATCTCGACCAAGTTTTTCAGCAGCGTGATATTCATTATCTGTGTGGTGATTCAATTCATCGTCGCTTGTTGATGGCCTATAATATAAAAATGCCTTAATGTTAAGTTTAGCATAAATTTAGTTACTAACTAAATCTATTAGGCAAAATAGCTGGTAGTTAAAAGTATAAAATGATTGTGTATTTCAGAATCGTGAAACACGCACACAAAATCGCACGTGCACACATAACTAAATGCTGAATATACATTATACGTTCAGATACCCTGTGATAACATCCAGACCTAAAACACATACTTTTTAAAAATTATATTCAGTATTATTTTTTAATATATTTCTTTTATAAACACAATTTTGTTTAGAAAATATTATTTAAAGAAAAAAACAACATATTTCTGTGTTGATTTTGTTAAAATTTTTAGTTAATAAATAGGTAGTTAAGGTGCTGTGCCTCTCAAATAAGCCCATGAGGGCTTCGAGAGGCACAAGATTATTATATTTATAAAGTATAAATAAAATAAATATAATAAATTTTAAAAAAATTAATAAAGAGTTTACAGGAAACAGTCTTGCCAGAACAATCAATATGTTGTTCATGAAAAAAGCTAAATTGAACTAAACAAAATCATGCCAAAAAAAAACTTCATCGGAACAAAAATAGGTCTACTCCGAATTCATCCTCTCCTAATTCAGCCGGAAGAATAAATTTAAAATTTAACGGTAAAATATGGCGGACGAATTTCATTTTAACGACTAAATCGTAGAGTAGTATAGAGAATGAGCCGAAACAAAATCAAGTTCTTGCTTACGTGAATAAAATATGTCCAATTTCACCGAACAAGCCATTTTTGTACGTGAAAGGTACATCGGCTGCCTCACATATTGTTCGTAACAAGCACGGCCGTCCCGAATACCCATATCTGAAAGCATAAAATTAAAAGCTAAAAAGCTTTTCACATTTTTTCACAGTGTGGTAGATATGTTGGACGGTGCATATTTGCCTCCTTAAGTCAGCATAGCGGAGACGACTACTATATACAGATATTTCTCTGTAGTAGCAGTTGTTTTCTCACATTAAATAAATAAATAATAAATAAATATATAAGTAGTATAGTAGTAAGTAATATTGATTGTATAGAGAGAATCCAAAAGGAATTTATTCGCTTTTTATGATATCGCTGTCATGACCAGTACAGTTTCAATTCATACCTCGACATATGTCAAAAACATCAGTTTCTTCCATTATATACCAGGCGTAACATTGCCGACACGTTATTTTTATTAAAAATTATAATTAATAATAGAATTGACTGTCATGATCTGTTGTCTAAGTTAAACTTCCGCGATCACATCGATCTAATTGTCCTATCCCCATCCCGTTCTCATCCTCCAAGTATAGAAATAACTTTAATGCGTCGTGCTGCTTGTAAACTGAATGAGCTGTGTATGCGCCATGATATTGATATATTTAAACCCAATTTTGTGTAAGACGTATCCTAAGCAGAGAATCAATAATTGTTCACGTTTTATTTTATCTTTACCGTTATTTATAGGGATAGTTTGAAAGTAGCCAGGTATAAGAGAGGAGTGTGCACTGTCAATCTAGATGGTACATGCTCGTCTCCTCAAGCCGGCATAGTGGAGGCGACTGCAGCCCGTAGAGATTTCTCTGTGGTAGCAGTTGTTTCCATAGTAGCTTTACATCAGGCGGAGTGTTGTCACATGTCGAGCTACAATAAAAAAAAATCCACCAGGTTTATTTCTACTACTAATTATTATTACCTTTCTAATTTTAATTGTTTATTTTGTTTACATTATGCATGATCTCTAGTTTTTGTTTTTTTCTACCAATGGACCACTGTTAAGTGACTATCTGGTATATATTTCAATGTTTATTGTTTATTTTTAATTGTTTGTTTCTTGAAAATAAATAAGTATAATGTTATTTGTTACCTTTCAGCAGTCCGTTCCAAAATCTTATAAAAATCCCACCGATTCATTCTATCAGGTTGTCCTTCTTCATCTTTGTATTTCTGATCAATTAATTCTTGTTTACGTATGGCTTCTTCTAAAGATTCTTCTTTATTTACATCATTAAACACCCCTGCTTCTGTGTAAATAGATCTTTTCCTTTTTTTGTCATATTCTACTTCTGCTATTGTATCATTTCCCTCGTTTAAATCTTTTCTAATTTCTCCACTTTCATCGCTTAAAGTTGTACTTTCATAAATGTTATTTTCATCATCATGCGTTGTTGTTTCAAGTTTCTTAGTTTCAGATCCTGGTAGAGCATCGTTTCCATCACTATTCATATATCTAGATACAGTGTTAGCGAACCCATAAATTCTGCTCGTGTATTCAGAACTGTTTATGGGAACCAGGTATTGCATTTTAATGACAGAGCCTATTGTTAAAGCTTGCTCTTTTAACACAACTGGCACACCCAATCCGAAAATAAACTGAAAAGGGAAGAAAAAAATAATGTTAAGAATATAACGTTAATACATTTTCCTCATAACCTAATTTCGAAACTTCTCCGTGTAACATTGTGACACTCGTTTAATATTCTTGAAAAATAATTCGTCACCGTGACGCTTTCCACGCTCAAAACACAATTTAATCAATGCGACGTACTTAAGAATCCATCAAGACAAAAGAAAAAGCCGAAAGCGCTCCCATTTGCCTCGAAGCTCAACACTGATACAGGCAATGTAATAAAATTCTCTTATTTTACTAAAGAATTAAAAATCACGCTCGAGGAAGCCAACGGAGGCGAACAACATAATTGCATTTAAATTTACGGGTAAGAAAAAAAGCAGTGCTTCGTTAAGCGAGATTCAGTGTGGAAAGAAAACATCATTTATTTAAGTTGAATCAACTACGTTATGTAAATTTACATGGATTCATTCGTTGTCGATAGAACATAAAAAAGGTACCTGTGCTCTTGACGGACCGCCGGGTGGATTCACGAGGTACCTTTTGTTTCGGTGAAGGTCCCCATTAAACCCGGAGGCTACATCTGCAATCAGTAGAAGCAAATTGAGCGTAAAAAAAATTATCGTTTCGTGCATGCTCGTACCGGCGCGACGAAGCGATTTTCTTCGAATCGGTACGTCTGACGCGTCGATGTGTGAACGAGTCAGAAGATAAAATGTTTCTGTTTGCTTAAAGCCTCCCGAAGACTGCGAGCTAATGAACCGTTATGTTTTCCCAATGATTTAGACTGTACGATTGGTCCGATTCTTGTGCAATAAAATTTCGACCCATTTGAGGCCAGTAAAAGTAGCCTTAATCCATTCCTTCCCATTAAATTGCTAATTAAATAGAATATATGAAGTAGTTATATTGTATATTATACGAATGTGTAAAATGTTGACAAACTTCAATAAAATAATTATTTATACGAACGCTTTTTTTTAAATTGTAGCTCGATATATTATGACAACACTCCTAAAGCTAGAGTGCGGTCCATGAACTGAAATAACTGCTACTACAGAGAAATCTCTACAGGGTACAGTCGCCTCAGCTTGAGGAGACGATGCACCACCTAGATTGATAGTGCACACTCATTTCGTTATACCTGGCAAAACGCCTGATTATACGGATGTTACATACGGAAGTGGTGGTACTACCCCAGGACGGCAGACTGAGCTAATAACCAACATCGGTCTGAAAATTTACTCCTCATATTAAAATTTAATTGCCTCTCTTCAAGGAAATTCATTCGAGAAATTTAAAAATGTTTATTACTAAAAGCCGCTACATTCGTAAGTAAAAGAGCTGAGGTTAACTCGTATCAAAAAATCCCATTACAACCCTTCATTCCGATAAATTGGACCAGTCGGAAAGAAGGACTTTCCTTTGATGCGGTTTCCTCGTACTGCTGTTATTATGAATGTATGAAAATTTGATATGGTATTAAATAATTTAATTTTGTTAGTGTTAGACTACAAATGCATTAATCACTAAATTATGATTAAAATTAAACAAAACCTTTATAATATGCCAATTATTACTTTTAAAAAAATAACCAATAATTTCAATAATAATTTTATTTCCTTTAGTTTTTTCATTCGTTGGGTATACGAACATTAGATATTGATATTTTTTCTAATCAATTTTCATCATAATTTACAGATTACTTTGTTATTACTTTTTAGTTGTTTATTTTCTACATGCCCACACTAATCTAATGCTTACATCGCAATATCCACCAAGCCACAGAAACAAAAGCTAGCGTTTTGCATAATTTTATTAAATAATCATCCGAGCTCACAGATCTCTCCTTTTTTTCTGCCAATTATCGATTTGATTGCAAACTGATTTTTATCGGTCGATGTCTAAGCGAATTCGAATAACCACAAGTACAAAATTAGCCCACTTATCCATTTACACTATATCTTCATCGTACATGAATGTATAACCCACAAGCCCTCGTCATATGACGTAAGCAAACGCAGTTTGAATATTTCCCTTTCATTCTCAATTCGACTCCGTATAGAGCATTTTAACATAAAATTAAATTAACATTATAATACAATAGGTACTCGACGTGCGAGTAATGAATAGAATGTGTAATTAAATATTAAATTTTATAAATAAATTTAATATTTGTTATGTTAAGTTAGTTACGACTGCTTTATTTTTTTTAAATTCTAGCTCGGCATGTGACAACACTCCGCCTGATGTAAAGCTAGAGTGCGGTCCATGAATGGAAACAACTGCTACTACAGAGAAACCTGTGCGGGCAGCAGTCGCCTCCACTGCTGGCTTGAGGAGACGAGCATGTACCATCTATTGACAGTGCACACTCCCCTCGCTATACCTGGCTACTTTCAAACTATTCCTGGTTACTTTCTTTTGTCCGTTAAATATGAACTTGAAATGATCTCTGATACAATTTTTGATGCAGTTTTTCTCGGTGAAAATTATTTATTTATTATATTATTTTGCGAATTTTTGAGTGTTTAGGCGCTATCAAGCAGATATAGTGTATGGACCCCTTAAGATGTGATCCATGAGCAGAGAAAACTACTATCTCTAAAAAATACTTGGAAGTAATTAATTCTGACTGTGCTTTTTCAGCACCGTCCTCTGCCTACCACTCCTCTCTTCAGTAGAAATCTCGTTTCAAAATTAAGTTAAAAGTGTAATGTTATCAAAAAATTATTTACCAAAATTCTCACGACAGAGCATATTCAAAATTACAAGAGGGTTAATATAATAACGATTGTTATACAAACAATTAATTTAAGTAAAACTCCCTTACTTCGGTTTGAAACAACACCACGCGTTTGTACCGTATCTAATCCAATGTCAGGTTTATTTATTTAGGACATGAGTTTGTTTAATTAATACTAAATTTAACCTAAGGAATCTACAAACTCACCTATGTTACAAGTGACAGGTTTGCCCCACTTTGACTACCAATTACCATCCCAATGTTAAACCGTAGCACAAAACTGTCCATCACGCTCACATAAGGTATCAAGTCACAGAATAAGAAGCTGTCTAATAAACATTTTAAAATAAACGGTATAAAAACAAAATACATTCAAACTATTTTTTATTTATTTATAAAACAATTGAAATTGAGTTCTATTGTAAAGTGATATTAATGACTACGTAAATAAAGTTTAAATTTGTGTTGACAATCGAAGTATAGCTGAGAAGTGAAAACGCGCGATCAAGAGAGCGACATTTAAATGATGACTTGGACAAATAAACCGACCGCATCCATTCATTAACCCCAAACCAACATATTTACATTGAGTCGCATATTCTTGTAAAATTATTTTGACGTACGAAGAGAAGAGGTTTTGTTTCGTCGCGGCTGTTTCGCTCCCAAAAATATTGGCGGAAACGATTGACGTCATCATGTTGTTCGCTTACATTTTACTTATGTATGTATGTTATTTTCTTTATTATTTATTTACTTTCATAATAAACATATATTGGTACAAGGAAGGAAATCGGTGTAAAGTGAACGGCGATGAAAGCGAACTTACAATCTTTTTCGTATAATTATTAAATTATGAAAAGAAAAAACAATATTCCTCATCTGCTAGTATTATATGCGGTGTAAAAACATGTAAAAACAGCCGGCATAGTGGAGGCGACTGCAGCTCGTAGAGATTTCTCTGTGGTAGCAGTTGTTTCCATTCATGGACCGCACTCTAGCTTTACATCAGGCAGAGTGTTGTCACATGTCGAGCTACAATAAAAAAAAAAAAGTTGTAAGGACTGATGATAGAAAGATAGAACTGAAATTTTAAGAGTGGTGGCAGATTGGTGATGGTCAGCCATCCTGAGGTAACACCACCACTTTCAAATGTAACACCCGTGAAGTGACCTTATCGCGTTTCGGGATCAGTTTTGTTAGCAGTAATGTATCGAGAGGAGTGTGCACTGTTAATCTGGATGGTGCTTGGCTGTTACCTGTAGTACATTATCTGCAGCAGCAGTTGTTTCCATTCATGGACCGCACTCTAGCTAAAAATTAGGTGAATATTGTCATAATATGTAGAGCTACAATAAAAAAACGAATATACTCTTTTGTTCAGATAAATAAAATAATTAAATCGTAACTTAGATGTTAAAAGTTTTTTTAAACAAACTCAATAATTTTTGCTATTTGAACTAATATTGATTGTTTTTGTTTAAGTTTCGGTGTACTCATCAAAACATCTGGCGGGAAAATAAACACAAATTCCAGAAGTAAGAGGTTTCTTATCCAAACTCGAGATTCGCAATTCGGTGTAAGTTTACCATTTGTCATAGACTAACATTATGAAGTATTAATATTATTGTTTAATGCAATTTTATAGTGTCAGCACTGCATTGTCAACCTGAATGGTTGACATTCGTCTCCTCGTCTCCTCAAGCCGGCATAGCGGAGGCGACTGTTGCCTGTAGAATTTTATTTGTAGTACCCGTTGTTTTAGTTCATGGACCGCACTCTAGCTTTAAATCAGGCAGAATGTTGTCGTACGCCGAGCTAAAGTAAAAAAAAGTCTGATGAGTCAATAATTGTTTTTCAGAACGTATTGACAACATTCCATTATTATAATAATTATAAAGATAAACAGAAGCTTCACTTTTTACAATATTAACCGACAACATTGAAGTTTATAACAACTTCGTCGTTTCAGAGTTAATCTTTGAACTTAGAAACCGCTGGAGGCTATTTCATAAAATATGTCGACTATGCATGTTTGGATATATTATATTACGTGTGTATATAATTCATGGAACATATTCTTATTTGAGTTAAAGTTGCTTTAGTTTTAAGTAAAAGAAAATATATAAATAAAACGAATATATGGCTTACATACACGATGGTAAACTGCATAAAATGTTTTATTCAGTTAAAACCTCGCGATAAAACTAAATAAATAAATCAATAAATTTGCTAATGACCTATTTGTTGAAGCAAAATAGTAATTAAATAAAAAAAAATCAAACTTAAATGATCTCTAGTCATGTTATATTTACTTATTATAAACCGATTATGAACCGAGTTCGATTCCTTCTAATTCTATTTATAACTTAGTCAACTTGCATCCAGCTGAAGATATATGGGTCATGATATATTTGTATCTATATTTGTTTTGCCGTCTACCCACCTAAGTATGTCTTCATAGATGCGTAGAGTTATAAGGAAAAATGCCTTACAAATCACTGTATAATCCTCACGTTTTGCGTTGACACAGGTTAGACGAATAAGTAAAGCGTGATACGTATTTGACAATATCACATTGTTATTTAACAAACAAATTTCAGGCATTTGCAACTGTGTCAATACCATTACACCCAGATTCGACAGTGAGCATGGCATGGTTCTTCGAAGCTAACTATTACACGACAGCTAATGCAACATTTTTTCATCCAATAATTGGAATTGTGGATGTAGGTATAATTTTATTATTAATTTCTTAAACTACACTTAGTTCTGAGACATCAAATTACATGCAGCAAAGTCACATCGGTATCAGTACTGTATGGTTGATGTATATAGCATAGGTTTCTGTACAAACTCTTGCACGTGGTAGCTGGAAATATGTCTCTATTTCGTCACCTTGCGAAGACGTACAGAGTACGTGTTTCCATTGTTTAGACCATGAGAAAATCGTACCGAGTTTATAATCTCCTAGACCTCCTTACCTCATATAGAAGACGGAGATTAAACCAGGAGCCACCAATTGCAAGCTCACACCACGTCTTGATACGTCGTCGCTTTAATCTGTTATTCTACTTCATATTGTATCCAAAATAAGATTTTATACGCCGTACAATCGCATTTATTTTGATTAATTTGCTCAGACTGCGATGATCGCAAAGCTTCAATGTTATTCAACAAAATTATTCAAAATAAACGTCGTATAAAATTTTAGTAGTCAATTAAAACATATTCACCAAATACCTAATGAAATTATATTGTATCAATGTATATATTTAACGAAAGATAATAATTTGAATTTTCAGGAACCTGGACGTTCAGCTCGAGAGGTACGACAGAAAGATTTGATATCAAGAACATCAATTTACAAAATTTTGGAAACTATGTTTGAAAAGTAAGATAAAATATAAGATTAAGCGACTAAAATATACTCCCTTACTTAAAAAAAATCTCAATGTTTAAGGTCAAATATTAGAAAGTGCCCAGAACAGATATTTTATTTTTGATTTTTTATAAATATTTAGTAATAATATAACAATAATAATGATTAATTCTTAGGTTCAATTAACATACTTAGATCCTGAAGCCGTATAGCAGAGGCGTTTGCTTGTAGACATTTCTCTATAGTATAATTTGTCTCCATTCATGGACCACACTCTAACTTAACATCGGGGGGGCATCGGTTACCCGGGGTTTTTCTGTACCTTGAATATGAAAGGAAATACGCTGAAATAAACAAAAGTAAAAATTGAAACACCATCTTTTTACGCCATATTCATCTTTAAAGCTTTTGTCACAGAGTTCGAAATTGTGTAAAATATTTTAAGAAGAAAGACTTAAGGGACGGAATATGACAAATAGCCGTAGTAATATCGTTCTTGACAGATTTCCTTAAGGAAATATTTTGTTGGATTTAAGGATAGCCTGACCCTAAAAATATTAACAATACCAAGAATATACATATACTTATACTAAAATAATTAAATTAAAAAAAAAACTAAATGCCACGTATATTATTAATATACGTTATAACATTGAATGTCTTCGGAGCTTTGAACTTTAAAATCCATGTTAGGCCCACTATCCAGTGAAGTGTATCCGTACCGAATATTCTTTGTTGACACACTTTTTGTGTTTGCTATCAATCGGCAACGATTGAGAGACATCTATGTCGCCTCTGAGGATAGTCGGTCTTATCATTAATTAAACTATTGCATATACATAGTTTCAAACAAACCAGTCTTGTTGGTAAGTTGTTCATTTCATTCGTAAACTTTTGAAAGTTCTACCTTCCGTAAAAGAAAATTCTCTCTTTTGTTTTTGTGTTTTAATCTAATTTACTCTTTTGTTTCTTGGAATATTTTCGTAATTAATTTCTTGAACAAATACATAAATATACAATTTTAAATATTGCTTAACCTCAAACCAGAATAGCAGAACACCCGGGGTATCATGACAAGGGCCATACCAACATAATATAATACCCAGGCCCGAAAGAATATTAACGAAAATACGAGATAACGAGAGGAATATGCACTGTCAATCTGGATGGCGCACATTCGTCTTCTCAATCCGGCATAATGGAGGCGACTACTACTTGCAGACATTTATCGGTAGTAGCAGTTATTTCTGTTCTTGGAATCGAGCTACAATAAAAAATATATAATATGTTTATTTGTATTTTATCTTGTCTGCAATACCAAAACAATACCAAAGTATGTATAGATCATTTTTTATATACAAATAAAAATTGGTAATAAAGCGGACGAACCTGTGATGTTAATTCTGGAGATCAAACGTTCTTGCGCCATTCAACTGAAAGGATTTATAGATATAGAAATATTTATGTAGATGTAGGAGGGTACGTTGCATAACACGAAATCATGTGACCCCATCAAAAGCATTTTTCATCCCTCAGACACGGTTTCGGGGGTCGAGGGTGCCTACTCCGAGCAATTTGCGAGAACACCCACTCACATTTCTTGCACAACGGCGTGCTTGGCGATTTGTTACACCTCCTGCTTACGTGAGTACTGGGACATTATTTTTATTGTTACTCTTCAGAGGGTATGTGCACAAGGTAACGTTAGTGTACTAAACGGGTTGCCAAACATTCTGTTTATTTTCTTTTAGTTCACTGTTTTTTTTTTCTTCAATTTAGAAAAAAAAGTTCTCTAAATATTATTTATTCGTTTCTATCACTTTAGTTTTCTATTTGTTTAAAATTCTACTTCATTTGAGATAGAGCACATAGAAAACCCGGAAACTTTAACGAGAGAGTGTGCTCTCCATCTCCTCAAGCCGGCATAGCGGAGGTGGCTTCTACCTGTTAAAATTTATCTGTAATAGTAGTTGTTTTTGTTTATGGACCGCACTATAGCTTTACATCAGGCGGAGTCATATGCCGAGCTACAATTAAAAAAAGTTGAAATAAAATTGAACCTGGGACTTCTGTCGTGCCAACCAATTAAAATAATTGTATATTATTATAAACAAGATCTGTTCAATAATATGTAGAATAAAGGGCGTATGTAGCAATCAGTAGCAACAGATGGTTTTTGCACCTGACAGACATTGGGCGTCGATCACTTCTGTTGTATTATAGTTTATCGCCTTTAAACACGAATTTAATAAACGATTTGCTGTTTAAATTATATAAAATATTTGGTCATAATTTTCAATATTTTAAAATAGTTGGTGGATTTTTTTTTTTGAGGTATACACACTTTTTTACATTACCTAGGAAATAAATTAAATGTAATACCCGTGATGTGACCTAGTCGCGGTGAAAAATTTCGGTAGCTAACAGTCGCCTCCGCTATACCTCCGGCTTGGGGGAACGAATGTGCGCTATCCAGATTGACAGTGCACACTCCTCTCGCTATACCTGGCTACTTTTTAACTGTTCTCAAAACGCAACGAGATCTGTTTTAAAGTAGACGGCACAGCAAAAGAGATTCTTGTCTGCAGACATTTCCCCGTGGTAGGCGTCTTCGCTTCGCATATACACTCCCCCTGATGTAAAGCTAGATTGCGGTCCATGAAAGGAAACAATTGCTACAGCAGATAAATCTATACGGGCGGCAGCGGCACCATCTAGATTAACAATGCACACTCCTCTCGCTATAACTGGCTATTTTCAAACTGCTGTTTGAAATGCTACAAGGTCACTTCACGAGTGTTACATTCGAAAGTGGTGGTAGTACCCCAGGACGGCAGACTGAGCTAATAACCATCATCAGTCTGCCTACTACTCTTTAATAGCGATCAAAGTACATATAACAAAGTTACATTGGTACCGGTCAGAATTAGCGAGGTTCGAACACGGGTCTTATCAATCGTGAGTTTACGTGTCTTACCGCTAGACCACGGCCGCTTTATATATTTAAACAGAGCGCAAAAACAATTAAATGAAACTTTTTTTAAAAATTATTTTCCAGCCCATCAGCATCAGAACCTGAAGACAGTATTGAAGACGATTATTACGTGGCTGAATACCTTGGATTTGAAAACGAATGCTATCACTATTTGGAACTATGTCCTGAAAGTCCATTAAACTATATTTCGTTGTTTTCATAATTACGAGAAGAAATAAATACACATATCAATGTAATTATTTATTGTATTATTGTAATTATTTAAAATTAATAATTGCAACTGTTGCCCGAGGCGTATCGTCATAGGCGCAAGTACCGAAATTGGAACAACGTAAAATATATGTGCAACAGTTTGTTAAGTAGTAATATTTCTATCAATTATACGCGTCTGTGACGAAATGCAAGGGGTTAATAGAATATAAGAGAAATAGAATAAACAAGTAGATCTGCATTACTACTCGAACAATATTAAATACTATAGGTTTTCAAGTATGAATTGTCCTAATCGGTGTCGGGTCAGGGTTAGCTTGGAAGTGTACATTCGTTTTCCCAAACCGGCATAGTGGAGGCGACTGTGCCTGCAGATATTTCACTGTAGCAGTTAGCTATGGATGGACCGCACTTCAGTAACAATGGGACCATATGCCGACCTAGAGCTATATGATCTTTAATAAATTAATATAAAAGTGACGAACGTAAAATAATTTATTTAAAAAAAGCGATCGATCTGTTCATAGTATTACTTTTAATAACCCATAATATATCTCACCAATGATCCGCACAATTATTTATAATCTCATTTAGAATTATAAACGATGGATGTCTTAATAATTTTATAAGAGCAAAAAGCCACTTTAGGAAACATCTGGGCCTCGGTCTCAGCTGGAGTTAGTGTACCCCTATTTGCGCTCTCAACTCCGTGCAAAGTAAACACACGTTCTATAAGATGCGATGCATTTTATGCAACGTTAAATGCCACGCAAATTAAGTACCTACAGCCTTTTACATACTTAAAAAAAAGTATATGTCATTTTATTTTTTAAAGACTACTTTGCAATTAATTTCCATCAATCAATGTTAGGTTAGATTAGGCGACGTCGGAGGGAAGTCGAAAAGACCACACGTCTCCAGAGGATGCCACGTGGAGTAGCGAAACACGTCGAGAGGTTTTTGCATGTTGGTGAAGGGTCTAACATTGACAGCTGATGTGACTGTGTACCTCATTAACATTGATTGGCGGAAATTAATTGCAAAGTAGTATTTAAAAAATAATTTTGGGTTTGGATTTCCGCAAAGTAACGCCTAATACTATTAAACATATGTTATTTTGTTTGAATACTAAGCATTTTATCATAGACACAGTGCGACTAAAGTAGATATAACAGTAGTTATAGAGGCCAGCGAGATTTAAAAATTGGTGAAAAATTTCCCTTTTTATGCTTTTCACTCACATTTTAAGCATTATAAAGTATTTCAATTTTCTCGCTAATATACATCGATCTTCCACTTGATAATGTAATAAAGTACCTGATTTAATTGCAATGAAATATATGTTTATAATTGCTGATAACATGTTCAAAATAAAGGGAGAAAATTATTTACAAAAAATTTTTTTTGGGGTGGGTTTGGAGTTCTATTATTCTATTTAATCTTTGACATAAACTCTGTTGTACTCTACGTATCGAGACAAGATATTTACCTTATTAATGCAATAATAATGTTATAAATAAATCGGAGCAGAAATCGAATCGTAAACCTGCAGAGAGACCGCTAAAATTTAATATGTACTATAATTCCCACATCATATTTGATAATGACATCTCTATGGTTCTACAAATTGGTTGTTCAAAAGCAAGACAGGCGTAATATTTGTATTTACATAACAAAACCGGCAATTCATAGAAGGTTTTATTTCTTTATTACCTTTAATATATGACCCCTTATTTAAAAAAATACAATATATAAACAGTGCCTTATAAAATTTTAACTAGCATGATGTCTGATTTTAACCTAGACTCCTAGAACTAAAGTATAAGCCATGAACGTGGGTACAGGGATGTCTTTTGCGTTGCGCTTGATCCAAAGTTGAAGAATAGAGGAAACACGAGGCTAATAAAGTCAACAGAAAAATGATTGAAACTAAAAAATTCTATAAGGTAGGTTACCTCTTCAAAGAGTGACATAAAAGTTTTAACTCAAACTGCCGTCCTAGGGTAGTCCCGCCGCTTTCAAACGTAACACCCGTGAAGTAACCCAGCAGCGTTTCAGAGTCAATTTGGAAGTGTAGTCAGTTATAACGAGAGGTACCATCCATTTATGGTCCAAGTTAAACAATACGGGCCTCTTCAAATTAAGGATAAATAGGTACCTCATAGGCAAGCGTGCTCCACCTTAGATTGCATCAATGTTATGCGGTCAAACGTTTGCCTATTAAGCATAAAAAAACCCTGAATAGTGCACATTCGTCATCTCAAGCCGGCATAGCGGAGGCGACCCCTCGCAAGATTTCCGATCATGAACTGCACTCTAGCTTAACATCAGGCGGAGTGTTATCATATGACGAGCTACAATAAAAAAAGTACTTGAGGCGATCCTTTATTTTAGGGTGTATTAGGAACAAAACCTTTTAGATTAGTGTAGACATAAATATGTAGGTATTAAAATGAGATTAGACAGTTGAAATTGACATATTGCCTAAAATTACCTTTATTATACGAAATAAATAAGGTTGGTAGAGGTATTATATTTTCTGTGGACAGGTAGAGTTGGTAGAGACGGGATTAAGTCTTAAGGTAAGAATTGCATATTCTTTAAGCACTTAATTTAGATTAATGAAAAAAAAAAGTTCAATATCCGAATTCAAATTCATTTTATTAAACAAGTAGGCTGATTTTCAGCACTTTTGTACGTCAAAATATTTAAAACATTATAAAATAATAACAAAAACAATAACAAAATATATACTATACTATAGGCACTATTAAAGAGTGGTAGGCAGACTGATGATGGTTATTTGTCCATTCTGCCGTCCTGGGGTAGTACCACCACTTTCGAATGTAACACCCGTGACTCGACCTTGTCGCGTTATGGGTATAGTTTGAAAGTAGCCAGGTATAACGAGAGGCGTGTGTCAGTCTAGATGGTACATGGTCGTCTCATCAAGCCAAGCTCGTGGAGGCGACTGCTGCCCGCACAGGTTTCTCTGTAGTAGCAATTGTTTCCATTCATGGACCGCACTCTAGCTTTACATCAGGCGGAGTGTTGTCACATGCCGAGCTACAATTTAAAAAAAATCCGCATTCAGCCAATTAACCGCATTTGTCAATACCGCAACCGCAATTTGATATTTTTATTTATAATATGCAAAAATAAGATTACATATGCAGTCTACACGACCACCAGTCTAAACAGAACCACCTGGAATCAATTAAGCTAAAGCATGTTTCAAACTCATTGCTTATTAGCTATTTAAGTTCTAAGTAAATTACCCTAACAGAATTAATTTCAAATCACTGAACACAAATTTCTCGTAGCTCCATATTTGATACTGTTGCTTACTATTCAATTAAACTTAAGTATTGCTTAATTACTTGTAATAATGGTTAAAGATTATATTCACGTGGGGATTATTTGTTACTTCTATCTCTTGGGTTCCCGTACGGTAGACGGAGTTTCTTGAAACGTGTGGATAAGCAAAGACATAATCTGATGATGGTTATTTGTCCAGTCTGCCGTCCTGGGGTAGTACCACCACTTTCGAATGTAACACCCGTGAAGCGACCTTGTCGCGTTTCGGGTATAGTTTGAAAGTAGCCAGGTATAGCGAGAGGAGTGTGCACTGTCAATTTAGATTGTACATGCTCGTCTCCTCAAGCCGACATAGTGGAGGCGACTGCTTCCCGCACAGGTTTCTCTGTTGTTACCATTCCGTTGGACCGCACTATAGCTTTACATCAGGCGGAGTGTTGTCACATGCCGAGCTACAATTTAAAAAAAAAGACAAGCTTATTAGTTCCCACTATTCTTCGAATTAGCTTAAAAAAGATCGGTTTAAAATAAACACGACAGTAAGTCGCCTAAAAACCTTTAACGTTGAGTACTCTAGAATTACTAAAATATCGCTTTGGTACAAGTTTAGCAAAATAACAAAACAAAAGAGGCGTAATTCAAATTAGTTAATAAATTTATTCGAATAAAGATATTGTTATTTTTTTAAATTTTTAATGCCTGTGCTTATATCACAGACACTGAGCAACCAAAGTACAAATAACACAGTTACATTGGTACTAGCAAGGCTTGAACACGATCGATCGACAATCGCGAGATCTGTCCTCTACCACCTAGACCACGGCCGGTCCCCATATAATAGGTTTTTTTTACCCGGAACCTAGAAACAGAAAATAATTTCTCAGAACTCTTATACGAAGTTTGTCGTCCGTCATATTAGCACATTTATCACTATATCTAGAACATTTCCACGTCCCAGTCAACAAATTGTGAGGTAACGGTGTAACGCTATTTCATATTCAACAAAATACGATGCTACATAATAAATATGTGGTAATTAATATATTATCGGTACATTTGAATATTCAAAAAATATATTTAAGCGACAGGAGCGACAATCTGGAATTATGTCATCTTGAAAGTTTTTTTTTTTCTAAAGTTTATTGGACAGTTGTCATAAATAATACTTAATTAAATTATTTTCATTTTTATTTATTTATTGCGATGTAAAAAGCTGGTAACACATGACATCCTGTCAACAGATGGAAGGGCTGCCGATGGAAATATAGAATAGAGGAATTTCAACGCAGTCTTGCGCGAAGCGGAAGACGTGAGTTCGATTCCCACCATAAGAACGCTGATGTGTACCATTTTTTTTATAATTTTATCATACTTTTAGTTGGTATTAAAGTAACTGTTCTAGAACACTTAAAAGTTTTCATTATTAGTAAATAGCACGGTCAAAGAATGTCATCTTTACACATTTATTTAGTGTATGGTTAGCACTTTCTCCAAGTTCATAGCACGTCTTGGAAACAGTGTGTGTACATCACTATACTAACTGAAACATTTTTGTCGACTTTTGTTTAAAAAAATAAAATAATATGTGTTTAAAATACTTATATATTTGGTAAGTATTCTTTATTTATTTGAGATTAAGTAGATTTTTTCTTCGTTTATGAAAATATTTAAAAGAGTGGCAGGATCACTACTGCCCGTGACGTGACCTTAGTAGCCAGGTATAACGAGAGGGGCGTGCACTGTCAATTTGGATAATGCACATTCGTTTCCTTAAGCCGGCATACCTGGGTTATCTGTGTCAGCAGTTGTATCCGTTCACGGACCGCACTCTAGCTTAACATCATAATTTTGGGCTACTAATATATTTATAATTTTTTAACATTTAAATATATTTGTTCTGACAATATTCATTATAATTTAACAGTAAAAGTTGTAAAAAAAAACAGAATATTATTAGACTATTCAGTATCAAAAGGTGCTGTACCATTTTAAGAAAAGTATGTCAATACCTCAATAAACTGGAGACAACTTAATTCACAGACCCTAATGCAAATAAATCTATCGAAATTTCAGGCTAATATTTACGATTGAGGTTTGGGGTGGGGAAAAGCGCCAGAAGAGAGGCTTGATTTTTCCACCTGTCACTTTATATGGAGTGAGTAAATTCGTATTTTCTACTTTATTATATATTTTATTGACTTTATGTCTATACTACTGTAATACTTAAGGACAGAATGTTTAAAGATTAGTGCACGGCTTTATCAATCGCTAGACCAGTCGCTTTTCACTCTGGTCTGATGCGTTAGTATTGATAATCCTTCATCTTTAAATCCATACTCAACCCCGTGAACCAGAATACGAGTACATCATACTGAAGCGATTTTTTATTTTATTTATTTTGTGACATCATATATTTTTTAATTGAATCATTTCTTAACATTTATTGGTTCATTATCACATATTAAATACCACAAAAATCGTTGAAATGTCAACGCGTATGCAACGATTGATAAACAACTAGTATTGCGACGGCCTTGAGCGCTTTTGTTAGCGTCCACCACAGCAGCATGGATTATATGATTACCTACATTTATATGATTACATGGTAATAAAAAAAACTTGATTAAAGGGATTGCTATCTGCCTTTTTAGTTCCTGTATGTATCTATTATTTATTTATCTTTGTATTTATTTCAGTTATTCGTAGCCATTGCTGTACCAATAGACTTGCCTGACAAAAATGTATTTTTGTCCTGGAATTTTGAAGGAAATTATGCTCCTGTTACGAATATATCCGAAATAGACGGCACTCTTTTTCCTAATCTTCCTGTAAGTATGTTGTACATTGTACATATATTTATAAAATTAATATAAATAAACGTATCTTTATAGCGATTACCAAATTAGTTATAGGTATTATTAAAATTTTACAGCGCTAATGACTGTGGAACTTAGTAATCAGAGCTTCAGCGCGCAATGCGTTTGCCGTGGATTCGAATCCTTCCTCGGCTCAGACCGTAGTAAAGACATTTTTTATTTTAAATTTTCATCCTAATTTAATAATTTTATGCCAAATGAACCGATAATTATAACAAAAAATAAATAACAAAAATTATTATATTTATCAGACTTGAGTCTTGATTGAGTACTTTTGAAATTTATTTTAGGTTGTAACTGGTCGTCATAGCAGAAGTATTACACGTGAATTCGCATATAACGCATTAGAATCAAGATTTGAAGAGTAAGTGAAATTTGATTTTTTTCCAAATTGGTAGCCCAGTCTGCCTGGGCTCTCTGGTTATCCCGTGAAGTGACTATGTGCTTAAACATAGTCGAGTATTACAAGCCGGCATAGCGAAGGTAAAGGAACCGCAACCTAGCTTAATAGACGATTTAAACACGACCGGCATGAATGGATTCTTCCGCGTTATTCTATATGAAATTTATACATCTTTCAGACATGGTATGAAAGGCAAAGAATGTATGTTGAGAAACATCTGCGAGGCAGCTGAAACGCCGTTACATCACAATGGGGTTCTTGGTCATATTATGCACATTATATTTACGTAAGTTAATCCTTAACATTACATTATTTTATTAATAATTCAAATGACAATTCCCATTTTTGGGCCCATATGATACCTAATAGTTTGGTAACAAAACAATATTCTAAAATAGTATCTTATTTTTTTATTAATTCATTTTAATTATATCAACACATCGTTTACCAATCAATAGACAATGTTTAATTACATAAAAACAGATATCATCATGTATTAAAGCATTAAAAATAATAATAACCTCAAATATTGTATCAGAAAACATCTAATTACTCCCTATATCTTACTTACTCCCAATAACCCGGGTGAAAAAATTTAGACTGATTGGTAATAAAGAAGTAGATTTTTTTTCTACAAAATTAACTAAAAATCATCGACAAATTCGAGAAAGAAATTGTGGGCCCATTTCTCCTAGGCAAATGGGCATTCTCCTTTGACCAGTTCCTTGTTCTTGGCATATCGTATCACGGCATATGACAACATTCCGCCTGATGTAAAGCTAGAGAGCAGTATAGCGAAGCCGACTGCGGCCTGTGGCAATTGATCTGTAGTAACAGTTGTTTCCGTCCATGGACCGCACTCTAGCTTTACATGTCGAGCTACAATAATAACAAAAAATTAAAATATGAACACCTACCTAATTAGGTAAAATTTAAAAAATAAATAAGGAAAAGTAATAAAAATAATACAACATTGTTTTGTTTTAAAACGTTGAATATTTATCAAATAAATTAGTTTAAAATTTAAATAAGATAAAGCCTTCAAAGACAATTGTTTATATAAAGTATAGAACGCTTGTATTTGGTCCAGATATCTCAATAACCCCGAAGGAGAATCAATTATTTTGGGATAATGCCAATTCAATTATTCTTGACTGACTTGACACAACGGCCTCGTAATTTAGACGAGTTTAGATACTCGTAAATCCCTGATTCGGATGCTAATTAAAATTTTATTTAAACTCTATTTTTAACTACATCGTTATTTAAGATTATTATTTAACTGAATAAAAGATTTTTTTGTGTCATACTATAGAGATAACTTTCAATAATTGGATGAAATAAAATTGCATAAAAAAAAAAGAAAAATGTTTAACAATGTTAGGCGTTACTTTGCGGAAATCCATAATAAAAATATATTTTTAAATACTACTTTGCAACCTACCGTACACAGCTGTCGATGTTAGACCCTTCATCAACATGCAAAAACCTCTCGATGCGTACACACGTCGCGTCAGTCCACGTGGCATTTTCAGAAGTCGTGTGGTTGCTTCGACTTCGCTCCGACGACTTGAGTTTCTGCATGTTGGTGAAGGATCTAACATTGACAGCTGATGTGACTGTGTACCCACCCTCACTAACATTGATTAGCGGAAATTAATTGCAAAGTAGTATTTAATATTTTTTTTTCATGAAATAATGTTTAAATGATTTTTAGGCCATCCTCATCTAAAGAAGAAGATTTGGACTTGGAGTATTACGAGGCAGAATCTCAAGGATTGAAAGGAAACTGCGATAAATATGTTGACGACTGCCCTATAAGTTTATTTGATCATATAACCGCACTTGTTGAATATACGCAAAGTTAAAAATCAAAGCTTTTTATTGGCCATCCTAGGAGTGTTTACCTTGTGATTAATAGTATTAGTCGTTACTTTGTGGAAATCCATAACCAAAAATCTTTTAAAAACTACCTTACATATAATTTGCGCTAATTGATGTTTTAAAAGCGGCTGTGGGCTAGAGGTAAGACGTGTGAACTCACGATCGATGAGACCCGTGTTCGAACCTCTCTAAATTCTGACCGGTACCAATGTACATAGGCACTATTAAAGAGTAGTAGGCAGACTGATAATGGTTATTAGCTCAGTCTGCCGTCCTGGAGTAGAACCAGCACTTTCCAATGAAACATCCGTGAAGTGACATTGTCGCGTTTCGGGAACAGTTTCAAAGTGGCCAGAACTGTGCACTGTCAATCTGGATGATGCACAAGCGGGGATAGCGGAGGCGACTTGCTGCCTGTAGAAATTTCTATGTAGTAGCTATTTTTTTCGTTCATGGACCGCACTAAAGAGTGTTGTCATATGCAGAGCTACAATAAGAAAAAAATATTATAATAATTTGCTCTTTATAAATTATATGCGGGGTAGTTTTAAAAACATTAATTACTTTTATCCTGTACGGATTTCTCAGAATGTAGACTAATGTTGTAGAAGTAAAACAAATGTATCCAGTAATTATTTTTATTTCATAAATACCTTAAAACTAAATTCATAACGTTGAAACTCACAGCCATATTTTATTAAAACAATTAAATTAACTCGTATTTAATGACCTTCGTAAATATTTTATTAAAAAAGTAAAACATACACTTTTATTGATTTTTATTATTAGATACAAACGTCTGTGAAACACCTTTGCGCGTTTAGGGATCACTGGCCAGGTACAACCAGAGGAGTGTGCACTGTCAATCTGAATGGTGGACATATGTCTCTCCAAGACGATATTACGGAGGCGACTGCTACCTGTAGAAATTTATCTGTAGTAGCAGTTGTTTCCGTTCACGGACCGCACTCTAGCTTAACAACAGGCGGGGTGTTGTCATATGCCGAATTATAGTTTAAAGAAATTCAACACATTTTAAGATACGTATTTTTTTATCGTACGAAAGTGGATGGCAGTGTCGAAGTTCTAGAAAGACTTTTCTTGATCATATTGGGTCATCATCAAGGGTGATCCCTCAACCTAAGGGATATGTGGTCGGGGTGTAAAAATGGGGGAAATAAGTCGCTCCATAGTACTTGCCTTGACATGGGTTTTTAATTATTAAGCCTATAACTGATACTTTATAATTAATATTTTATAATGACCAGGCAGGTTTTAGAAACGTAGAAAAATAATATTATCGCAGCTTCGTCAATGCAATAAACATTTAAATTAGGTTAAAAGGTGCATTTAAATTAATATTTAGAAACACTAAGTAAATTTGAGCGATTACTTTGGCTATATCAATCAAATTCTAAAACTAAGTATAAACTCGATTATAATGCTTAAATCTATTAATAATATTAGGAATAAGTCTACTAAACACTTTTTTTTAAATATAAAATAGAACAAATAGTAAATAAATCCTAGAAGTTCACGTGAGTACATTTTTACGTCTGCAATAAAAATACGTTTAGATCATTTTAATTCCTGAAAGTCGTCTACTTCAGCTACATACGCATATATTTTGTATGTTAGCGTACAAAATGATTACAATGAACTCGATATAGAAATATAAAGCTGCACGTCTACCAGGTAGATCGGGTCTACCTAAAGCGCAACGTCTCGATATACGAGGTGTCATATATATTTTGCAATGCGCCACGGCCCGACTTGACTATCCTAGTGGATACACCCCTTAGTTTCAGATTAAAAGTATACTCGGATTTATTTATATTAGGTAAAAACCTAAACGCTAATAATACCAATAGTTTCAACATCTTTAGGATAGACAAAGTTATTTTTTCTCATAGGAATAGAGGAGATCTGTTGGTCTACTGGAACCCTAGTGTCATAAAGAGATGGAGATTGAAAGATAATTCCGAATGTTCCAACAAAACAGGCCACGGTAAAGAGCCAAAGGAAAAATCTGTCCAAAACCATAGACATGAATTTCCAATCTTCAATTACCTGTAAATAAAAAAAAAAATATTAGTAATTGAGCTAATCTCTGATTATTAAAATAGAAAAGTTTTTTTAATTAGAAATTTCATGAAATAAATAATTGTCATTATAAAAATTAAGACGATTAGAGTCCTCTCGAAAGCAGTCGCTTTAAAACGAAGCCTTTCCATTCTCTATCCTTTAAAAAGTTTGTGAGAAAATCCGATCCAATTATGCTAAACAGGCAATTTGATGTCGGCGACGAGGGCTTGTTTACTTGTTTTGAAAAGAACGCACATTAATTGAACCCCTTTTTTCTGAGAACAATATAAAGTTTTAAAGATTTTTTTTTCTTTTCAGCTTTCATTATTCTTCATCCGGCACGAAGGCTTCTTAAGTTGCTCGCGAGAGAAAGAAGCGTATCATGAAACAATTTCCTTTCCTAAATTGTTTGTTGTTCCTTACGTCTTATTCTATTTGAATGCGTAATTATTGGAATTATATTTATTAATATTTTATACTATTATTATTATTATTACGAGAATTGAACGGTAATCGTTTTGAGATGAGGCGGGAATCTAACCCATGTCCTTAGATTTCGTACACGGATCTTCTGATCACTAATATTCAATCGACTCAATTGGCGTTGAAATTTCTCTGTTTTATCAGACTTTCTCATTACTCATAATTTTTTTTTTTAAATTGTATTTCGGCATATGACAACACGCCGCCTGATGTAAAGCTAGAGTGCGGTCCATGAGTGTAAACAACTGCTACTTCAGAGAAATCTTTACAGGCAAAAGTCGCCTCCACTATGCCGGCTTGAAGAGACGAGCATGTACCATCCAGATTGACAGTGCACACTCCTCTCGTTATACTTGTCTACTTTCAAACTATTCCTGAAACGCGACAAGGACACTTCACGGGTGTTACATTCGAAAGTGGTGGTACTACCCCAGGACGGCAGACTGGGCTAATAAACCATCATCAGTCTGCCTACCACTCTTTAAAATTAATTAAATTAATATAATATATACATAACATGTGTCTATATAATAATAAATAGAGAAAACAACAAGAGACGTGTGTCTATTCAAAACAAGGAGTTTAGCGTTTGAACAGTCAATTTCGTGTTCAAAACGCGCCCTGCATTAAATACTCTCTCAAATAAGACAAAAAAAAAACTAGAAGCAGAAAAAGTGTTTTATAAGACCAAAGGGTCTTTTATCCCGTCATTTGATATTCACGAAACGTTCGCACTGTTGAGATAAGGCTGGAGTCCATTAATATAAGACCAACGCACCGTTCTATGGCAAACAAAGTGAATAAACCATTTTTAAAACGTCAATTCATAGTGTAATCGCCAGCCTCGGAATATTAATGATGGCGGCTTCGATCTGTCAGTTTGTGAAAAGCTGAGATATTGCTCCGATATTCACAATAGATAAAGATTATTTCGACAAACGAAGCACAATTCGCGGGCTATTTTTTAAAAGTCCATTTGTTATTGTCCTGACCTGAACAACCGGATTTCGTTGAGAACATACGCACGTCATTTTTTAATAAATTGTTTTTTATTCAATTGCAGCTGACTGTGTTTGTTTATTGAATAAAATCAATGGTCCAATGCACGCATGTAACTCACGCCTGTATTTTTTTCATTTATTTTAGAGACCATATTTTTAAAAAATGTATAATTTTTAGTCATTTATTGTTCTAACATATCTGATTTAACATCTACATAACATTATTTGTTAAAAAATAGATAATAGTAGTCTAGTATCGCTACTAGACTTCGGGCACGCGGGAGGTCATTGAACTTTGCATAACACGCCCCTTTAAATATTAGATTTAAGATTAAAAAAGAACAGTGCTGCCCGAGCCTCGGGGAGGGATAGACGCTTGTGGGGTGCGTCGGCGCGTGCGCTGCGGTGTACTTTATCTTACGTTTTTTTCGTGTATTAAGTGTGAATTACAATGTGAAAATGACTGACCTTTCAATTTCAAGTGATAAAAACGCTTACAATGTGGATTTGTGTGTTCAAGGAGAGAAAGATTCAGTTGCTGAATTTGAATGGGATAATTTAGGTACTGAAATTTACAAAACTGCCGAGAAGAGGTCTAAGCCAGATAGTAGCGGAAATGGCGATAACGATGGTTTTATTACCGTCACCAAGAGGCCCAAACGATCTAGTGAGTCATCAAAAATATGCATTGAGGGTAGTTCTGAAATATGTATCACTTCTTCCAATATATTACCAAAACAAATTGCTTTTGCCAAATTATTGAGAACAAACAATATTAAAAATATAATTGGAATAAAATATAAGAATCCATATAAAGTAAATATTAATTTTGACACTAGAGAAAATGCGGAAGCTCTGATAAACTGTCGAGCTATCTGTGATCTGGGCTTTAGATGCCGCTTTTTAGGTGAATTAAATATATCTTATGGTGTTATTAAACAAATTGATCTTGATTTGGAAGAAAAAGAGATTAATGAGTCTTTCTCTTGCGAGTATGACATCATTTCTACAAAGAGGTTGAGGCGTGTTTCTGACGATGGGAAGTGGATTGACAGTGAGACTATCCGTCTATGTTTTAGGAGTGCGATTCCTCCCACGCACGTTTTTGGGTATGGATGTCGCTTCAAAGTGGAACGATACAATTTTCCTGTTACCCAATGTTCTAGATGTTGGAAATTTGGCCACTTTCGCCGTACATGTCCAGGTAAAAAAATTGTTTGCCCTAAATGTGGTGAGGGTCATGATATTTGTGAAACGGATAAGTATAAGTGTGTTAATTGTAAGGGCCCGCATTTGGCAATAGATAAATCATGCCCAATCTTTAGTAAAGAAAAGGAAATACGTGTCAGGATGTCTGAAAAAAATTGTCCTTATAAGGAAGCCTTAAAGTGGTATTATAATAAATCAGCTTTTCAGTATGATTCAGATAGAATAGAAATTGAAAATAGTAGATTGAACACACAGCATAATAATTCCGACAATAAGAACAACAATAACTATATGTCTTACAGAGACGCGCTATTATCCAATGCTAATATGCAACATGTAATCACTGATAGTGAAGGAGATCCAGAGCCCTCTAAGAAAACAAAAAGACAAAAGAAAAAAAAGAAAACTAGAAAGTCTAACATAATTGGAAAACCCGACCTGGAAGAAGAAGAGGTTTCTTTCAGTAGTGACTCGCCTGTAGAATCAAATATACCAGATAAAAAAAAGGGAGACAGATCAAATCTGATTGAGTTACTGAATAGATTGAAAGGTGTTCTATTTTCTGAAAAATCATTCAATGAGAAGGTTAAACTAATTATCTATATAATAATAGATGAATTAAAGAGTTATATTGTAAGTTTATGGAGAGATGGTGACTTATTTAAAAAAATGTTTGATTATAATGGATAGTAGGCCTAATAATTTATTTACATTGAATATATTACAATGGAATTCCCAGAGCGTTATTGTTTACAGAGAATATTCATAGCTATTATAAGTGAAACATGGCTAGACCCAGACTCAAGCTTAAAAGTTAATGCATTTAATGTACATAGGGTGGACAGAAGAGACTCTTACACGGGGATGTGGCCATACTCTCGCATAAAATTTTCTTTTGTTTTTTGTGTTATTGTGTGTTTATTATGTTATTTAGAATTTATTTTTAGTTAACTTTGTGTTTAGGCTTCAATGGGGCTGTCATCGCCACGTGTGTGAGCGCAAGCCCCTACAAAAATAAAGAATTAAAAAAAAAAAAAAGATTAAAAAAGAAGCTTAGAAATAAATATAAGTATAGGTCAAGTGATTAAAGCAGACAAATTTTCTGAGCAATAAAAAAATATTTAGGTGAACTTAGTTGATTAATCGTGAATGAAACTTAACAAAAATAGATTGCTTTGCTAATCCATGGAGATGGTTTAAAATTTATTCAGCCTGAGGGAGCTATTTATCGTCGTTTCAAAAATGAACTGTGGTTATCTTGAAGACGTAGAAACGTGTTCTGAATAATAATTCAGGGAGCAAGGACTCGGGCGCAAATGATCACGGAGAGTGACATGTTGAAATGTACTCATTAAGACTATTATATACCGTTGTATTACAGTTTTAATTAGAATCGCCCATGTAACATTGAAATCGTGATTAGGTTAGCGTAGCCGAGGAGAAATAGACTAAAAATCAAATCAACATAAATAAAAACTTTTTTTAGTCTAATTAATACATACAAAAGAAATATATAGGTAACATTTCTAGGTTGTTTTTTTTAATGTCGCTCCTTGAGAGGAGATCGTGGGATGACACAGATGTCGCTTCCGGTTTCAACGAGGCATTGCGTTGCACCGACATTTTCTGCTCATAGTTATATAATAATTTCAGTTCTTTTTATTGTAGCTCTGCCTGATGTAGAGATAGAGTACGGTCCATGAACGGAAACAACTGCTAACACAGTCACCTCCGCTATGCCGGCTTAAGGGGATGAATATCCACCAAAACTCCTCTCGTTACACCTGGCTACTTTACCACGCAAAGGAATCCCGAGACGCGATGCTAATAACCATTATCAGTCTGTCTACCACTCTTTTTTTTTGGTATACAAAAAATAAATATTACGCTCGTATTACTTGTACCGCAATTTTTTCAAAATATGAAATATTTACAAAGTACAACCAAAATGAGATTTACTGTCGCTCCGATGGACACAAATGGGTTTTATCGACTTTCAATTTAAACTCGGTTTCCACAAGAACTCAGGTAAAAGTCGCTACTTTAAAACTTAAATCCGCGTACTTTACTCTCAAATAAACTGCTTATAATATCTATATTTTGACCTCCTAAAATATTTTATTTTATCGACATACCTACCCAAATATAAAGCCATTTTTTGATAGTGGGTATAATGAGATTCATTATTTAATTAAGAGCGGCTGTGATGCGGACGGACCTTACGATCAATGAGTACCTTTGTGCTACCTGTGATGCAAGCTACACAGTATAGTACAGGTATACACTTAATATAGGTATTTGAAAGAAAAGTGAACAACGTTCCACCACACACCGTGATCATATTTACCCGCATGTTGTCTTGGCTACTTTCAAACTGCTCCCGAAACTCGACACTTCACGGGTGTTACATTCGAAAGTAGTGATACTGCCCCAGGACGTCAGATTGGGCTAATAACCATCATCAATTCTAGTGCCTTTAGACACCGAGCGACCAAAGTACATATAACATAGTTACATTGGTACCGGTCAGAATTTAGCGAGGTTCGAACACGCTCTCTGTGATCAGGCGGAAACTGATTATACGCCGGACTAGCACCAGGTAAAATATGTCCTCGTATGTTTATAGGTCAAAATATAAAGGTTTAAATATGTTCAACCTCTGATGGCCAGTGCTTTCCTGACGATTCTTAGATATCAAAACTTAATACATTTTCCGTACGGCTGCTAATGTTAACGATGAAACTTTTGCCTGTTGATCGCACTTTTAGTTCCAAAGAAATAAATAAATAACTTACTTTCAGATAATATTATTTTAGTTATAAATTACATTACAGTACTGAAACTAAAAGTAGTTTCATAAAATGTCATTTAAATTATTCAAACACATTTTTTTTATTGTAGCTCGGCATGTGACAACACTCCGCCTAATGTAAAGCTAGAGTCAACAACTAGTAACTAGGAAACAACTGCTACTATAGAAAATCCTGTGCGGGCAGCAGTCATCTCTACTATGCCGGCTCGAGGAGACGATCATGTATCATCTAGATTGACAGTGCAAGTCCTCTCACTATATCTGGCTACTTTCAAACTATTCCCGAAACGCGACAAGGTCACTTCACGGGTGTTACGTTCGAAAGTGGTGGTACAACCCCTGGACGGCTGACTGGACAAATAACCATCATCAGTCTGCCCACATCTCTTTAATAGTGCCTATAGGCACTGAGCGACCAAAGTACATATAACAAAGTTACATTGGTACCGGTCAGAATTAGCGAGGTTCGAACACGGGTCTCATCGATCATGCGTTCATGCGTCTTACCGCCACACCACGACCGCTCAAATATAAATAAAACAAACAAATAAAAAAATCAACATAAATATAAGTTTTATTCAATGATTTATTAAAAAAAACTTTTTAATTAGATATTAATTGTAATTTCTAAAACCACCATCTACTGGAGCCTAGCGTCATAAACACGATTGAAAGCAAACTCCAACGACGAATATGCGAATTATGGTAAAGTAACTCAGCATGAGTCCGCCTCAGAGAAATGTCTGCAGGCAAGAGTCGCCTCCATTATACCTGACTACGCGACTAACTCACATCACGGATGTTACACTTGAGAGTGCTGGTACTTCGTCTTCCTACCACTTTTTAAATAAATACATCCAAATAATACACTACAATAATATTATATTTTTTAAATAAATACTCGTATAATAAATCTGTTGACATCCTCCACAAAGTACAAATTTCATTTCGCAACACGTCACTCTAACACGAGTGCTAAGTTTGTAGACATTCTAGGTATTTTCATGTAGCTGCTATAAACGTCAGTGGCTTTACTCGGCCTTATGTGGACACACGACAATGTGGCGAAAACTACTATCCGTGTAAATTCCAAACTTTATTGTCAAATAAACTAACTTGACTTGCTAACAAAATAGACATCTCTTGCGCTTGTAGTTTTAAAGATTTATGTCGTTATATTTTTTGTATAGTACATTTTTTTTTGAATGTCTGTACTAAGCTAGTGCTTGTATCACAGGCACTGAGCGGCAAAAACACATAACATAGTAGGCAGACTAATAATGGTTATTAGCCCAGTCTGTTACGTTGGGGTAGTATCACCACTTTCCAATGTAACAATCGTTAAGTTACCTTGTCGCGTTTTAGGAACAGTTTGGAAGTAACGAGGTATAACGAGAAGAGTGTGTACTGTCAATCTGGATGATACACATTCGTTTCCTCAAGCCGGCATAGCGGAGGCGATTGTTTTTGGAACTTTATCTATAGTAGCAGTTCGTTTCTCTTCATGGACCGCACTTTAGCTTTACATCAGGCAGAGCTATAACAAAAAAACATAGTGACATTGGTACCAGTCAGAATTTAGCGAGGTTTGAACATGAGTCTCATCGATCGTGAGGTCCATCCTCTACCGCTACACCACAGTAGCTGATAGTCATTTAAACCTTTCAGAGGATTCAGATCGGTTTTATTATAACCTACTACATATTTTAAAGGTTGAGGTTGAGTGGTAGACAGACTGGATGAATATTATATTATATAATATTATAATGTAGAACCCGTGAAGTGTTTCGGGATTAGATTGAATGTAGCTCGGTGTAACAAGAGGAGTATGCTCTGTCAGTGGATGGTCTACAATCGTCTCCACAGACCGACATAGCGGAGGGAATGTCGAGATACTTATAGAAAAGAGAATTAAACAAAGTTAATTAAAAAAAAAAAGATTGTCTTGTAAAGCCAACTTTTCCCGTATCAATCGTAAAATTTCCAATTTACTGTGACAAAAACTTTCCGGATCAAACTTTAATCTGCCCTAGAATTTATCTCATGGGGGACGTTAAAATCGCGAATGTGCTTCAATGAATTTTAAATTTGCTGGAAAACGAACGAAGCCAACTACGTTCCTATGAACTTGTTCAACTTTGACTAATCTATTTTCGTCACAGTTTTATTGATGTTGGTTATGGCGTTTTATATATCTTCTTACGCACTAACTAAGATGGTACTAAGCAACCTTTTATTACATTCGCATCGTCTGGAGATTTGAACAATATATGGCCTACTTTTAAAATGTTCGTTAATGTATTTATTTGTAGTTAAGTTTTATTTTTCGGAAAATGTGGTGAACCAAATTACATTAAAAACGTGTGACGAAATAAGATATAGTAAATTTGAAACTAATCTTATTCGATCTCAGCACTCAGCACCGTTGGGAAAAACGAGAAATTAGTGCGATCTCTCTTTTTCTTACCTCTTGAGAGACTTTAGAACATTCTAGATTCAAACCAGGATTTTCACAGACTCACTGTTTAAATAACTGTTGGACATTGATTGGATTCGTTGGTACCGGATTCTTTTTAAAACGTGACAGATCGTGATAGACGTGTGGACGTGGAAATTGTATTTATAGTGATATATGTGTCTTGTTTATTTTTTGTAGTAATATCCGTACGCATGTTATTTGTTATTTGTTATTATCCACGGAGATGTTGGCGAGTTTGATTATTTCCGTGAAAAGTGGCTCTTAAATTATCGAAATGTTTTCTAAACCCTTGTTACCTTATTTCAATTTGTTCTATAATCATAAACACATCCCGAACCATAATACTCTATGCTAAGGGTTTTTACTACCTTATACCGTGACTCATAAATAGTTATCATCATATTATATAAAGCTCGATTACCACTGACTCACTCACTGACTGACATATATTATGAAGCACTTGCCGGGGGGTTAGAGAGATGATTCTTTTTGGGGCGTGTAGAGGGCGTTCCCGCGACCCCAGGAAAACCTCGACTTTGACCGGAAGTGGACGTTGGACCGGAAGCGATGCCGATATCTCGGAAACGGAACGAGATAACGTGCCGGAACAAAAGTCGTAGGGAATGCCCTCTAATATCGAAATCCATAATTTGTTTTTTCAAAAAATTTTTTTTTTAAATTACCCGAAAAATAACTTTTTTAGCGCCGCGAAGCGCGCCCAAAAAACTAGTTATATTATATACAGCTCGATTACCACTGACTGACTGACTCACTGACTGACATATATAATGAAGCACTTGCCGGGGGGTTAGAGGGGTGATTCTTTTTGGTGCGTGTAGGGGGCGTTCCCGCGACCCCAGGAAAACTTCGACTTTGACCGGAAGCGGACTCTGGACCGGAAGCGATGCCGATATCTCGGAAACGGAACGAGATAGGGCACAAGTGCCGGAACAAAAGTCGTAGGGAATGCCTTCTAATAACGAAATCCATAATTTGTTTTTTCAAAAAAATTTTTTTTTCAAAACTACCCGAAAAAAAACTTTTTCAGCGCCGCGAAGCGCGCCCAAAAAACTAGTTATAGTATATTCTTTAATAAATATTTGTTCCGGCAATCGTCCTACCACATCATAGAGTAGCGCACTTAACATTTAATTATTTTAACACTAATTTAGGAAGTTTTAGATTAGGTAACATAATCGATAGAATAGAATTCATAACCTTTCTTATTTTTAAATACACATGCTAAAAATACAAAAATAATGACAAACAATATATTTTTTGAATGTTAGTTCTTGTGTCACTTATACAAGCTATATTTCCGCTAAACCCCCGTTACCACTAAGCTAAACAGCGCTGATCAATGTTTCATAATAATTTAATAAAAGTATTATATATTGTGTTGATAAAAACAGACGGTAATCATCGACATATTCATTGTTTCATTAAGGCAAGCCCCAAAGGAACGATTCATTCACTGAGCCGACATCCAGTTGGAGTCCATTAATATTATTAATTCCCTAATGTTTCCCAAATTATACTCACTCTTTCCGGTGTATTCCCGCTGGGAAGATCCGATGAATCGATCTCTTTTTTTCTATTGATACTTAAATTAAGCTAAGCTGAAAACCTAGTTTGTTATCCGATCGAATAGAATACAATTTAATTACGCAGTACGTCCGGGGTTCGATTCTCGATCGAAACAATTTTATTATTAGCGCAAAGTTCATGTACTGCACTCTAGCATCATCAGGGGGAGTGTAGTTACTATTTATTTTAAAATATCACTTTGTAATATAACCGCCATAAATATTACATACAAAACGAATAAATAAAGTCGCAATATCAAAATTAAAATATTAAATCTGTTGAACAAGAATAACCCGTTTCATTTATTGAAGTCTGAATGAAATTTTCGTCGCTTAAATTTAAATTAAGTCGATCCACTTGATGACTTTTAATTATTGAAGAACGAGTTTCTTATTCGGTTACTCAATATAGATGGCTGTTGTGATGGAAATGTAATATTTCTCTAAATCGCGTCTTAAAAGATATCTCTTAGAGACTATTAAATTTTATTGGTTATAAGAAATTAGATTTATATTTGTTTTGTACTTTGTATTTAATTAAAATTCTTCTTGGGGTAACTATATAATTATTAAATTGTGATAAATTATAGAAAAAAAAACAATGAACAGGTACACAACAGCCTGGGCTAAGGTGAGAATCGAACCCATATCCTCTGCTAAGTGCGCGGACGCTCTGACCACTCTTTGGTCGCACTCTAACTAGTGTGATCATACCAGGTCTACATTTACGCTCTCACGGCATAAAGTGGGTACTCTCTACCGATGGGATCGCTTAATTTGTGTTTTTATAATAATATTGGCTGATCGGTGGAGATTGGCTCTCTGATCAGATAGATAGTAGCGGTTTTTTTTTTTCATAAATAGGATGTTTTCTTCCTTATTTGATGTGTCGTCTTAATTTACCTTATTTTTATTAATAATTGTATGGAATTATGTATTTCTTAGAAAGTTCATAATTTGTCTTATTTTTGTAATATTTATGTCTGTAATCTTTTGTCATCTCATTTAATTAAAAAATATATATAAACGTTTAAAGCTACTTTATACGCCATTTGGCTACGTCGTGAAAATAAATAACGACTGCCACAGACGAGTCGTATTGTTAGATACTCTGTATCGTGTACATTTTACGATCTTTAAGTGAATTATTTTATTGCATCGTCAACATCGTCAGTATAAGTCTGAAATTGTTTGAGGTAAGCTATTTAAAGTTACATATCAAATTTTATGTTATTCTGATAGAAATTTTGGGAATTTTGGGATACAATTTTTCAATTTGTCTTCAGTTTTTTTTTTAGTTTTATATGGCATTATAACAAAGTAAATATTTTTGCATCAAGTTAATAATATTGTGCATCACGAGTCATTCATTCATCATACTAACCAGTCAGATCAAGTCTCAGCCAAGTCAAAAATAGCTTCAGTAAAGTGGACAGAGTTTTGGTAGCAAAATGGAAACACATGTTCTCTTCTTTTAAATTGTTTGCCCACACTCACGCACGTTCACGAACACTTAATGGTTAATAATCCACCATTATTACACATTAACACTCGAAGAAACACAAGTTTAGGAAAATAATTCAAGACAGATAACCTAATGTCTCAACATGACCGCCAAAAAACCTTGTCTTCAGTTTTTAGGATGTCATTTTTCTTTTTTTATATTAAATGTTGCCAACATATAAAATAAATAAATGTTACCTCGTTTTATTTAACCAATTTTGGAATGTTGTTATTTCATATCACAGTGATTTTTAATGACGCCGAAAAATTTAGTAGAAAAGTTAAAAACATTATATTTGAAACAGTAAGGTAAGTATTTCTTGTAGTAGAATTATTAATTAATTATTGCTTTTATTTCTAAATATATCTCCATTATTTATCGGAATATGTTTAAAATTAAAACATATTTAATATTGTTTACATTGAGTTAACGAGATCGTACCAAAAAAAATCAACAGCATAGAATCTAAAAATACCTACAAACGTTATTCTATGAAGAGAGCTTTTGGATGAGAAAATAACTTATTATTTTAATTTGATAAAAGTTTCTGTTGGCAATGATTGTTCAAAGAACAAAGTATCTTTTAATAAAACATAAAAGGAGAGTTAGATATGTACAAAGCTTTGAAACTTCAACTGAAAATTTGTATTCGTCCATCAAGTTCATAGCCAGATACTTATTCTTGATTCGTTTTTTAACAAATTATCGGTTTTATATCGGATTTTATTCGAATCAATGCTGACTTTGTTTTCTGTATAATATTGTTAATGTTAAATGGTAATTTTAACAGTAAAATACCCTAATGAAACGTCACACTGAAATCTTCTTTTTCACTTCCCACGATTACTAATTATGTATTTTCATATAACTTATTTACTTACGTGTATTTAATTGATTTTAGTTGATTGAGTTATTTATTTCGCCAAATGAGATTCAAGATAAAAATGCATTTAGTAAAGTAAGGGTGACCTGGATTAAACTTTTGTAATTTTTGTTAATAAGTTTTTAAACAAATAAAAAAATTAATAAATCTAAATTGAATTGAGTTCGTAAATAGTTCTATTAAATTTTAAGAATAAAATCCCCGACGGTAACATTTGTAATTATACCCAAATGTTTTCTTGGAAGAAAAGAAATTTATTTGTTTATTCACGAGGTCGAGATTTAAATATTCATGTTTTTGGTCGGAATTGTATTTTTTTTTTCTGAAAAACGTGGCCATATTTGTATGAATTTTAGGAGTTTGTTTTCTGCTACGACTTCTTGCATTTCTTTGTTTAACTTCTTTTCATGAGAATATATTTAAATATATTAAATATTTTTGAAAGCCACCGTGTCCAGCGCGAGAACTCACAAACAATGAGACCCGTGTTCACATCTCGCTAAATTTATTAGACCGGGTACCAATGTTATATGTACTTTGATCGCTCATTAATACGTATGATTTTGTACCAGCAGCTAGTATAGGCATTTTTAGATATATTATACACTTATAGCTAGATTATTTTGATAACGTAACCGAGACTGTGATGCTTTATTGATTTAGTATCAATTTAAATTACCAAAAAAATATATCGCAAGAGTTGACTGAAGAGTGTCAACGTTATCATAGTAGTCTGGTATGTGGCCGCAACAAAGAGGAAAATTACTGTAGGCAGAATTCCTTTCCGCTATGCCGGCTTGATGAGACAAATTTTCAGTTTGGCCTTCAGACTCTACCGCGCGCATAACGGAGGTCGCGGGTTCGATTCTGTTCTCAGACTGTTGTTTGTGTGTTGACTTTTTTAAAATTTAATTTCACCATAATATAAAATTAAAAACTTACTTCGTTATCTTTATCTGCGTCCTTTATGTGTTGAGCGATGAACCGTACACTTTGCAATGCTAGAGAGACTTCTGGTGATATGTGACGGGGTATCATGTTGTTCTCGGATTCCGTTACTGTTTAACAAGGAAATATTAAAGTTTAGTTTGTTCTTGTAGCTTGGCAACGACAAAAAAAGCTAAAGTACGCCCCATGAGCATTCACAACTGCTACGACGAAGACATTAGTCGCCTCCACTATGCCGGCATAAGGAGACGATGCAAAAACATAACGCTTTTAAGAAACTATTTCCTACTGACTAAAAAAATTCGAGTAGGTACGAATGACGACTCAGCCTACCTGAAGTATGTGACTTCGAGTACTTACCAGATGGTCTCTGATGAGCACCAGCACCAAGAAGATCTTCATCCAAGACAGGAGATTTACGATAATCACCGCTGTCCTTGGAATCGCCAAATGCATCCGTCAGACTTTCATGGCTAAAATAATTTCTGAGTAAGTTATATTTTTTCAGGTCTGGGTTTTATATGTTTGTGTTGTTTTTGTCCTGATATCCATAACACATGGTCTATATTTATGTATTTTTCATGGACATTGAGAATAAACATAAGATGCGCTCACTAGACCTCAAGTTTTTTTGTTCACATGTTATTAATGTAAATTCTAATTAGGACATCGTTCACTGCCTAGGATGGAAATTTAAGCTGAGTCCAGGTATGATGGTGATGTACGAGCTGTACAATTTGGATCGCAGTAATAGCGGTATCTATGATGTACTGGTAAAAGCCCTACTTCATTACTTAGAGATCCTGGGTTCAATTCCTGGTAAAAATTATATTTATTTATTTATTTGCTTCAAAGCCCTGTTGGCTTAAACCTAGAGTATAACAAAAAAAGCTTAATTTGTAACAACAAGGCCAACGATAGGCTTTACGGTATATGTGATAGTTGTATAAAGAAAACTTTTTTTATTATTGTAGCTCGGCATGTGACAACACTCTGCCTGATGTAAAGCTAGAGTGCGGTCCATGAATGGAAACAACTGCTACTACTACAGAGAAACCTGTGCGGGTAGCAGTCGCCTCCACTATGCCGGCTTGGAGAGACGAACATGTACTATCTTAGATTGACAGTGCACACTCCTCTCGCTATACCTGGCTACTTTCAAACTATTCCCGAAACGCGACAAAGTCACTTCACGGGTGTTACATTCGAAAGTGGTGGTACTACCCCAGGACGGCAGACTGGACGAATAACCCTCATCAGTCTGCCTACCACTCTTAAATATATTATAAATGTCTTATTATTTTAAAAAACAGTATTTATTATTATGGCACAGTTTATCGTTTATCTTATTTTTATGCGTATAATTATAATTATGTATTTGTATGTAATATTAAAAATATGTTATATTATTCATTCAAGTTTTTATGACAAAATTAATAAAAGAAACCTCATTTCCAATTCATTGGTATATCCATTTGAATGGAATGTATCATCGTAGTCTGGTAAAGAATATTTGGTCCTCCTCATCATCAGAATCTTTGGCATTAATTGAAGAAACAACTTTTTCATCCATGGTGACATTGTATGGGTAGATGGCGATCTAAAACAAAAGTAGTACGTTTTTAGATTTAAAAAAAATTATACGTATGGAAAATTGCGAGATTTTTAATGGTTTAACACATGAGTGGACATACGATGCATTAAACCAATAAAGGACACGAAATAAATAAATAAAAATCACAACAAAATTAGCAAAATTTTTAATTAAAATATTATATAGGGCTCGTTATATCGAGCTACTTCCAAGCTGATCCCGAAACGAGACTTTTGTATGACCTGATGTTAACCTTTAATTATGGATTTTTTTAACACTAACATGGACATGAGGTCTCACAGACTCCGTCCGAACTTTGAATTAATATAACTTACTTGTAACTAACTCACTAGATGATACAACTTTCTTTCGGATCAAGCACCAAGTGACTAAATTCGAAGCTACATAGACGTTCAGTCACAGAGAGGCGCGGGAAGTGTATGATTCCCGAAAATCGAAAAGCACGAAAGGTCTGTGAGACCCCATGTCCATAGTTAAAGGTTAACATAAGTTAAAAGAGTGGTAGGCATGGTTATTAGCCCAATCTGCTGTCCTGCAGTTGTATCACCACTTTCAAGTGAACTAACGATTTGGGATCAGTTTGAAAGTAGCCACAGTATAACGAGAGGACTGTGAACTGTCAACCTGTATGGTAGCCGTCAACTCAAACCGGCAAAGTGGAAGCAGCTACTGCCTGCAGAAATTTCTCTGTGGTAGCAATTGTTTCCATTCATGGACCGCACTCTAACTTAACAATAATGCCGAACTACTAAAAAATCGTTTTGCCAATTTAAATTGATGTTTTGTAAAGCGTGTTGAATATTAAAAACGGGTTGATAGGATTGAAATTTCATTGTGAAAACTATCCGAGATCTAACGACTGCGGCATAATTCAACACCGGCTATTGTCCGACGTTACAACAATGGGATCGCTGGTGAAATTTATCACACGCTTTTGTATATGCGTTTGCAGTATATTGTGTTAAGTTATTATTTTTTAATTAACAGCTAATTTCTTTTCACTTGACATGTTAAAAAATAAATAAAACAAAAAAGCAAAAAAATATAGTATCGTATAAAATTTACTGGCAACCTGGACTGTGTAAAATCATCTCATCGAGCTGGCATAGCTGAGGCGACTTTTGTTTTATTACATTTCTCTATAATAGCGGTTGTCTCAATTGTCATGGTAACTGTCTAACTTTTTTTTATTGCAAGGTTTTTTTTAGTTATAAGCTTATTTAATGCAATGTCTAATAACATCACTTAAAAAACGCCCAGCCGTCTATCAGTTGTGAGTTGAATAATAATAATAACAATAAATACTTGGACCGTATCAGCATGACGTATTCAACTTCTGATTCGCGGGGTAGTTTTTTTGTCTTTTTATGTATATATACGTAATATTGTAAGCGTCTGTTATAGATTTCCTTTCATGTCAATAATAAAATATTATTTCCGAATATATACAAAATTAAAAAGCTCAAAGCTTTAGCTTAATCCCGCTATTGTTGGCTATACGAGTAGTAGTGACAATTTAACAAAAGCCACTCGATTTATTACCTATCGCATATATTATTGGGGCGCGTTCATATGTAAACTATACACGATACGTATCTACATTATATTGTATGTATAATATGTATTTATATTAGAGCTCGGCATTTGACACACTCCGCCTGATGTTAGGCTAGCGCCGGAACGGAAAGAATTGCTATGACACAGGAAAGCTGGCTGGCCTAATAACAATCATCAGTCCGCTTGAGTGTTTGGCGCGCTTTTGCCCGGGAAGGTTGAGGTGTTTTTTATCCCTTTCCTTAATTAGTTTAGTGGTTATTATTGTGTAAAATTGGTGTTATTTTGCGTAATTTTATTCTGCGCATGTGAGTAATTGTGGAAATATTAAAATTCACTCTATATGAGGCAACGGAAGCGGTTTTTTTGTGGTTATCCCACGCCGCGAAAACGCTCATATTGTGACGTGACCGGGTGAATTGCCGCCAAATACTCCAAGAAAGCGTCAAATTGTAAAACACTATTGCAATTTGATGCAAAAACTTCAAGAATTTACTACTCGACATTGGGAGGACATTTAACAAAAGAAAAAGAAGAACAGTCTGCTTATCATTCTTTTAATTAATGCCTAGATAGACAGAGCGATCAAAGTACATAGTTACATTGGTTACAGAATTTGAAGACGAGTCTCATCGATCGTAAGTTCCCATACCGCTAGACCACGGTCGCTCCAGAATAAAGAATGGTATTGAAGACGTATTTGTGCTGTCTATTTCGCTAAATTCTGACATTCTGATAGTATGCATTTTCCTAGGCGACTACTGCCTACAGAAATTTCTTTGTTTCCATATTGTTCATTGTGTTCATTTTCATAATCCGCGCTCTCGCTTAAGCGTTGTCATATGTTGAGCAATAATAAAAAAATAGCCCAGGTAACTGGTACCGACAGGAATTTGAAAGATTTGAACACAAATTTCGTCCATTCGGACACGTCATATAATTTAACATTCTTACCTAAAATGGACATTTAAAACGCAGACGGTCATCCAAACACTAAGCGATACCAAGATCATAGTGAAGAGCAGATACTTTCCTAACAAAGGTATGGCCAAAGAAGTCGGTGGAATGATTTCAGCGAGCAACAAGAAGAACACAGTCAGTGACAGAAGAATTGAAATGCAGAGTGATATCTGTGGACAAAAATTTAGATTCACAATAATGCTACACTAATCCGTTTTGCAGCATGTCCTGGGCGAACTCATTAACGGAAATAACTATCATAGTCGTCAACCCCAACCCCTACATACCGGCTCGAGGAGTCAAACGAAATTTCTACAATTGACTGAATCGAATACGCACCTTTTCACCAGAATCTGAAGGTAAATAAAATACAAGCACAGTTAAGAATGTTAGTCCAACGCAAGGAATAATCAGGTTTACTGTGTAAAACAAAGTCTTCCTTCTCATTGTGAGCTTAAAAGTTATATCTAGAAATAATATATTGTATTATTAAACAAATCAGTAGGTAGTACCACCACTTTCAAGTGACTTAATCGTGTTCCAGGATCAGCTTATGAGTAGCCCCAGTACAATGAGAGCGGTGTGCACTGCTACTATAGACTTTATTTACTACTATTTATCTCCTCAAGTCGGCATAGCGAAGGCGACTGCTGTCTTCACTCTAGCTGAACATCAGGTATTTGTAACACCCGTGAAGATAACCTTGTCGCGTTTTGGGATTACTTTAGAAGTAGTCAGGCACAACCAGAGGAGTGTGCACTGCGAAGTGCGAAGGCAACTGCTGCCTGCAAAAATTTATCTGTGGTAGCAGTTGTTCCCGTCCATAGACCACACTCCTAACCTAACATCAGGCGGATTGTTGTCATGTGCCGAGCTATGATAATAAAAAACCTGAGAATGGTTCAGCGCAGCATGGATAATATTCCTCATTTCTTGTAGCGGGCACTTCCAAGATATCCCATTCGACTGATAAATAGAATTCACTCAGGTCAATTCCAACATGAACCAAACTGCTGCCTGGTGACTGGTCCATGTGTTTTAGATCTACCTGTGTGAAGAAAACGACGATTTTACAAATTTTGTGAAATCAATAAAATCAAGAAAAATCTAGTTTAAAAATAGTTTATAATGCCAATCAACATGGTCGATTACAATTCATAGCAAATTTCTGCAATAACTTTAATATACAGCACAACAGAACTTTCCAAATGAAAGTGCATAAAAACAACACCTCGTACTATAATCCGATTACTGTATGTGTAGGTTGTACCCTGATCGAAAGTGACAAAGACCTGGACATATTTAACACCAAACTGAAGTCCTTTTTTATAGTAGCTCGGCATGTGACAACACTCCGTCTAATGTAAAGCTAGAGTGCGGTCCATGAATAGAAACAACTGCTACTACAGAGAAATCTGTGCGGGTAGCAGTCGCCTCCACTATGCCGGCTTGAGGAGACGAGCATGTACCATCTTAGATTGACAGTGCACACTCCTCTCGTTATACCTGACTACTTTCAAACTATTCCCGAAATGCGACAAAGACACTTCACGGGTGTTACATTCGAAAGTGGCGGTACTACCCCAGGACGGCAGACTGTATCAGACATTGTATAATTCCATTTTTTTAGTTTTTATTAGTTGTTAACGTGACATTTATGTTTTCTATTAATATGTTCACCGTGTACAATACGCTTTGGGCCACATTCTAGTTCAGTTATTGTGATTTTCCTGTTGTGTATTTTATGCTGACTGTAGCCTGTTGTTTTTACCTAATATTTAAAATAAATAAATAAATATTTAAAGTATATTACTGACCTGAGCTCCATTATAAGTCCAAGAACCAAACTTCATAAAGCAAGTTTGTTCATCAAAAGGAAAGTACTCCACGTTAATTTCACAAGATGATTTGTAAATAGCGGGAGGTTTCCAGTTCACTTCCCCCGTATATTTTAAGGTTGCTTTGGTCATTAGTGTCACCTAAAAAAATCTACTTTTATTTCGAAATTATTTTATAGTCCGGGAGGCAACAACATTTTGGAGTTAGCCATTTCATTAAGGCTGATTTTCTCTTATATAGTTGTTTATTACGTTAACATATACAGGGTGAATTTTTCAAGTGGGCTTTCATGGCCAAATCCTAAACTATAAGAGATATCGAAAAATGCTGAAAGGAGTCTCGATGCCGATTTTGATGAAAACTAAAACTGCATTATTAGATTTTTGATAAATCCATTTTCCCGGCCAGGAATCGAACCTGTTGATTTTGAAAAAAAAATACACTCTGTATTATTGCACCATCCGATAGTGTTCCTGATAAGGATCAAATTCTGGGAAGTAATGATATACGGAAAATCAAAGAAAAGTGTTGATTTTTAACAAATTGTCTCTTATTTCCATTCCATTTGCCGTATATCATTACTTCCCAGAATTTGATCCTTATCAGGAACACTATCGGATGGTGCAATAATACAGTGTGTTTATTTTTCTTCAAAATCAACAGGTTCGATTCCTGGCCGGGAAAATTGATTTATCAAAAATCTAATAATGCAGTTTTAGTTTTCATCAAAATCGGCATCGAGACTCCTTTCAGCATTTTTCGATATCTCTTATAGTTTAGGATTTGGCCATGAAAGCCCACTTGAAAAATTCACCCTGTATACGAAAGCGCTACCGAAGTGTCTCCCACTACTAAAAAAAATATTGAATTAAAAAAGCTAAAACATTATTTAATATATTTTTCGTAAAGTACACTCAGCTCATTGTTTTTTTACTAAAATTTCAAAATAATTACACGTATCCGTGTATTTTTTTATTGTAGCTTTCATTGTAGACTCTCAAGCAAGCAGCAGTCGCCTTCGCTATGCCGGCTCACTCACAATGCACACTCCTCTCGTTATATATGGCTACTTCCAAGCTGATGATACGAGATAATTGTTTAAGAATATTATTATACATGTTTTTCTTTATATTAAATTAATATTTACCTCATAATTACCGTCCCAATTATTATACAAAACAATATCGGGTAACCAAATATGTTCAGATGGTACATACAGCATTTCTAATCCGCCGTAATCTTCAGGATTCCATTGTAGTTTATAATCGAACCATTTCTGAAAGTTAACATATTGATGATGATTATTTCGAGATTTTGTTATTTACTCAAAACAAATAGCTAAAAATAAATAAAGAACGGTTGAACTGAGCTAGTGGTGAGGTCCATCCCTTACTGCTAGACCATAGCCGCTCATATTAAGCCGGCATAGCAGAGACGACTGTTACCTACGAACATTTCTGCTCAAAGCAGTTGTTAACTGTTGTTGTCTAAATTAACAGGCAGATTTCCGTCACATGTCGAGTTACTACAAAATAAATCTTTTACCTGTTCTACCCATAAATTAGTTGTCATGACCTGATTCTTCAAATTAACTTCCATTAATTGTGACAACTTTAAACCGAGACGCACAGTCAATATGTCACTCACATTCGTTACTGGTCGAATTAAACGGTTATAATTACTTAATAGGTCATCGTATAAGCGTTTTACATCCGGATTTGCTTCTAATAATTTAACACCTGAAAATTAAAATTAAAATATTCTTTATTTTGTTTGAAAATTTGTACACCGTGATCTTAACACGTTGCAGGATCAGTTTGGAAGTAGCCAGCTACAACGAGAGGAGAATGCACTATCAACCTGGATTGTGCACATTCATCTCTTAAAGTCGGCATAGCGGTGGCGACTGCTTCTTGCAAAAATTATCTGTCGTAGCAGTTGTTTCCGTTCATGGATCGCACCTTTATTTAATTAAACATGAATGCAATTGAAAGGCAATCGGTTACTCTTTAGTTACTCTTTGTAGGTATTAAGATCTTAAGAGATAGATAGTCTAGGTAAAATATATAAATTAAGATCTCAAAAAATATGTTTTTAAAAACTTACCAGAACAAGCTCGTAAATAAATTAAAACTAATACACAAATTTTCAACTGCATTTTGAGGTTTGTTTAATAAAATTCACTGTTTTTATCAAGTCTACGGATTGCCCATTGCAAGAGGATGCTGTGAAATTTTGCGCAAGCGTAATCAATACTAAACACGCGAACGTAGCACTGCTACGAGAAACGGCGTAGCGACGAACTACGACCGCGTAGTCGTATGATTGGTTAATTCCGCTAACCGACAATAGATGGCAGGGTCTTTATTAATTTAAATTTTTCATTTATAACGTTTACATAGAAAAAATAATATTAATATACAAAAATAGTTTATTAATACGTTCTTAAAATTACGAGTATTTCTTAAATTATAAAATGAAGACAAGAGAAATAACTTAAATTGAGAGTCATTATCTTCCTCCTGTATTATATTGGGAACTTATTTTGTAGTAAAAGTTTGAAAGGATTTCCTCGAGATCTGAAACAATATATTATTCATAGATATTTTGTACAAAAATCGACAAATATTTTTAATTAGGTACCTAAGAACGTATGGCAGTGCAATAATCTGAATAAATATATAGAATAATAACCTTCGTAATGTAAATAAATTATTTAAATTTTATATTTCAAAAAGTAGTAAAAATTGTAAAAGATGGATGGATGGATGTATACAAAAATGCAACTTTATACCGTGCTTTTATCCTGATGCAAGTGTTGCAGTTTTCCAATAAAAATACATACAATAAATAATTATGTAGTTATGAAAAAACGAATATTTATGTACATTGTACATGCTAAACAAATGAATATTAAATATATTTGATATTTATCATTTAGTACCTTATCAGTCAAAACGAAGGAGTACCCCCAGACACACGTGTGTGAATGCCTGAAAGGAGGCTTCGACTATGTTTCGATATGACTGGAATGTCATCGAAACATAAGAAAAATCAATTACAGCTTTTGTTGTGTTGTGTCTACAGATTATCAACTAGTTTTTTGTGTCGCTCTCCGCCTTGTTAAGCTAGAGTGCCATCCATGAGAGAGGATACAACAGAGAAATGTCTGCAGACAATAGTCATCTCCACTATGCCGGCTTAATGGAACGAGTGTGCATCGTTGGAATAATAAGGCACACTACTCTCGTTATACCCTGCTACTTTCAGCAGATCCTCAGTCTGCCTATCATTCTTTTCGTATTTATTTAATACATTAATTAATTGTATGTCAAATATTATATTCACCTCTGTGTCTATATTTAGGTACAGGCCATAAACTGAGTGGAAATGTATTAGGCATTCTTCTTACAATAATCGTCTTCTGCTGGACCATATTTGATTCTGAAATAATGTAAAATAAAAAGAATGTGACGGCATAGTAACGGCCACCGTGTAAACAGTTTTCCAGTCGTCAGTGCTTATAGACCTCTATTGTGCTTATCATCAGGCCAGTCGTGGTCATATGTCGTGACATGTTTTAGCTATTTTTTTTTTTTTTTTTTTTATTGTAGCTCGGCATGTGACAACACTCCGCCTGATGTAAAGCTAGAGTGCGGTCCATGAATGGAAACAACTGCTACTACAGAGAAACCTGTGCGGGCAGCAGTCGCCTCCACTATGCCGGCTTGAGGAGACGAGCATGTACCATCTAGATTGACGGTGCACACTCCTCTCGTTATACCTGGCTACTTTCAAACTATTCCCGAAACGCGACAAAGTCACTTCACGGGTGTTACATTCGAAAGTGGTGGTACTACCCCAGGACGGCAGACTGGACTAATAACATCATCAGTCTGCCTACCACTCTTGCTAAATTAAAAAATTTATTTTGATCGTTTTAATTCAAAGATACGAAAGCTTTGCAACCAGGCTCGCACCGCCCAAAACTGTTACAAAACTTTCGTAACGTTTGCGGCGGATAAAAATAAACAAAATAAATATTTTAATTTATTTAAAACATAAAATACATTACCCAATAAATTAATCAAAATTTTTGAATCATTTTCGTAGTTCCATTCAATCTCGATTGTTATATTTTCTCACGTCTATCATTTATTTCAATATATTTAGGAAAATGACAGTTATTTGTAAGTAAATAAAAACTATAATCGTATAATAAATGTAGGTCTACGGTTATATAATATTATTTATGTTGTGAGGGGCCGGTAGAACTTACATCATTGCAAATAACATTATTACGAAACATGAACATACGCGTGCGTCATACGAGTACACTTTTTCAATTACAACAACCGAAAGTTTTAGTTTAAGCTAAACATAGACAAAGTTTTTATCAAATTTCGCCATAAGATTAATCGACTTCTATTAAGGATGATTTAATGATTCCCACCACTGGTCGCCCTTAAAAATATAAAATAAAAAAATTTTTTTTTAAACATACGAGTATTGTCAAATGTGTTACGAGTATATAGTAAATTTATTATTAAATTTAAAAAAACTCTACATAAAGTTCTAACCGATATCTAGTGGTCTATATTTCCTTGTTTCTATATTTATTTAAACGTATAATATATAAAAAACAATATGATGGTGGTAATTAGCCCCTCCTGCCGTCCTGGGGTACTTACCACTTTCAAATGACTTGTCGCATTTCGGGATCAGTTTGGAAGTAACCGAGTATAACGATAGGAGTGTGTACTGTCAACCTGACATTCCATTTGTCTCCCCAAGCCGGCATAAGGAGGCGACTGCTGTCTGTACATTGTTTCTGTAGCGGCAGTTGTTTCCGTTCGTGAACCGCACTTTAGCTTAACAAAAGGCGGAGGGTTGTCATAATATGTCGAGTTACAATAAAAAAAATAGGTCACACTGGTCCCAGAAGGGTGAAAACATTCGCTGGTATAACAATGTCAAGTGTATCCTAATGGTGGCAATGAGTGAGCCATTGACGCCAGTTACCTAGTAATAAGATGTCGTGTGACAAAATGACTTTACTTATCAATAATCCAACAAAATTACATTTGCGATCTAATACAGTAAAAATATATAACAAGACAATGGCTAAAGGGATTGCAAATCCGGTAATAGTCGGACATCTTTGTAGTAGATAGCATAAGTATTATTTAAAAAGCTAAACAAGTTTTTTTTGTGTCTGACGTTTATAATTGTATGTTTATGTTTTCCTTGTCCTGATATCCATAGTAGCTATATCTCCGTTAGATTATGTCTTTACAAAGAAATTTAAACTCCCTTTTTTGATCGTAGCTTGGCATATAACACTCCGCCTGATGTAAAGCTTGAGTGCGGTCCATGAATGGCAACAACTGCTACCACAGTAAACCTGTGCGAGCAGCAGTCGCCTCCACTATGCCGGCTTGAGGAGACGAGCATGTACCGTCTAGATTGACAGTGCACACTCCTCTCGCTATGCTTGGCTACTTTCAAACTATTCCCGAAACACGACAAAGTCACTTCACGGGTGTTACATTCGAAAGTGGTGGTACTACACCAGGACGGCAGATTGGGCTAATAACCATAATCAATCTGCCTACCACTCTTTAATAGTGCCTAAAGTACATATAAGAAAGTTACATTGGTACCGGTCAGAATTGGCGAGGTTCGAACACGGGTCACATCGATCGTGAGAGACAACGGCCGCTCCTTCCCATAAATGAAAAAATATTACTGCTGTTTAACCCAAATATTTGTATTACGTTTTATCATTACACAACATGTCGGCCCCCTGTTATACCAATGACCCCATTCTCGGGTTACTTACATTTGACTCCCAATACAAGGTGTCGTGAACTAATTCCATTACTCCCGTAATATTTGGGGCAGGCGTTACATGTGGACTTAATTTTTAATATCGACGCCTCTTCGACTTTATTATTACACAAAAAAAACGAATATACATTTACATTACAAATATGTATATATTTTTTATTTTAAAACGTCATATGACTGCACACGGCCTGATGTTAAGCTAGAGTGCGATCCAGTCACATCCGCTATGCCGGCTTTGTGAGATGTCTCTTCACACTGCGTTTGAAGGATCCCATGTTATAGGAAGGAGGAAAGACGTGGCTGGGCGTTAGCGTGTGGATTTGTATATATTATAAAATAAAAATATAATAATTAAAAAGTACCTAAGTATTGTAAGTTTGTCTTTTATTGATGGCATATTAAAATGCTAGATTTGTTATTATAATAATAAAATATAATAAAGTTTTCAGAATCGAATATACATCCTTCACCTGCACGCAGATATAACGAGATGAGTAGGCACTGTCAACCTGGATGGTGTACATTCGTCTTCTCAAGCCGGTATAGCGGAGGCGACTGCTGCCTGTAGATTTCTTTGTACTAGCAGTTGTTTTCAGACGATATTAAGCTAGTGTGGTTGTTACTACCCCAGGACGGCAGACTGGGCAAATAACCATCATCAGTCTGCCTACCACTCTTCAATTAATTCTGACCGAATTATTATTTTTTAAATATTTTATTTTAATTTTAAGCCAAAACTTAAATAAAAATATTATTTAATGAAATATCTACTTAAATATGAAACTTACCTAAATTTTTGCTTTCCGTTTTGGGTGGCGCAGGCGCAGGTAGTGCGACTATCAGTGCGCATAAACACAACAAAACTAGGCTTGTAAGCGACATCCGCATGCTTTGATATCCACGCTATCACTGATAAGTCTATTTGTATACGGTAACAGACCCTACACAAGGGCTACCATTCATGTTAATATTGTGTATTAATAATTAAATTAATAGCTAATTTATAGGTTAATTGTAATTTTTATCAGGAATTAATTGATTAAATTAAAGGATTAAATGTGGTTTATTTTATCCGGCGCACGTTTTAAAGCTTTGCAATCATAGTAATCGCAATGAGACTGAAATTAAATTATTCACGATTTGGAGTATGGAATGTTCCAGATATGATTCCGGTCACTAAATTTCCGGCTACCTAATTTTCCATAATTGTATGTTCTGTTTTTTTTTTTGCACAATAAAGAGTTTTATTATTATTATTAAATTCTTATCTGTTACAAACATTATTTTATAAATAATTTAGTTTTCTATGTTGATTAATAGAGGGTATTCACAAATTACTTATTCTGCTGACTGCTTTGCTCTTTGCGGCTGTTTAAACGCCAAACCTGGACGTCGGGGACACTAGTTGCGAGGTCCCCTCAGGCGCGGGGCTTAACATTGGCGACCTTTCATTTCCCAGCCAATTAAATGCGCTTTTTTAGCTTTAACGAATAACTATTATTACTCTACCCACCACTATATAGAACTATTATTATTACTTAAACCATTTAAAACGCAATCTAGAATAGCCATTATCACGAGGAAGTAGGAAACGAATTCGTTTAATAGTTAAGTGGTTGCAACACGGAATATAATCGTAGACAGATTACCAGGATTGTAGGAGTACAAATAAGGAAGTTTGTTGCATGATTGAACAATAATCATATCAGTCCCTATGCTGCGTAGTACATATAGGATTTCCTGGCATAGAAAATTATGGCTCTGAGTGACTGTCAGCGGCAATAAAGAAGCAAATACTATTTCTTCTTCGATTAGTTGCCTTTGTCCAGTCTAACATGTAGTATGTACTTATGGTCAAATTACTATTATTTTTATATTTCAGTTATTAGTCCTCAATAGCAACTGAAAATTACTCGTATATTGTTTATCTATTCGATAACAGATGGCGCTACTCAATTTAAATAAATAATAACCTTTCTAAACGACAAATTGAAATTGTCAAAACATAAAAAGTCAAAATTAAAAATTCAAAGTAAGTTTATATAAAATGTTATTTTTAAATGAGTATAAGATATCCCAAAGCATGCCTGTTTACTGATAAACCACCATGCAATCTTGAGAAAAGTTTAAAAAGAACTGTGAAAGAAAACCGATCGTTAAATAAAAAGTTATTTGAAGCCACAGAAAAGCAGCATCAAGAAATGTGTAGAGCCATTAAATTAAAACTAAAGAATTCAAATTTAAAAACTAAACTCTCTGAAGTAAGAGACGAAGTAACAAAATTAAAAGAATTAAACGAAAGATTACACAAAATAATGTAAATAATGGACCGTACTTGTAAGTGTAAAATATCGGAATTAGAAATCGAAAATGAGCATTTAAGAAAACACATTGCCATTGCAAAGCAAAAAAGGAAAGAAGCGAGACTAACTGCGCAAATATTGGCAGAAGAAAACTTTAATTTACAGAACTCTTTATGTAGCACCTGTTTGGAAATACGCAAACTTAAGTTAGAAAATGAAAAAATGATTAAAGTTAAAGAGAAACAGAGAACCTATCCCTTGTTTTTACTTCCATAATACTACCCCAGCTCCTTTTTTAGCTATACTCGTAGTACTATGTATGACCTGCCCCCAAAGTAGAACTCCCTGTACACGTAAACACATAACACCCAGATCCAGAATAAATATGATAAATCGGGTCTGTAATGGCAGCAGTACAATGATCACTAGTGGTCATTGTTCAACGGTAAGCCGATGTTCAGACCGATGCCAAAGTCGCCGAATTCCGAGCAGTACCAATGTAATTTTTTTAAGTACTTTGGTCGATCAGAACTATGTTGTCATAAAATAGTAAAAAAAAAAATTTTTTTAAAACTATGCAGGCTGCAAATACGTATGTCTAGTTCCTCAAAACCCTCAGAACAATAATTTTTTATATATAAAATTATCTTACATAAAATATATTACACAGAAAAACGAAAAAACTGTAGTTTAAAGTCATTTATTATCCTTAAATGCCTATTCCCTCATCATCTTCTCCTTCTGGCGCGCCAACTTCTTTTTGGAGAGTTTTTTCTTAGCTGGTGCATCATCGGTGGGAGCTGCACGAGCTACTGCATCTTCCCGTTCACTCAAACATACTTCAATATGACATGGTGATGACATGTAGGGATTGATACGACCGTGAGCGCGGTATGTACGTCTGCGCAAGCATGGGGCACGGTTTACCTGCAAATAATGTAATAAATAAGTACTTTGAATTTCATACTTAAATGTACCTATTTTTTATAGCAGGAGTTCATATTTTTGGTGGTATATGTTGGGTTGGATCCAAGATTTTAAAAAGTACATGTTGCTACTTCGATAATTTCAATATTTGTGTAAATAAAATGTAAGTAAAAATGTTAAAAAGAACAATATATCATTCTTCAATCTACACAATTTACTAATAATTTATGCCTTTTAGAAAACAGCTTACGTTAATATGAAACACACCTGTCAAGCAAAAAAGGCAAAATGGTACACTAAAAAATTTATCAGGACTGCTAAATTGGTTAGAAATTTAAATCCACAATACTTTGATTTACTCTAGCTAACATTAAGTACAACTACCACTATATATAAATATATAGCAATAGATACGTACTTTAGTCATTTAAACATATGATACATGATTTAGTGAATAAATAATGAAGATAAATGTTCGAACCCCTACTCTGTTAGGTCAAAATTAAGTCGCGGTCCTTTGACCGTGAGTGACAGTCTCGTATGGGACGCACTGCTGGAGTTGCTGGTCTTCCAACAGACGCGTCCTCAGGTGGTGGATAAAGGGTCCCGGGATACCTCCCTGAGGTACCCCGGCGCGAGCCAAAACCAGCAAGGTGGGGTTGTCTCCTAGAGTCACACTCTGCTTTCAGAGAAGACCTGAGTGAGAGACCACCCTTCATCACAGGGTGGAGGTGGTAGTGTGTACCAAGCGTTATCACCTTCGCCCCGAGCCAAGAGCCGTAATCCCAAAACAAACAAAATATTTTACAAGACCATAAACGTAATACAACCCAGTAGACAATAGATACATTTTTGCAAAAAAAAATGCATAATGTAACACTACCCCATGTGTTTTTAAAATTAAAGTATGTATTGATTTGCATTTTGTACTAAACGTGACCCCCTTATTTCACTTAATGCGAGTTTTTGCGGAATGTATCCCTCATGTAAAGCGGGGTATTACTGTAACAGAATAGATTTTTTTTTTATTGCAGCTCAGCATGTGACAACACTCCGCCTGATGTAAAGCTAGAGTGCGGTCCATGAATGGAAACAACTGCTACTACAGAGAAACCTGTGCGGGTAGCAGTCACCTCCACTAGGCCGGCTTGAAAATGGTGGTACTACCCCAGGACAGCAGACTGGACAAATAACCATCATCAGTCTACCTACCACTCTTAAGATTATAGTATTCTTACCTGAATATGATCAATGACAAGCCTGTCAACATCGAGACCTTTCAAGTCAGCATTGGACTCTGCATTTCTTAACAATTGTAGTAGAAACTCGGCAGATTTCTTTGGCCATCTACCTTGTGTTGTGCCAAATTGCTTAGCTTGAGCGCATCTACCCACACCACCATTGAAACGGCGGAAAGGTATGCATTCCTTCTGGTCAATAACATTCTTGAGGTAACGTACTGCACGTCTTAAACCCAGCTTACGAATTGCCATTGCAGTTTCATATGTGTTCTAAAAATCAAGGATCAATTTATAGTTGAATAAAAAAAAGTTATTTATTTGTAGATAAAGCGCCAATATTGCTAATAAATTAAGATATTTTTAGTGCGTAATTTATCGGGCAGAATGGACTTCAATGCTTTTCTGTGCCCTATATTAAGTTTCAATCAGAAATTAAGCATCTAAATAGCAAATGCATGTGGTGTAAACAATAATTTCGTGGTTATAAATAAAAGCTAACACGTACCTTGAAGTGAACACGAAGATTTGAGCCACGAGCCTTGCATGACTTGACTGGATTATCAGGTTCCCGAGAGTAACGACCCATTTTTACTTCTGAAACAACACATTTTGTCGGCTTAGTTGCGAACACTGCACTGCCATATAGGTTAACTCAAATAGTAACAAAAATGAACACAACAACGAAATATGCACACTGGTGTAAAGGTTTTGTTCCATTAACAATTACCATCGTAAGATTTAGCATAATAGTTATTGATTTATATGATGAAAACAGATTAAAACACAAAACCAACCTCTCAGGAGAAATATTTAACAGGAAAGGGCATAGACAACATTTGACATTGACATTTTTAAAAGTGTTGTCAAGAAAAAAACTTCTCAAAAAGATCAAAAGGCAAAGATCGTAAAAAGTTTTATCTTCTCTAAAAAAGTATACAAATATAATTTATTTTATAATTTATTTAACATTCTAATGTTTGAATTAGTATTATAAAATAAAATTAAAACTTATTCTTAAACTTATTCTTATTAAAACTTAAACTTACTTATTCTCCACCAATAAGATCGTTAGATTTGAAAAAAACCTCCGCGGCCAAAATAATATGGTCTGATTGATAGAGATGTACGACGTGGTAGCGTAAATGTAAACTCATACTTGACCCTCTGAGGGTGACTCATACTTGGTGGAGTATCTCGTATTACGCTGTCACAGCGTAAATGTAACCTGGTACTTGGCCCTTTGATGATTGTATTACAATACCTACAATTTTTTTATTACGTTTCAGTTTGACAGCCTCGCAATATGGTAGAAAACGGAATATAAACGTTGTAATTACGCCGCAACAGCGTAACCGATATCTCTCCACCAATTAATACCCGTGGAATGGCCTCGCGTTTCGGGAGCATAACCCCCCAGGTATAGCGAGAGAAGTGTGCACTGTCAATCTGGATGGTGCATACTCGTGTCCACTCAAGCATAGCGGAGGCGACTGCTGTCCGTAGAGATTTCTCTGCAGTAGCAATTGTTTCTTTTCATGAATCGCACTCTAGCTTTACATCAGGCGGAGTGTTGACATATGCCGAGCTACAATATAAAATGTAATTATTACTTTCACAGCGACAACGACCGTTAAACGTTTACTTTTACTCCACACGCGTTGCAATATCATGTAAATTCATATTCTTATCGTTAAAAGGGTGGCTGATCTCGAAAAATAAGATACATTTGACGTTAGCAACGTTGGTTTAAGGTTAGTTTAACCTTAACCGTAACCAAGATTCGCTGGTTACGGTTAAAGTAACCGTCAAAAATGACAGGCGCGGCGATGGTGCAACTCGTGTGGTGTAAATGTAAACCATAATATAAACGTAACAGTTACAAGTTAGTTTAACCGGCCTTCTGGTGCAAACGACCCTAACACTGTATTGAATAGTTATTTTCCTGGCAAATAGTAAATATAATATAGGGAATAGGTAAAATAAAACAGCATAACTTCTTTGCATATTATTCTTTTTATATATTTTTTTTCATCAGTTTAAATGGAAAATACAATTTATTTATTCATAATGTTGTCATTTAATTGTAAACAAATATATTATAAAAGATTTACATATTACTATCAAAACAAATATTCACAAAATGGCAGACTAACTAAATAAACTTAGTTGTAATAACATCAAGCATGCGAACAATTGCATCTTTTTGAGCTAAAAAAAAGAGGAGAAAGTTTGGCACTGAACCCACAATTCTTAATAGTGACACGATGGCATAAATGCACATTGCAGCAACAAAAAAAAAAAAAACAATCACATAGTCTGTAACAATTTTGAGGCACCTCTGACGACCTGACGTCGAAAGAACAAACAAAAATTAATTATCGTGTTTGTGGTAACTATTTAGCTGCCTTTAACAAAACTAGACCTCCTAATAACAATAAAATCGAGCTCCTTGAATTATATCATCAATTGTTACATGCGAACTAAACATCTTCCATTAAAAAAAAAGTACTCTTATTTTCTGCATTACCCTGCCTTATAAAAACCACAGAATGCTTAGACAGTTGACAATATAATAACATAACGACGGAAGAGGCCGCATCTTAGTACGCGTCTTCCGTCGCAATGGAAATGCCGAAAAGAAAAGTATAATTAATAAATTGTACCTATACTTTGTTTATATACTATATATTTTTTTTACATTTTAATAATTTAAAAACAACCAGTAACTTACTTGGTCGAGAAATTTATATCCATTTTTTTTTTTTGTGTATTTTATATTATGATGAAAATTATAAGCTAATTAACATGAGCCGATGTCAGGATTCATAGCTAGTCGTCGTTTCGCTCGAACTGGCAAGACCCGGCCCGCCCTCGAGCGCTATCCACCGCCTCAATTCAACTACTGCATCTTTGACTCAATGCGTGATATTCCGTGGTCGCATATCGCAGCATCGCTCATGTCGCGGGACGTCAGAGCGGCGCGTCCGTCACCCGTACCTAACACGCTCACTATTTACACGATACCGGGTGAACGGACGCCAAATGCCGCACGGAAGTCGCACGACCACGACTCTATCGACACCAAATTTACAATAACATTTGATCTGTTACACGAAACTCAAAAATTCTATATACTAATAAAAATTAAAGTAAGGTATAACGCCCGCCCTAAGCCGCTATAATATCAACTACTAAATTTACACGAACGTCGCGATCGGCCGACTCGTCACCGGCAATAATGATTATAAATAAAGTAGGCCAAATTCATTGTGTCGAGAACATCGGGCACGAAACGAACCCGGAGAGACGGCTCAGTAACAATTCGCTAAACTATAATAATAAATAATAACTTTTCATAAGCAAATTGGCCGATCGCGCAAGAGTAATATATAACGGAAATGAGTACCTATAGTTACATTACAAAAGCGGATGAAACAAAATGACATAACGGTACGACTAAGTATCGCCTAAAACTGTACAATGATATAGTCTCAGATATCAAAAACCTCTCGTATAAAACGTGACAAAATACAGATTATTTTCTTCTAGAATTTACTTACACGGTAACAATAAAGCACATTACGACAATTTTAACAATACAGCAAGAGATACTGCAATCAAGCACATGCTGATACTTATACGAAAGTCTAGACGTACACAATTGGTCAGTAGTTCACGTTCTAATACAAAGGCTAACACATCTACAGAGCGAACGCATCTACAGGGTGTCTAGTGGCAAGTTAGAAAATAAATACCGTACATTTTTCTAAAATTTCCCAAATATATTGCTTTAGCTTTGTTTTCCGTATTACGGAAGTAATTACCTTATTTTCTAGTCTTTAATCTTATAAACTAGCTTCACTAGTTTTCCGGCTGTTTTCAATATCCCGGTCGCTAGACACCCTGACCTACCCTCACAATACTATTTATACTGACATTTGTTGCACTTTAATATGTATTAAATTCGTTTATTATCACAAAACATGTGTCTCTATGAGGTAGCCAATTAAACAAGGGTGACAGACAGACACGTCGCTCACTAACAATTTGTACAATATATCTTATGATTTAATATTAAAATAAGCCTTTGTTTATTTAGAATTTGAATGCAACCATATAAGGCCACGCGTACACTTCCTTCGTTTCAAAAATATATTCCATTTTATAAAGTGCGTCAATGAACAGTGCTGAGTCAACGGTTCAGACATTGGAATGCATTTCAAAATACCTCTCTCTCTCTCTCTCTCTCTCTAACTAATAACAACCATCGCGACTACCACTACATACAATAACATAAGAAATTAGAATCTCTTCAAAACAAATTATTATATAAAAAAAAAACAAATCATATAGCTTATACTACTGGTAACAACATAATATTTGCCTTTCTGTCGTTATCGCGACGTCATTCCGTGATACAACATGGCCGACGATCACCCACAATGTAACGCAAAATAACTCGGGGTAAATATTTTGATAATGAAATATCCGTCGACTAAGAGGAAAACAATTTATCTAAGATACATCAACAACGTTTCGACGATGAAACAAAATAGGCAACAGATACTTAACAAAAAATACCTTCGAAAAGATAATTAATTAATCAATTTATACAATTTGAGTACATTTACAATTTTGTCCAATAATAAAGTCAATAAATAAAGAAAATATAAATTAGAAGACCGAAAAAGTCAAGAATACAATAATATCTAAAACAATTCCCTATTGAGCATTGTAAACATACTGTTAATAATGAGAATATATTGTTACTTTGAAGAGTACATAAACTACACAGCTCTTACGTGTATTCGGAGTGACTTCTTCAATTCGTTGGGTTAACATTAACCGACTGAGCAAAAATGTCATTATTAACCCCATAGTCTTAACCATTGATATATACATGTGCAATAATGCTCCCAATGTGACGCGATGAGACGACCACAGCCACGTTTAGGTTAGCTGTCAGTTAGTATTTAACTTGACGCCAACATTGTCAAATCGTTGGAAGCTAGTATATACGAGTATTTCAATGGTCCAACAGTTCCCGAGTGGTGTGACGCGGCGCGTCGATCTAACTAAAGTATGGAATTTGACGTTAGACGAATTGACACTACTAATAGAAGAAAACAATTGACACAATTCTAACTTGACACTATTTAATTGACAGAAAAAAAAAATTCAACAACTTTTCATAAAACATCTACGAGTAAAATTCAATAGACAATGTATATATTGTAAAATAACAAATAATTTCATACGAGTTCGTAATATATACAAATACATAACATTAAATGGAAGGAAAAGAAATGTTTCATTATAGGAAGAAAGGGTACGGAATCGCTTGTTCTTTTTTTTTTGCATTTAAAACGAGAAAAATGATACCACTTAACGCTAAACCATTTTAAAAAATTGGACGTTATGTTCAGGACAAAATATATTTATTTTAAGACGGCTTACGGCATTCGGGCCAGGAATTACAATTTACAATTAATGCCTTTGGAATCCTCAACGAACCAAAAAAAAAAAAAAACTAAAAAAAAAACTAAATATTTGTGATAATAATTAATTACAGTTTATATACAAATTGATAGGTATATTTAATCGAATGTGATGATTAACAAGTGAAGATTCCAAAAGACTGGCTGGCATATTTTTTGGCAATATATCCGCTTGGCCCTAATGCGGAACTACGCTAATTTATTGTGTTTCCATTGGAGGGTTGCAAACGATACTTATCTCCTATTGGATGTTTTAAACTGGCCGGTCGTTGGCACGGGACCAAATCATTATAACGTACAACAATAGTAATGCAATGAATAATTAAAATATCATGGCTTAAATGACTAGATAAAGTTTTTTAAACTGTTTTTTTTTTTTTAAAAGGGCAATTGACAAATTGTGTGATGCATTCTAGTGATTTTATTATTGCATTACATTGTCACACGAATAAAGAAAGTTTGGGTCCTTTATTAATGACTGCTTCATGTCCGGGAGGGCAGTCCATTAAAATCAATTAAAATTCTTTGTGACTTAAAAAAACCAGATTATTATTTACACAAATATATAAAAAAACAAAATTGCACAAGGTCGCATTAATTCAATAATTGTAAATAATAATTATTATATATTGAAAAACAAAATTCATCAAATAAAGTCAAGTAAAATTCATCTAAACTTCAATTATAATCCAACCGATTGAAATTGCATTTGCATTATAATAAATATATATTTTTTTTATTATGTAAAGACGAGCTAAAAAAAATGTTCAAAGTTCAAAGGTATTTCAAAGTTTATCTGGTAATAATAATAATAAATTTTATAAAATTCATTGTCTAATATTAAAAATTATACGCATGTGGGGGCAAATTTAAAAACGATAAAACGCGACTCCTCATTCTTTAGTTAGAAATACTCCTAAAATTCCTAAACAAACAACAACGCTAACAAAAAAATAAAAAATACAACATCTGTAAGCGATTTTAGTTTCACAAACTAATTTCAAAACGTACGATCGGCAAGACAAATGGATGGATTGCTAAAAAAATGGGACTACGTCGGGTCCATAATACTAGAGAGAAAAAAAAACATCTACAAGTCAACTATTCTTTGGACTCTCCGTCCGAATTCCAACAAATTGTTCTATAAAAAAAACTCAACATTTTAATGATAGTTCACTTCAAGAACGTATATAATTTTAATATAAGATATATACAAAGAGAAAAAACATATATAACATGGACAACGATATATAGACGGCTATCGAATCGCAATAATATAACGGACGAAAAACAACCTATTTTATATATGGACACTATTAAAATGTCATCTCCAAAAACTTATTTACAAAACTAAGCTCTATATATATATGGAATAAAGCTGATATTGACATGAGCAGTTCGTAATGTGTTTAGTCTAGAATCTCCTGTACTACCTAGTAAAATAAAAAAATAAAAATTGGACTTTTTGACGCAAACAGGAAAACGCAAATTTATAAAAGAACATATAACCAACTTTTTTTGTTGCACAGACATGTGCGAATATAGACAACCAAATTGTGTGAGTGAGACGCAGATATTTACGCAGTCAATTTTAAACGCATTCTTAATTTGGTCAAGTAATATGTTCTGGAAAGTTTAGAAAGATTTTTAAAAAAATAGCGATCGATTGTATCTATATCCCTATTAAAAAGTTTTGTAAATAAGTTTTCAATCCGACAAAGTAATAATTAAATTCATTTAATATTAAGTGTTTAATTGCACTTGTAACGTCGCTTATGTAAGAAACAATAATGAATATTCTAAGTTAATTGTGATAATAGTAGTGTAGGAATATTAAACGCATTTTGGCCTTTAGTTATTTGCAATTAATAATCGCACATTGATCCCTAACGTCAACGGAATAAAGACCTGTTTCGGGTCCACCTATTCGTGTCTTTAGGTCCAAATTTGTTCGCGCTATCATATCCCCTATATACAACAAATACTTTCGCTCAGTATGGATCATATCCTTTACATTTAATTTCTTTTTGCTCCCTGAAAAACCAGAATATTCCACAACCCAATCGTATAAAATATAATATCATGCAATATTCTGTTCTTCTTCTTTTTTTTTCTCGTTATATACACGATCAAAATGCAATTTCTAGTTGTACTAATAAACATTAAGGCTTACACATTAGTTTTTTTACGTTATACCAAACGATTCTCGACTCAATAGCAACAATAAACGCTTGTAACGCGGTCGAGTTTAGTCTGGCAATGATTTACAGTAAAACCGCTATTGTGAAAAGGCTCTTTGTCAATTGCATTCAAAATAGTATCAGAGTAAAATCCGAGATATACATATTAAATATAAAACGCATAGAAAAGTCTACATTAAAAAAAATCTAATTTATAAGGCCTTGAAATCGATTTCGGTTCACGGCAACATCGATCCCAAACATCGAATTCGAGACCATTATTGTTCCCGATTTTAATTACATTTTAATTCAACCACTATTTAATTTATTTCGTATTGCACTGAAAAGGAAATACGAAATAAACAAAATAAAGTAGTTAAAAATTAAAATATAACAACGATAATGTACTCTTTATTATAACAAATACTACTGTAAATTCAATAAATACTTTCAAAAATTTAACATGCACTATAATTCCGGATATATATTCGTGTGACGTATCACAGGCACTATAGTCCGACCAATGAAAGTTGACAATTGGAAATTTATAGAAATTATAATAAACCTTATTACCGTATACAATAAGGCCCAAACTATGTTAACTCAGTACGATTAAATTTACTTTATTTGCTATGGTAATATAAAGTTAGAAAAACATGCAAATATGCACCTTAAGATCGAAGAGTGTATGGATTGTTTTTTTTTAAAATGTCATTTATTTTTCAACTTCTCCGTCCTATTTATTGTCAACTTTTTTTAGCCGATAACATCGAGTACGAGTTTAACGTAAACTATATCGACGAATTTGATTTTTCTTTTCTACATTTAATCGAGAGAAATTGACGTTTCACTCGTACTCAATTAATGCAATTAATTTATTTGTAACTAAAATTTATCTACGTATCCGGCACGACGGCCTCCGCAGTCGAACCGAAGTGTTGCTAGGTAAAAAATGTTGTATGTAAGTGAAAATCAATATAATAAAAAGTCTTATAAATACGAATATATGCAAATGTGGTCCTTCATTGATGTGTAGCCTTTTGATTTCGTGTGTAGATAGTGTGTTGTTTTGTTTCGCTGCAGGTTGAGGGCTTCTGGGGCGTGGACGGTCGTCCTTGGCGGCGTGTCAGTACGCCTGAGTAGTACTTGCCGTATTAATCCGTTCGGGCTTCACGTTACGCTGGAAAAATTCAACATATACTATTTAAAAAAAACAAGCCAACATGTCGATCCCCTTCGTTGAGAGACGTTAATATTATGTGACGTTCTTGAAACCTATTGCCACGTAGTAAGTCTGAAATTCGCTTGATACCAGATGAAATTCAGTTCGCTCAGCTCGGCTTCTTCCTAATAGACGCAGTTTCATAGGAGTCTAGAGGACACCAATCATATTTTGAAGCCTTGACCTGATACCCAATAGTACGAGGTTAGAGCATTGGAGAGGAGTCTGCACTGTCAACCAGGATGGTGTACATTCGTCTCCTCAAGCCGGCATAGCGAAGGCGATTGCTGCATTCAGATTTTTTCTGTAGTAGCAGTTGTTTTCGTCTATAGATCTTTATGTCTTAACATCGAGCAGTTTTGTCATATGCCAAAGTACAATAAAAATACATTGGAATCGTTATTGGTTATGATTTACCTTTTCAAAATCACGGAAACTTACAGTGTCCATCAAATGTGTGCAAGACTTGAAAAATGACAAATTTTACAATTAAATAACTATTTGACCGATCGTGGCGGTTTTAGTGTGACATAGAGTCTTTATATATATTTTTAAGAGAGATGATTGAAGCGAGAGGAATGTGTTAATAGACGATGCACACTCCTCTCCTCGAGCCAGCATAGTGGAGGAGGCGTGAACTATATTTAAAGAGAAAAAGAACTTACAAGATTATCATATTGATAGACCATTTGCTTGATTCGTTGAAGCTTACGATGTAGATAATCGACCCTTCTCCTGTCGCGTTGATACGATGCATCGTTACGCCGACGACGATACTCCTCGACGATACGCTGCTCTATACTCTGAGAAATTATAAAAAAAATTATTAAATAATGCATCCGATGTAACCAGAGTTCGAACCTCGCTAAATTCTGGCCTGAACCAATGTAACCATTTTATATATACTTTGGTCGCTCAGTGCCATCCATATGCCGGCCTGAGGAGACGAGTACGCACCATCTAGATTGACAGTGCACACTCCTCTCGCTATACCTAACTACCTTCAAACTGCACCCGAAACGCGACAAGGTTGCTTCACGAATGTTATATTCGAAAGTGGTGCAAGACTGGGCTAATAACCATCATCAGTCCACTTACCACTCTAATAGTATGCCTATAGCGCACTAAGAGACCAAAGTACATATAACAAACTTACATTGGTACCGGTCAGAATTAATATAATAACATATAATATCGTCGATCGTGAGTTCACGCGTCTGACTGTTAAACCACGACCACACTAAGGTCCGTTTGCACCAGAAGGCCCGTCAAAGTTACTTTAACCATTATTTTTCCATTATGGTTTACATTTACTCCACACGAGTTGCACCATCGTCGCGCCTGTTATTTTTCACGCTTACTTACTAACCAGCGAATCTTGGCAAGTTAAAGTAATCGTCAAACCAATGTCACTAACGTTAAATGTATGAAAAGAAGAATTATTAAGTATTATTTTTTCTGGATCAGCCACCCATTTAACGATAACAATATGAATTTACACGATATTGCAACGTGTGTAGAGTAAATGTTTAACGGTTACGTCGTCGCCGTAAAAGTAATAGTTAAAGTGACTTTAACGGGCCTTCTCGTGCAAACGGACCTAAGTTAAAAGAAAAATGCCCATTATTGGGCCCACTTGATACCTAATAGTTTGGTAGCAAAACAATATTCTAAAAAATCTCTTATTTTTTTATTAATTCATTTTAATTATATCAACACATCATTTACCAATCAATCGACATAAAAAAACTTGAATTATTAAAGCATTTAAAATTATAATAACCTCAAATATTGCATCAGAAAACATCTAATAACTCAATAACCCGGATGAAAAAATTAAAACTGATCGGTAATCTAAAAATCATCGACAAAAAAAATTGTGGGCCCATTTCTCTTAGGTGAATGGGCAATCTCCTTTGTTAATTAATATTACCTGGTGATGCGGCGAATGCGGTTTTGCATCCCGCAGCTCCCTCTCCAGGTTAGAGAACAGTTTAGCGACAGGTGCAAGACGAGCGTGTAACGACCTATATTCATTGTACAATGTACTGAATTCGTCTTTGTACGCGCGTCTCAAACTAGAACTCGTTATTGGCGGATATTGCCTGTAAAACATAACACATTATTATTAGATAGAAATAGCATATGTCATATGCCGAGCTACGAAAATTAAAAAAAAAACACTGCTATTGCGTCGTCTCCGGAAGAACAGATCTACTATCAGAAAAAGTTTGAACGCACCTCTCGATCTCCTCCAAGTCAGTCATATTTTCGTCCGGTGCCGACGATAATTCATTATTTTCTAAAGTTTCATATTTTGTGTCTTTTTCTAAAAAAAGAAAATGTATTTAAATTATTTTAGTTTCTAACCACAGGCGGAATAAGGCCTAGGTAACCCGTCATGGTTAAAAAATAGGCCCGGAATTACAATGTTGCCCAGGGCCCGCTTTAGCCTTAGTCCGCCACTGTTTGTAACCATGTATGTACAAAAGTATAATATATATTTACCTGTGATCCTATTTTGTTCTACTGGGGGACTATTTCCATAACCGTTACTTTTAGCGGGACTGGGGCAGAGATCCTTAACTGTATTATAACTCAACGTGTAGCCATTCTCCTTTTTCACTGAAACTAAAGAAAAAAAAACCTATTATAATCATTCCAAACATTTTACATATTATAGAAAGAAGCCAAAGCCTTATTTGTAATCAAATAAATCAACGATTCCCAAACTTTCGTGCTAGTTAGGAATTAAGTCAAGTCATTACAATCACGCACGAAAATCACAAAACAAAAATGAAAAAAAAACACGAGAAAAATATAAATTTAACTACAAGAAATATTAACATAATGCGATTTTTATTAATTATAGTTTAAATTGATAATATTATTTACACTTTTGATCTTGACTATATTTGGTCGACAAAGAAAACAACAATATACTCAGCTAACGAGTGCCAAGGAACAACTTGTTCGCAGCGCAAGAGTAACGACACGTACTACTCCGTCCATGGTTTGAACGATAAAACCTATTCATAGAGTACATACCAGATCGATCGTCTTCGTTGTCAGAGGCGTGTCTCTCGCCCGAGGAGGCGCCGGAGCCGGCAGTGGCGTACCCGGAGCTGGGTGAGCCGCCAGGAGCCGCGTGCTCCGGACGCCGGTAATGGCTGATGCGTTGCTTCTTACTGGGCACGTCATCCCCGCCTGCCACTCCAGCGACACCCGCGCGTTTGATGCTTGACGGCGAACCGCGCGGCGATAGAGAGTTCGTCGAGTCACTACTACCCGGAGGTGTTAGGTTTTGAGGTTTCCGCCTGCAATTGATGTTTGTCAAATCAGCAAACTGGTTTTTTTTTTTTTTGAGTAGTTAAAAACGTTACGGCTATATTGAACAAAATTAATACGTTTAATATTTTTTATTGTAGCTCGTGACAACACTCCGCCTGATGTAAAGCTAGAGTGCGGTCCATGAATGGAAACAACTGCTACTACAGAGAAACCTGTGCGGGCAGCAGTCGCCTCCACTATGCCGGCTTGAAGAGACGAGCATGTACCATAGCTACTTTCAAACTATAACGCGACAAGGTCACTTCACGGGTGTTACATTCGAAAGTGTTACAAACTACTCTAGGACGCCAGACTGGGCTAATAACCATAATCAGTCTACCTACCACTCTTTAATAGTGCCTATGGGCACCAAATACACTAATTTACTCCTATGACATGTCTAGAAATTATAACGATAAAACTTTGAGAACCAGTAGATTTTCACCGGTTCTCAAAGTTTTCAAGTTCAACAACATTAATGTAATCAACATCAAAAATGACGCAGGTGAATAAATACACAGCAAGCGACTCTCGCCCTTTATTTAGTAGAAATAGAGAACAACATACCTCTTGAGCATACGTTTCTCCTCCTCAGTGTAAAACGGCCAATCTTCATTGACATCATTCCATATATGCCTCCGTATATGATAACAGTTATCCTTAAGTGTACCTATTTGTGGTAGGATCTTATTCATTACCGCCCGTTCCTTATCCTTAAGCCCCTCTGAAAATTGTTAAAACAAAACACGTTACAAAAACAACCAACACGACCCAACAATATGCGCTCGAGTGGGAATCAAATGCGCGGATGTTACCACTAAACGTGTCGACTAAATTCCTCTATTCCTTCCTATAGCATGGGATCTTTCAAGCGCATTGTGAAGAGGCATCTCACAAAGCCGACATAGCGAATGCGACTGGATCCAGCTAGATCACATACTAGTAATAATAATTTTCTATTCTTTATCACAACTTTCAAGTATCCATATATATTTTTTTATTGTAGCTCGGTACATGACAACACTCCACCTAATGTTAAGCTAGAGTGCGGTCCATTAACCTCCGCTATGACGGTTAGAGGAGACGAATGTGCACCAACCAGGTTTTGTCAGTGCACACTCTTCTCGTTATACCTGGCTATTTCCAAACTGATCCCGACAAGCAACAAGGTTACTTAACGGGTGTTACACTTGAAAGTGGTGGTTAGGACGGCAGATTGGATGAATATTTAAAGAGTGGTAGGCAAACTGATGATGGTTATTTGTCCAGTCTGCCGTCCTGGGGTAGTACCACCACTTTCGAAAGTAACACTCGTGAAGTGACTTTGTCGCGTTTCGGGAGTACTTTGAAAGTAGCCAGGTATAGCGAGAGGAGTGTGCAGATGTGTGTGTAGATGGTACATGCTCGTCTACTCAAGCCGCCATAGTGGAGACGACTGCGGCCCGCACAGATTTCTCTGTAGTAGCAGTGGTTTCCATTCATGGACCGCACTCTAGCTTTACATCAGGCGGAGTGTTGTCACATGCCGAGATACATTTAAAAAAAAATCCAAATAACAACTTACCACTTGTCAGCCTCGAATATAATTCCGGCTTCTTGAAGGGTTTCAAAGCCAATAATTGTATAAGTCTTTCTCTGTAATAGAAAATATATTTTGTGTCAAATTTCAGCCCCTCGAATATCTGTTTACTATACTTTGTGACGAACCTATGACCCGCGGGTCGAACACTGCATGCATTTAAATGACTAACGCGTAAAGGGGAATGCCCATTTTTGGGCCCACTTGATAACTAATAGTTTGTTAACAAAATAATATCTTATTTTTTCATTAATTCATGTAAATTATATCAATTAATTACATAAAAAAAACAGATATCTTCAATTATTTATTAAAGCATTTAATATAATAATAACCTCAAAAATATTGCACTAGAAAACATCTAATTACTCAATAACCCTGTTGAAAAAATTTAAACTGATTGGTAATGAGTATTGCAGATTTATTTTTCTACAAAATTAATTTAAAACCGTGAAAAACTCGAGAAAAAATTGTGGGCCCATTTTTCTTAGGCAAATGGGTTTTTATAAACAAACAGTTTTCAACCATGCTCCCCTCCCCGATTCCTTACGCCCAGAACCCCCCTGGAAAGTATTTAAAAATTATGACTTAACCGTCGTCTTTTACTAAACAGATTTATTGAATATAGCTAGGCGCTATATATTTATACTGAAGAGTTTTTTTTTTATTCAAACAAGTTGCTGTCAGGGCACAAGCTCCGATTTGTCTCGCCTTGAAATAACCTTGTTAAGTACAAAGATTTATTTTTATTTATCACGAAATCAGACCCGCAACGATAAAAACGGTTTCAACAACTCTCCATCCATCCATCTTTTCCTTTACAGACATTTACATCTTTCCTTTTTCTTTATAATAAAATAATAATAATAAAACGGACAATAATAAAGTTAAAATTTCAGTAAAAAATACATTGGAAAACTCATTTGAAACTAGGTAAATTGCTTAAGAAAAAAAAAAAGAAAACCGGTGTGAACTAGTACCAGCAATTACTTTTAACAAAAACGTGACAATTTGTGTGAAAAAAAATACGTGTGTCGAAATATTTTTGTCAATAAAAAACCACGGCATCCTGTGTTGATAAATGAAAACAAAAGTATGTGTTTTTTTTTATAATAATTTGTCTCACGATAAGAAATAGTACAATGAAATCACAGACAGCAGTCGCCTCCTTTATGCCGGCTCGAAGAGACGAATGTTCACCATTTAGGTTAAGTGCATTCCTCTAGTTTTACCCGGCTATTACCAAAACGATCCCGAAACGCAATTAGGTCACTTCACGGGTGGTACACTCGATAGATGTGGTACTACCCCAGGACGGCAGACTGGGCTAATAGCCATCTTCAGTCTGCCTCCACTTTTTATACTATATTAGATTAATTAATGAAGTGACCTTGTCACGTTTAGGGAGCAGTTTGAAAGTAGCCAGGTATAACGAGAGGAGTGTGCACTGTCAATCTAGATGGTACATGCTCGTGTCCACAAGCCGATATAGTGGAGGTGACTGCTGCCCGCACAGGTTTCTCTGTAGTAGCAGTTGCTTCCGTTCGTGAATCGCACTCTAGCTTTACATCAGGCGGTGTTATATGTCGAGTTAAAATTTAAGAATAAAAACGAAATATAACAAGCTGGGATGTTAGTTTACAGACTGGTCGTCTTCGTTTTATATTATGTAGTGTAAATGAAATACTAACTTGATAGATCGCCTCGCCAACTCCGGATTGCCGGGCATCCGTTGCGGTGGTTGCTGCGGCTGATGTTGGGGCGGGGCTGGTGGCGGATGGGCTATAGGACGCGGGGCGGGCGGAGGTACGACAGGATGGGGGGCGGACACAGAATTACTAGAGTAAGGTAAGGAATGACTAGAACGTACTTTAACTCGTCGTCCTATGTCAGTTTGGTTAGGTTTTATGACGCGCGTGCTGTAACAGAAAAGAAAAATACATGTTTATTATTATTATCTTTAATGCCTGTACTAAACTAAAGTAAGGCCAACAATACGAGATAAAGAATGTAAACAAACTTTCAGGGGTTCAAAACCATTTTTATTTGAAGAAAGTATAGTATAGAAAGCAAAGTCTTTAAAGTAGCCACAGTTTAATTTTATAGCGAAATTTGTAACGCGCTAATTTAGGCTGGGGCCGTTACCTTTTTGAGATGAAAAAATTAGTAGCAGGCAACGGCCGGCTGAAATATATAGTTGATGTCATAAAAAAACTTTCGAACTTGAGATGAAGGGAAGTAGTGAAATGGGGTGCTATTTAAGGGATAAAAACCGTTTATTTGTGGCGAAACGAGACCTCCCAGAGAAAAGTGTTTCATACAAAAGTTGTAGATAATAAAAAAATCTAAAACTTTCATTGTATATATTTTTCGACATAACCTCAAAGTTTGCGAGAAAAAGACGAAAAACCGATTTTTCTGTTTTTTATTTTTTCTCGCGTGAAAATTATTTAATTTAAATGAAACTTTGTAATTATCGCGCAGCTGGACGCAGCCATTAACATTAATGTTAACGCAGATGCAGTTATAGCAGAATATAATGTCACTGTGGCAGATTGGTTAACAAGCTAGGTCCCAGGTTCTAAATACCTACAAAATCGAAGTGCCATAGATATACGGTCGTTTAATTAGTTCAACTAATTAAAACACGAATATGTTGTTATTATTATTTCCGCCATTTGCACTTCCTTCACCGGTTAAAGTTATCTTAATAGGAATTGTATCATAGAAATATATCAAGGAAATTCATTGGCTTATTGATAAGGTCCCGATTAATTGCATATTTAATACACCTATTTAAATTAGGTACCTAGACAATGTAGGCTGTCTATTAGTTTGTAATAACAATCCGTTATAAATACTGAAATAATTTGACAACCCTTTTTCACTAAATTTAATTTCTTGTAAAAGGCGTCTAGGTAAACTCTAGTTTTGATTCTTTTGACAATCCAGGTTTAACGAATGAAATATGCAGTCACCCTACATGGTGCACATTCGTCTCTTCAAGCCGGCATAGCGAAGGCGACTGATTTTGTCTCCGTTCATGGACTGCACTATAGCTTAACATAGAATATGGCCACATGCCGAGCTACTATAAAGAAAAATTCGCGCGTTTTTCAAGAGTTTATTGCTTTCATTATTTGTAATACGTTTCGAATTGTAATTGACAAACGCCATCGTCTTCCTTCGCCAACGATTCTGATAGAATTTAAACTACGTAAGGGTAGGAATTCCTTGACGCCAAACGCAGCGTGTACTCGACGTGTATACGATATTTTTAATAAGTATCAACTTCGTGCGACAAAGAACCCCGAGTGTAATCTTACCATTTACTTTGCTCCGCTGCCACCGTCCGGGCCATCCTGTCTTTGGTGGCCTCGTACGAGTCGTCATTTGCGTGTACCCGAATACGCCGCGACAGCGCACCGCACGACTCCAACCGTCGCGGCGCACTACTTCGGAAGCACTCCAATGAACCCTGAAAACAAAAAAAAAATCAATATACATAATTGGGTTGATGATTATTGGCACAGTCTGCCGTCCTGGGTAGTACCGCTATTTTCGAATGTAACACATTCAGGTCTAGGTTTCATATGTTTATGTTGTCTTTTCTATTTATTTACTTATTACACTTAAATATAACACCTTATTCTATAAATCAATTCTATAGGTTCAACTAATCACTTCACCACTAGATGGCGCTGTCAAGTTGTAAATCTCACATTATTATATTCCTAATAAAATGCAGCGTTTTATTTACATTGAATGTAGATTGAATCTAAAAGATTGGCTCGACTGAAGTAAATAAAAACCAAGGTGAACGACATTACTGGTGCAAGACTTGGAGACTGGCATACTACTTCGGAGCGGATGGATTTGCGACACAATTTTCAAACTTTAATTTAAAATTAAACACAATTAAAATAACATTTATTTAATTAAATATTCATATTGTAGCAATTTGCAAAACGGTTCTTAACCCTTTTAATGTATGTTTGTGATTCCCCGAACTTCGTGATCCGTTGATAGGGAAGCTTAATAAATATGGCTATAAGTTCGGGGCATTACGAATTGTTTTCCAAATTGCTACAATATGAATGATATTTAATTAAATAAATATTATTTATTTGTGTTTAATTTTAAATCAACGGATCACTGACTATAATTTTCTACTTTTTATTTATAGTAGCTGAGCAATGAGCATACGACAACACTCCGCGTGATGTTAAAAGCTAGAGTGCGGTCCATGAATGGAAACAACTGCTACTACAGACAAATTTCTACAGGTAGCAGTCGCCTCCTTATGCTGGCTCGATGAGACGAGTGTGCACCATCTAGATTGACAGTGAACACACCTCTCGTTATACCTGGCTGATCTGAACCTATCACGGCAGACTGGGCTAATAACCATCATCAAGTCTGCCTACCACTCTTTTAAAAAATGGTAAATATTAGATTCTCGTCTGTCTGACTTTAATAAAAAAAAACTTGCGAGATAATTCGTGGTAGGTACCCCACCAGCAGCAGTAGTAGTAGCAGCAGCTGCATGAATGCATCACGAACGACTTTCTAAGCATACTCTCCTTTTGTGAGGATAAGGTAGTTGAAATGCAACACGGACGTGGTCCGACGAATGAAATCGCACTTTCTATCGTCGGCCTATTAAGTAATACTAAACGCACACACACGCATTTAATGTTTACTTATTTTTTAATACCTATACTAAGCTAATACTTGTATCACAGGCACTAAGCGACCATAGTTACATTGGTACAGCGCTGCAGCGGTCGGAATTTGGCGAGGACTAAGCCTAAAATAATAATTATTATAATTTATTAATATATTATATGTTTTTATTTATTTTATGTATAGTATTTGTATGTATGTGTATGTATATTTATATATATCTAGACTTTAGTTGTATTTATATTTGTTTAAAAACCTGCTTCTCTTCGCTCACATCTGTCATAAACACGGAGGTTAGCTGGACGAGAAGAGTTTAAAGAGTGGTAGGCAGACTGATTATGGTTATTTGTCCAGTTTGTCGTCCTGGGGCAGTACCACCACTTTCGAATGAAACACCCGTGAAGCGACCTTGTCGCGTTTCGGGAATAGTTTGAAAATAGCCAGGTATAAGAGAGGAGTGTGCACACCCTACACTAAGATTAAAATAAATAAATAAATAAAATAATAATGTTTATACCCGGGTAAAAAAAACTGAATGGCGATATGAAATATAGTCCTATTTTTCTCAAGCGAACGAGTATTCTACTCAACAAAAATTAAATTTAAATCAATTATATCCGCCACTTAATCGCTTTAAGAGTTATCATTGAGACGAATTAATAAATTATCACATTTCGCCATCAGCTCCCGCACTAGCGAGTACCTCCATCTGAGCCGATCAGCTGTGCAACCCGTGAAACTATACTTCACGGCCAATTGCTCATAATTGCTGAGATAAGCAAAGCTAAAGACACCGCACATGGAAACTATATTATTAAAAAAATATCATTTTTACAAAGTCTACATTAATAATACTCCTCAGGCCGACATAGCGGAGACGACTGCTGCCTGTAGAAATTTATCTCTAGTAGCGGCAGTTGTTTCCGTTCATAGATCGCACATCAGGCGGAGTATGGTGAAATGCCGAGCTACAATTAAAAACAGAGATTTTTGGGAGATCAATTCGGCCACGGTTCAATTTAAACTAAATTAAAAACAAACTATAATAAAAAAAAATATTTAGCAATTATTCCTCATTACTACAATTTAAATTAGACCAATGAAATGATTATATAAAATTTGTACAAGTGTTTTAAAAGCAAAGTTTATCTTTCAATTTTAATTATTACTTTTAGCGCGAAAATTCTAACAGGTTACTACTGAAAAAAAAAATCACCTGCAAATTAAGTAATATCTTATATTATTTACAACTGTTTATAGTTCCATATAATCACGGTAATCCTAAACAATCAGGGGTGAACAGTTCTTTAGAAATAAGGAAAACAGACAAAATAACAGTTGTAGCAAAATTATATACATTTTTTTTTTCAAAATCAAGTTAAAATAAAGGTTTTTATGTCACTCTGAGTGACGTTAAACAATCCCAAAATGTGATTAAGTTCACGAGGGTTACACTGAAATTTGTGGTACGACAGACTGGATTAATAACGATCATCAGTCGAACCAAAGTACATACGTTATAGTTACATTGGTACCACTTAGAATTTATTGAGATTTGAACACTGGTCCATCGATCGCGGATTCACACGTACGACCCCCAAACCAGCGGTCGTTCAAATTATTTTATAACCATATAATAATTAGCCAGAGATCATTTGGAGAACTTCGTCCAACATTTTCATTAAAAGTGTTTAATTGTAAACACATATTTGATATTAAACAACGTCATAGAGCAAGCAGCACTTGAATAAATATTTATACGAGACGCGCGGCAGTAACTATTAACTACATATAAACTGTTTTTGTTAACAACGTCCGTGACGCAAAACTGACGAGAGATGAACGTAGCCGTCCGCTAATTCCTCGAAAGGATAAAAAAAATCGTAAAAATCAAATTTTTTGTTTATTATTAAATTACTACTTACTATAATAATAAAAATTATGTCGATTTAAATACCAAAAAATTATAATAATAATTAAAAAAACACATAATTCATGTTTATTGTTTTAAAATGTATAAAAAAATGGTTGTTTTTTTTTTGATATAATAATCTACCAGTAGAAACTGTTAAGTGACTATCAGTTATAAATGTTAATGTTTATTACAATTTTCAGTTGTTTGTTTCCCGAAAATAAGTAAATAAACACACCTATGATGGTATATCCACCATCAAAGTAGCCTTGTCTCTTTTGTAAGCTATTATATTAAGGAACTAGATAGCGGCTTAAGAATTCTCATATGCGCATACGCTTAATTAATAGTGGGCACTAAAGACGTCAGACAATTAACACAAGTTATATTGGAAAGAGCGGTAGGCAGACTGATGATTATATTAGTCCAGTCTGCCGTCCTGCAGTAGTACCACCCACTTGCAAGTATAACATTGGTAAAGTTAACTAATCGCGTTTCGGGATCAGTTTCAGTAACCATGTGTAAGGAGAGGAGGGTGCACTGTCAACCCTAATGATGCACAAGCTAGCATGCTAGCGGAGATGACCGCTGCCTGTAGACATTTATCTGTAGTAGTCGAGTAGATATAGACCACACTCTAATAATGTCAGGAAAAGTGTTGTCATATGTCGAGCAACTATTATATAAAAAAACACAGGACAATGCACATCTACCGCTTCCTTTTTGATTATTTTTCAATGCAAATTATATTAATCTAATAAATCTGATCATCAAATCTAAATCTAAACAAAAAAAAAAGGGACAAAATTAAACACACACGCGACAATGTTTACAAATAGGAAAATGAAACGCTAGGCATTGTTTACTCATATTTAAATGTACAACGTAAGCAAGGTCTAAAATACTTGGAAACATTGAGAAAATAAAAATGCTGATTATGGAGACATTGGTACTGATAAAACACGACGGGCGACGTGACGCAAAACGTGCGTGTCATTGACACTAGATTGGAATAGATAATAATTTTTCATTAAAAAAATTAAGGAAACTTTTAAAATAATACTACTTTTTTTATTTTCCAACTGAAATTATTGATTAACTAGTAAAATTCATATACCCATAGCCTACAGTGATAGACAGAGAGTGCGGAAACGAAAGATTTGTATGATCATTATTAACTACGTAGGGCACTAACTTTCGCGTTTTAATATAACAGTATCTGATAACCTTACCCTACTGATTCCTACTCATTCTACATCCTTCTACTCCAACTCTTTCACTGTGGAAGCTATACGTATGTGGAATGAGTTACCAACGTCTATTAAATCTTCACCTTCTCTCCCGATCTTTAAATCTAAACTTAAATCCCTCTATCTATCTTTCTGAATTAGGTATTTATGTAATATATATGTATGTATTTATAATGTGTATATGTATGTATTTTATTGTATTGTATAGTATGTTACTATTATATTATTATTTATATCTTTATTATAAATAATTTTATATTATTTAATAATAGGTACTTCTTGACTGCACCACCCGCTTTTCTCTTTTCCTTACAATATATCAATTGGTTGTCTGGAAGAAATTGCTTTTAGTGATAAGACCGCCAATTGCAGTAACTTATTTATGATTTTGTATTTCTTTAACTCTGTTAAATGCAATAAAGAATTTATTATTATTATTTTTCAACGCTACGTCTCCAAGGACCCACCGGTGGGTCTCTAAATACTAATGTGTTTTCAAGAAGCCACTGGTGGGCCATCTGAGATATGACTGTCTTCGGAGATCCACTAATAAGCCCTTCGTGTTCTAGGTTCCAAGTAGACCCACCGTCCGGTAGATTTCTTCCTGAATACTAATTAGGTATACACAAACCCTACTTTACTTTGATGGGGGTCTACTTGGTGAGTCTTCGAAGTCAAAACGTTTTAGAGTTAGTGAATATATTTTAATTTTGTTATTATTATTATTTAAAAAAGGTTATTTACCTGTTGCCCTTCCATTTCTGTATTATTATTGCTGAACCGGAACACGTGTTCGCACAATTGGCTGCCATTATAATATGGTATGATGATTTTCTGAAAAAAATAAAATAAAAAAAATTATACTTTGCCACTTCTAAACTGATACCAAAACGCGACAGTGTCACTTCGGGGGTGTTACATTCGAAGTTAGTACCAAAATTATAATCATTAAAAACTTAGATTTTAAAAATATTGCTTGTTTAACAAAAAAAAAAAGATAAAGCCAAGCAAATTACGTGACGAGGTTATCTTTTATTTCGAAGTTAATAAAAATTATAATTTATCATAAAATTATCTTTTATTTATTTTGATTGCAAATTGTTCGATATATAATTCAAACGCGGGGATTATTATTATTTTCTTTTGAATTTTCATCATAATTTAATAATAGAATTATCTTATTCATTGTATATTACAAAGTAACGTAGTTTATTTGAAAACCAAAGATCGTAGCAAAGCGTCCAGAGTTTGATTCCCAGAAGAAAAATAAATAATTGAAATTCATTGATATTCTGAGTTAAACACTTATTACACATTATAGTTTGCATCGTCCTTGCCTTGACACTCAGTAGTGTAGGTACGCCTGATGTTAAACTAGTGTTAAGCAGAGACAACTGCTAGCGGAAAGAACTGCCAGCAGAGACAACCCCTAACGGCGACAACTGCTAGCGAACATCTTGCGCGATGTCATAAAAGCTAAACAAAAGATTTATGTCATATGTATACTATTGTATACTGTTGTAGGTATAATATAAATATAACACACAAATCCATTTAAACTAATAAACATAGTATTATCATGTAACACACGTAGCTCGAATAATGACATTTCAAAAGTAAATTATAGCCTGGTGCAAAAGCAACGACAGAAATACAAATTACTAACTGCGATAAAATACGCAAACGATATGCGGTTAAAAACTAATTAACTGTTCTCGTTTAACTGATATCGTTCAAATATATAATAATATAACAACAAGAGAGAAAAACATAATAGGTAACTAGCTACTTTTGTATATTTTTTTTTTCTTCAAAAAGTTTACAAGCGACGCCCTAGCTAGGTCTTAGGTCGATTTAGCGGTTATATGTCTCAAATATTAAATACTATTTTAACTCTACTTAAACCTGTTGAGACTGAATTTATCTCAAAATTAAAAATAAAATTGAATATGTTTTCTAGTATTTACTTGTCCTGTATACAAAGTACAAACCACTGAAACTAGTATGGGTACAGTATCTTCAAAGAACTTGTTTATCCGAAATAAACAAGAAGTTTGTATTCATCTTTTGACAATTATTCCAAGTCGCAAGAATAAGTTTAGATTCGACGAGCACACCAGGCTTTATAGGCAAAATAAAAAAAAAACCAACAATATATCTCGCTGACAATCCTGCTGTGATGTTATAAGTTTGTTGGCTAGTGTTTGATAGAAAATTTTGCTCATGCCTCGGGAGCTGATCTTATCTATTATGGACTCTCAGACACTGCATCTTTTAAATAGCCTTAGTTAATGTTTACGCACAGCACACCCGAAAGCTTGGATCGAGTCGTTTATTACTTATTACGATAAATAAATAAAAAGTAAAGTACAAAACAGGAAGCGTTGGTGCAGTAGCCATTACTTATATATTCGGTCCGTGAATAATTTGTGAAGAATCTATTCAGTGACGTGCGACGACGTTGCTGGCACAAATTCACAAAATACTCAGTGAATCATAAACTACTGCTTAATCTAGATTAAAAATAGTATCTAAGTTCATCAGTATGACATTGACGATCATTTTCAACCATAAGAACTGTTATGGTCATGTAAACAAATATCAAACATGGTCCGTATCATAATGCGACCTATATCTTTAGTTGCAACCGACCTGTTTGCTAGCATTGTCATACACGACTCCCACGAGAAAACTGCCACAATCCTTATCCGATAACCAAATAAGGGTGTACCTACGATACCACACAAATGCGAGCAAGTGTGGTAAATAAGCAAGTACTCATATAAGCTATGACTTTCATCGCTTGGAATGGCAACGCCGCGGTTGCAGACGCGTTCATCGTACCGTTTCACTTCCACGCACTATCTCACATGCAATTCTTTAATATTGTTATTAGATTTTAAATAATAAAAACTAAAAAGGCGTGAATCAATTTTTTACAATTCAAACTCAGACGAACATTATTTAATAAGCTCTCAATACTTCCGTAAGACGTGGATGAATAAAAAAAAAAAGCGAAGAGACAATGTCGCAGTAGGTCGAAGTGGAAAGCGGAAAGCGGCCCTACGACGACATGAAAATAAAAGTGAGATGCCATTAACGATATCAACAAAATCCGTTTTCAGAGTTTCCAGTTAACTGGACTACAAAATTGGATAGGGACAAACGGTTCGTTTACAAATTCAATGCCAATCGGTAAATTGAAAAGGAGATTGTCAGGATTGCGAACGAGTTTAACTTTGTAACAATGAAGCGACGTTAATAGATATCTAAAAATAAATACAGATGTGTAAGATGAAGAAATGCATATATAAAAGTGTCCAAGGGTGTCGTACAGGGTATATAAGATCGGTGATGCGCAACGCACCTACGTAAGTGGCCGCGAGGCGCTTTGAGGTCGCGGCTGACGACGATGTGTGCCAGCACCACAATGCAGGGCAATTAACCTATTAAAGCGACCCGACAGTACTTGCTACTCGCTTACCAAGAGGAGCAATAACCCGATGAAATTATACTCCTGTTCGCGATTGTGTTAAGTGTTGATACAAACTTGTGAAACTAAAGATATTATAAAATGACCTATAATCTCGTTTTTTGTTATCGTTATTGGTAACACAACTTCAGTATACCGTGTACCTCTATGATACTCAAATAGGGTTGTTCAATATCAACAAGATTAATTTATCGATATCTTTTCGTTAGACAATTATTATTCAGTTGAGAATTTATTTAGTCAATGTTATCGTAACCTGGATTATAAGACGACAATCGAGTATACTGTATGAACTAACGATTTGATCGCCGGCCAAAATGTTAATAGCAAGACTGACAAGTTTTGTGACGTATAAATATAAGCGTTTTTGATAAACAAGAATCGAATATAACGTGCTAACTAATGAGGAAAAAAACCAGTACGAACTGTTTATAGGGGCCTGCGGGGCGAAGTGGGGCACGGGCTTTCTCTAGTCTACAACTCCGAGCTATAAAGAGCGCCTCGCGCCTGAATACTTCGGCACTCGGTGCACAGCCGTCTCGCCCGCATCTGCTCTGTGTTTCATGCCTTTTTCATTGTTTGTTTGCTTTGTTTTTACTTTCAGAATTGTCACTAATACAATAACATACATGATTACATATGCTCATTATAGGTGAGGAGACCGATTAATTTGCAGATGTATCATGTCAAGGTCGACGGTTTCATTGTTTGTCCTCAAGTGAAGGTCATTCTACTATGGCCGAGTTCGGGCGGAAAATACGAGGAAATCCATCATCCGCTTTAAAGTCGTGATTCGAATGACGCGCGGTTATTGTATTTCTAATTCCCTTATCGTTCCGGCTGACGATCGTCCCGTTGTTGTTACGTCACACTAGGAGTACCGACGTAACCGATACTTTCAGCTGTCTCGATTCGTTATTGTGAGAAGGATTTCATGTATTGAATTGCAGGTTATGCGCAACGACTGTGGCTTTTGTCGGTTACCTAATTTTACAGCAATCCAAGCGGCGAGCGGTACGTGGAGTTGCGAAGTGAGAGGTCGTCACAACCGGTCCGTTCGGCTCGTAGCGATCTAGAGATATAACAAGAAACGACATATACTTATTATAGTGTTGTTATTAATTCTCCGCGGTGTTCGAGTCGGCTCAATACGCACGCGCAGCTATAACACACGAGTAGGTACATCTAATAAGTTCCGCTTCGGTTCTGAGAATCATACACGAGAAGCTGCGGGGCACACCCGGACACAAAACAGCAGTTTGCGCGCCCCGGCTCTAGATAATGTGTTGTACCGTATTGACGTAAGGCCACGGAGGTGGCACGGACGGTAACGAACGAATTTAAACTTTAGAGACAACGGCAATATGTATCATAATTGGTCGATAAGGATTTCTTACGTCAGCGGCTGGTGATAATAATTTGTTCACTTTAGCATGAATTGTGACAGGAAAGTCCACGAGCGAGGCTTGTGATCGACTTTATCATAATTAGCTTAAATAATAATTTAGTGTGAAGCGTGTCAATAAATAATTTGGATACAAAGTTTTCGTAGTTAATCGTATACATTATGGAGTTGGAATTTTACCCAGCTAATGTAAACTGATCATACAACAATATATTTAAACAATGATCAAATAAAATGTATACCTAAAGATGAAGAAAAAATAAAGTAAATTTTCCATTGCTTATAATTTATAATTGAACGTCATACTGCCATCTGTTTTCATTAAAGCATATAGCGGGTGAGATAAGATTACGAAATTATTTATTTAACTTCACTGACATACCTTCCGTTCATATTATAAAATGACATCAATGTATATGGCTATTAGATGGTAAATATACATGCAAACACCAAGAGTTATTGTTAACCTTATGCTAACAAATGGGGCAGGATATATTTCAATTGGAGATGATAACCATAATAAAATATTAACACTAGAGTATAAGTAACAGTAGTGTATGATAAACAAACAAATTGAATGGGAAATAAGCGACATGTTGATAAACATGCTTGTGCGATGTGAGAACTTTAATGAAACAAGGCGAGCCATCTGATAATATAATTCTTGCGCAAATAAATGTGTGAGAGAAAAAAAATTTAGAAAACCTCAGTGTCGAGTGTCACCGGGCGGCCCACATATACAGAAACGGGCGAATTTGGCAATGCGTCAAGCGCGGAAATTATTCTTCTAACACAATTTACTAACGGTAGTCACTTTCATCGTAGACATATTTAAAAGGCGAGTGAGTGGCCAGTTATTCGTGGTTTCTACGATACTATTTGCATATTCGCCGACTTTCTAATGGACGATGCGGCCGCTCTTGTCGCAATCGTCGGTCGAGGTGAGGTAACATCAATTCATTTAATTATATACTAGGAAAAAAGAGTATTCGACTCTCGCGCATTGTTGCGAGCGAACACTCTCGCGTGTACGAGGCGTCTTCGGGTTTTTCACCAGCCCCGAGCTCGCTCATTGGCCGACACGAGCCTTATTAAAACGTCGCTCTCGAACCGGAATGCCTCGCCTTTACGTTTCTTCGTGCGATTAACGCTATTATTTTTTCGCTACTAATGTACGGAACACTACTTACACTAATAACAATAGGCATTGCATTATCTGTAACTCGGTTAGGAAACGTTAATCATCAACCATTACCAAATTATATTTTTAATTAACCTCTTTGTTATTTTCCAAACAATTTATTAGTGGTCAAATACGATAGCCGATTTATTGAAGGTGGTGCCATTGTTCTTTATTTATCGGACAGTATAATACAAAAATATTTAAAATCTACATAGAGCGTGCGCTAGTCGATTAGATAGTAATCATAACTCGATAAGATAACTCATTATCCAAGACTTCCTATGATAAGAATAATACAGCGCGGGGTTTCAAGTTTGGTAACATTTTGGACGCCATTTAGCATACTAACATTTCAATTGCATACGGCAGACGTAGGTTGCGAAACATTAAAGTGAATGCGAGAAGGCTGCTCGGTATCTAATATAAAATGTGACGAGAGTGGTACGCGCATCGGGTGTTAGCAAGGATGCATTCTGGGGCCGTTCTCCATCTAGACGGCCGTTCGCGACCTTCCGACGGAGGAGGGGCACCTCTCACCTGCCAACGTGACTGCAACCACGGCCTTACGTCGCGAGGCTGTATCGAAACCTCTACGTAACCGAGTGCTCTTTCCAGCACTGATTACTCAACACTCGATAGGGGTTCCGTCAATATATATATACCACACAACTAACTGGAGACCACGTGATTTAGTTGCGCAATCGCTATTGCAGGCGCACCTTAGAGATATTAAATAAATTACAAAGAAAACCTCCATTATTTTACAAACACTTTATGATGAAACAGTTCATACAAATATTTATTACGAAAATTGGAAAGCGTCTTTCTTGCATTAATTACTAAACGAAATTAATGTGTATCGCTTAATTACGGAAACCGATAAAATTTGTTGTAAAATAAAACGACACGTTTTCTAATGTTTTATTTAATCTATACGATACAAATGAATAACAGTTTAATGAAGCGAGATGACAAAAAAAAAGACACCGCAACCATTGTTGTTCGGCCATCGAAACAATGGTAAGCAAGTAAAAGGCTTAATGAATGTTCACAGTACCCGGTGCATACAATATACATCTAGTTATAGTTAATTGCGCAGTCTGTAAGCACACTTTTACTAGCTCATGAACGTGCAACCCAGTTTCATTAGTGTATCTGTAATAATTTGCATGTTTATTGCAAATATACATAATGACATTCGCATTCTCGACTACCTACCAATATTGTCGCAAAAAAAAAACATTTATCATATGAAATTTACCATACTCCGCACAACACACAGAAACAACTGATACCACAGAGAAATGTCCACAGTCAGCAGTCGTATCCGCTATGGCGGCTTGCAAACGAACTTGCACAATCTTTTAACCGAGCATATTCCTCTCGCTACTTCCAAATTGATCCCGAACCGCGATTAGGTCGCTTCACAGGTGTTGCACTTTAAAGTGGTCGGTAATATAGTATGAAATTGAAGAGGACTACGGACAGAGTACACGGGTTCTTATCCCACAAGTTACAATCGTGATTTTTTCTATTCGCCACAATTTAATAATTAAAGAGTATTTTTAGCAACATCGCAACTGAAACAAGTGAAGTAGTTTTATAAATACGAGACACAAAAAAGCAATTAATCATCGACGGTCGTGTCCGACAGTCCGTTAAGAAACTCTTTCCAAATCATTAAAAACAATAAAGAGCGATCGTTCGTAAGTAGAAAACACGCTGTCAACTCGCTAGTTACAAAACGGAAAAACTGTCATATGCCGTCGGGTGATTAGTTGTTGCGCGGAGGTCCCGATTTCGATTCTCGATCGAAATTAATTCACGCATTTAATGTCACTGTTACCGACCATAGGGAACCCTTAAAATATAATAACTGAACACCACATTTTCACTAACGTTGTCTAAGCGAAAACCTTCCTCAATAAGCGGGTACTCAAATCACTAAGATCGAAATTCCTCTCACAAGCAAGCCTTCCAACAACAGGAGGCTGACACACATAATTTTTTTATTGTAGCTCAGCATACAATGACAACACTCCGCCTGATGTAAAGGTAGAGTGCGGTCCATGAACGGAAACAACTGTTACTATAGAGAAATTTCTGGAAGCAGCAGGCGCCTCCGTAATGTCGGCTCGAGTGCACACTCCTCTCGTTCTTCCAAATTGATCCCGAAACGCGACTAGGTCACTTCACGGGTGTTACATTTGAGAGTGGTGATAGATACTCCTCCAGGACACCAAATTATTACCTACCATGTTTTGCCACCACATCAAGCTCTATTTTGTAATTGTTAATTGACGCAACTCGTTGGTATATTAATTATTTAATTAATTAATTTTGATTATTCGATTACAATATAAAATGTAACAGGCAAAAAAAAAACATCTAAAAGGGCTTTTGGACTGTGTAATTTAGAGAGGAAGACGTGGGTTCAAATGTAGCATTTTAATATGCCAAAAATCAATAAAAAAAAAGACCGGTAATAGTTAATTTAAAACCAATATAAATATATTGGTCTGTATAATCGAATGACACTGAAACGCGAACAATCAAAGAAACCTCATTAAAAAGTAATTTACAAAGACACACAATTGAAAACGGGCTTCGACATTATAATGAAATGATAGAAAAGGCAGAGTTTTAATGACGCCACGAGACAATGTCGGGAGTATTTAGATCAAGGTGCAAGACACGCGTTGCACAGCTTCGTAACACGATCCGTCCGTGGAATGTTTTGCCGATCATTTCACTATATTCAAAGATGATAAAACAAAAATACTTTTTATATTTGAATACATTTTATTATATTGTTTTCTTAGGGTTTTACGCGAACATTTTAACTGAATTAAAAGATGCAATGCGGCATTAATTTTAGTCCACTTTGCAGCAAAGGTTACGGCAAGCCTGAATTATTTCAGTTTTTTTTTTAATAACAATATTTGGCATATTATTTTAGGGGGGATTTTGGGGTTATTATTACTAACTTACGATGAAATATGAACAGAAAGAAATTGAGGTCGGAATTGAATCCACGGCCATAACATAAAGATTATTTTATTGTCGTAAGAGCCGTTCTAATATCTCAAAAACTAACGAGGATAGGTACCAGTGTACTTTAGACACAAATATTTTTATTAGACTCGACAGTTGATACAAGCACTAATAAACAAACTCCAATCTCGATATTATTTATTTTTCTTGATAAATAAAATAAATACATAATTAAATTCCGATCAATGTATGTAGCAAGCGACCGTTTGTAATTTAAATGTATTAAATAAACTCAAATTGCTGTTCAATTCGTTACATCACTGCTGTTATAATTAACTATGTTTTACGAACACATTCTTTGGGCTCCCAAACTAGGAATTAATCAGTCATCAGCGTGTTGAATTAATTGTCATCGTTGCGAAATTGGACCTTATGAATTGTGGAATAAGAGCTAACAATCCAAGTAGCACAACCATATTGTAAAAGTAAGGTATAAATAGAACTCTATCTTTAAGGGCCCTATAGCTGCCAATCACCTTGACCATACGATTGTTTCGACCTTAACAGCGCGCAAAAACTCAAAAAGAAAACCCTATTATTTTCACAATACACTTTTATAAAATTCAATATGTTGAATTTAAAAAAATGCAAATGTAATTGATATGTATGAATGAAACCACAGTTCAGAGCAGACTGATTTTATTATTTAAATTAACCCTCCACCGCACCGTACAAAATATTATTATTATGTAACTACCTACATACATAACAGTAATGATGTAAAATAAAAATTAATTCGATGACTTTTCATCGAGAAAAATTGCTTCAAAAATTGATTCAGAGCTCACTACACGATTTTCTTTCAAACAAGCGAATAAAAGATTCCAAATAAGTAAACAACTTAACTTTTTTCTAAATGTATCTGCAGGCAGCAGTCACCTCCGCTATGCCGTCTACTTCGAAACTGATCCAGAAACGCGACAAAGTAAAGTCTTTACGGATGTTACATTCGAAAGTGTAATAAATAAATTTGTTCCCTATTCGCTTCCCAATTAAAATAAAATACATGACACTTAGGTAGGTACTGCTAAAATTCCTAACATCACTTATCCTAATACCATCAACATGTAATAAGATTAGAATACCTATTACATAAACGGATATTTCAATGTATTATTTTAGTTAATATGCAAATTCTAGTACGTATTTAATAGATTATTTTTAGTCACAGACAGAGAGTCCTCAACACTCAAGCAAGACGCCTGGCGCCTAGAAGGCGTGTCGGCCAAACCTAGTTACAATTTACGATGAGGCTATGCTATACAACCTGACAGTACCTATTGAAATTTATAACAATTTGATATTTACAGTATTTCCGTGTTTATACTTATAGCATCGTTTCTCAACCATTTTAAGGTATGTCGCGACCCACGAAAAAGCCAAAAATTTAAATAAAAAGTCTTGCGACCGCGTCACTATAAAATTATAATAATATGTACATTGAAATAAAGTAAGCTATAAGTTTGTTTTTTCATGTTACTTATTACATCTTAATATTTAGTTTTATAACACTAAACTGAAATTGAAATTTCAAAAAACGTCCACGAATGTCCAAAAGTTTTCCTTAAAACATTTTTCAAATACAGCACGTAATCCGCTACAAATATTAGTGAGAAGATTCATGGAGATCTTTGTCACAGAAATAATATTATTTGATTCACGTCTAGAGCATCTGAACCAGTAGGAAGACACTATTTATTTTTTTATTTTCTATTTTGTAAAAAAACAGCAATCTAGCTTGCATCAAAAACAAATTAATAAACCTTACGAAATATAACATATAATACTTAAGAAAAAAAAACTATCTAGAATAAAATAAATTTGCTTCAATTGTCTCAAAGTAGTTTTCTGTTTATAAAGTCGCGACACCTCGTATTACAGTAGTAGAGGGTACATATTGTCAATCGCAAACAACAGACAATGGCGCAGACAAATTGACTGCGAAACCGCTGTACCTGAATTCAATATACTCCGGAGCGAGGTAGGCACGCCGTCATATTGTTTCCAAGCGGATACACACCGCAAACAGGACATTTTATCTGTTCACATCCACACGCAGATATCAAAAAGCTTACATAATTTTTATATCATATTCCAACGTAGTTTATATAGAAGCTCAATATGTTATTATAACTTCATGACCAAACTCCTCGCCTGATGTTAAAAGCTAGAGTGTGGTCCAAAAACGAAAATAAATAAAAAATGAACACAGAAAAATGTGTGCAAGCATCGGCCGCCTCAGTTATATCGGCTTGAAGAATAAGCACCATCCAGATTGACAGTGCAAACTCCTCTCGTTACACCCGATCACTTTCAAGCTGATCACGAAACGCGTCTACCGACTAGATCATTTCAAGAGTGCTACAAGTTTTATCTTAAATTTAACGATTAATACAAAATTGTTTTAATATAATTAACATTCAAAATGCATCGGTTGATTTAAAAATAATCAGCTATAAAGGCAAGGCGATCGGGGCGCAGTGGAGCAAGCAGTGCTAAAAGCGCCCGAGTCTCGGCCGGCAGCCTTGGTCGACGCCGTTAACCTTGCTGCGACACTCGCTCGCCTGATGCACGCACTCGGAGACAACGCTCATTATAAACGGATCAACAAGCGAAATTATATTTTCACCACGCGAACCCTTATATTACACGTAGACGACAAATAAAATTACTATAAAATTAAGCAACTGAAGCAAGAACGAAACGCATAGAGCGTTTTAAGGACAATAAATTGGTCGGAAATTATAGAAAGTTATGTATTTAAAATTAAAGTAGTTGACCTTATAAATATAACCTGTCCAGAGCGTACAAGGTGAATATTATAATTTATTACAATGTCGAACGCAATGTATGTGCAACTGCCACCTAAAAACAAACGTTTAAAATAATAAACAACATTATACGAAATCCTCACGTATATTCATTAATTATCAACATAAATATTAGATTTAATATAAAATTTAATTGAAAAAAAAGACTAACTTAGTGATCGGTGTCCGCGCGCATAGCAAAGGACGGGTTCGTATTCACCATGCCTGCCTCACCTAAATTTGTGAGCATATATTTTCAACTAATTCTGCATTCTAAGAAAAAAAAAAAAGGATAAGTAACAATTTTTTCTCTTCAATAACAACAACAAAAAATTATATACGTGTAGAAATATGGCGCCCGTGCCTAAAAACTGCCAACCGAAATACACATAAACAATTTGCGTTATGTTGTAAAAATTTCACTCTCGACAAATAAATTAACGATACGAAACATTTTTGTTACCTATACCTACTTTCAAAACTTTGTCAAGTTTGTCTTGAGCTCACACTATGACCACACTCCGTCTGATGATAAGCTAAAGTGCTGAACGAAATAGAAACAAACTCACCCACAGATGAATATCTGCAGGCGGGCAGCACGGGCATCATCCAAGTTGACTGTAGATACCCGTAAGATAATCACGAATGTTACACTTGGATATAATGAAGTACTACCCCAGGACAGCATACTGAGCTAATAACCATCAAGAGTCGACCGCTCAATAATGTAATTTCGTAGGTAACTGTAGAGCCACTATAGAGCTGCCATGGTCTAGCGGTAAGACGCGTGAACTCACGATCGATGTAACCCGTGTGCGAATCTCGCTAAATCTGACCGATACCAATGTATCTTTGTTATATGTGCTTTGGTCGCTCAGTGCCTATATTAAAGAGTGGTAGGCAGACTGATTATGGTTATTAGCGCAGTCTGCCGTCCTGGGGTAGCACCACCACTTTTGAATGTGAAGTGACCTTGTCGCGTTTCGGAAGCAGTTTGAAAGTAGCAATTAATCAGGCGGAGTATTGTCATATGCTGAGCTTCTATAAAAAAAACAAAAGAAAACAAAAAAGTTTGTTTTAAACTATGATAACGGATTCGAACGAAATCTAACAAGGTAAGGATACCTAATAATTGGACTGGTTTCTGACCTTATCGGTACAACACGCACACACGAAAATATTTCAATAGAAACCCAAAACAGTGAATACATTTTCAACAATTTGTAATAAAATAGCTAAGGTACACGATAGAGAGAGAGAGAGAGAGAGAGAGAGAGAGAGAGAGAGAGAGAAAGAAAAAAAAGGTATGTTTTATACAATTCGGTTGCCCGTTTACAATAATGGCGTAGCGTACTCATGAATTTCAAATGAACTCGTATCACCGGAAATATAGGCGCTTGGGTCACTCGTGAGTGTATGTAGATTGATTTGGCTAACCCATAACGTATTATTATAATCTTACTAACATTTTTTTTTTTTTTTTTTTTTTCAATTTTAGTTTCAATTCTAACAGGCCCGCAATTCTCGAACGCCTATATCCATAAAGATTTTGGTCCAATTGCACCACATGACTTAAACTATCACGTTAAAGTAATGGTTTAAATTAAAATTGGGTTGCTTTAAAATAAACCTGTCAGTTTTGAAGCTTACTTTAACGCTAACCGTAACGAGCAAATGGTAAATAACCAGGGGTAGTTCAAACTTCAAATACAACACCTGTGAGGTGACCTAGTCGTGTTTCCATATCAGCTTGGAAATAGCCGGTATAACAAGAGGAATCAATAGGAAATTCACACTCGTCCTCACAAGCCTTAGTAGCAGAGGTAGCAAAGAACGAGGAGCCTGAGAACTGACTAGGCCAAAACACAGGAGCGACGAGTCTTCGATTTAACACGTTTTTTTTTTATTGTAGCTCGACATATGACAACACTCCGCCTGATGTAAAGCTAGAGTGCGGTCCATGAATGGAAACAACTGCTACCACAGAGAAATCTCTACGGGCTGCAGTCGCCTCCACTATGCCGGCTTGAGTAGACGAGCATGTACCATCTAGATTGACAGTGCACACTCCTCTCTTATACCTGGCTACTTTCAAACTATTCCCGAAACGCGACAAGGTCGCTTCACGTATAAAGTTTATACTAAAGCTTCCAAAGAACTTGAGTTACTTTTCGTCATAAGTTCTCATTGTCATGCGGGGTATCGTAGTCGTTAATAATTTACGAGCATTGCTTCTAAACAAACAACTTTTATCATCGAGTATCGTCGACATTTGTTTTGTTTTAGTCACCAGACATGCCTTTTGGAGCAAATGGGTTTCGAGGCGAAGGTCTCTCATGGGTGACACACATTATACATTATCGTTATAAGAAATTCCCGCACGTGAAAATGAATCAAATAAGGTTACCGATCTACGTCAAATAATACGTAGATATTGATTAAAGTTAATTAGAATAACTTACATCATCCGTAAAGTTGAAAGCGAAGCTTAAAGCTGGCGGGCGTGCACTTTTACAAAGTAGTTATGTAAGTTAGGCAGGTACAATTTACTATCGGCACCATTGTAAGCACTTTCGTAATGCATCTGGGGCAAACGGGCTCATGCATTTTATCTTGACTTGCACGTTTTGTGCAGTTTACTAGTTCAGATTTTGAACAGTCTTAAGACTATGATAGGGCTTGACAGTTCTAATAATTTAAACAATTAAATTTACTTTAAAAATTACTCCAATTAGTTGAGTCAACAGTTTTGTTTGTTCTTAATCTGCACCGGACTCGTAAGAAATCTGTAAATATTATTATAGTAACATTTAGAATAGTACCTATTTGGGTCAATTTGATTGGTCAGCTCAATGAAACACAAAATTGCAGCCGTCACGTAAACTTCTCTCAAAAAACTTGTGAGTTTCTAGTGAAAGCAATGTCCGTGACGGTATTGGTTAAACTTGTTTGTTTTTTAACCTGTTGAAAAATGTTAATGGACACACCGTTAGGCATTGCTTCGATTTGCGCAGATTCGTATAGTACTAGTGTTACGTAGGAAGCTAAACATTTTGTAACTACACCATTCAGACTATCACTTTTTTTCACAAAACACAAAGAAAAAAGAAAATTAAGTAACTCACTTTCCATTCAACTTGCCCACATAAACGAATTACGAATATAAATGTGTACTACATCCAAAAATAACACCCCCGTCTAAATTTATCTTTGGGAAAACTAGATGTTCCCCGAACGAATGACGTCAGACGGCCGAAGTCTCACAAGCCCTTGTGAACTCTGACCTTACAATATTTACTTGTAGTGCGTAAAGGTACAAATGGTTGGCAGTCCAACAATAATCATGATAGTAATAATGGTATAATTCAACATGTGAAAATAGAAAATAATAAAAACTTTCCGTCGAGTTAAACGAAATTTGAACCACAAAAGAATAAACAGAACAATGGGATTAAGTAATCAAAATATGACCTAATCTGTATACAAAAAGACGTAAAAAAAGCAAAACTAAGCAAACACATGATTCTCTTATTACAGAAACTGCAATAATTATCAAATTATGAACCGTATGCCGTCGATTGACCTTAGCTGATAACCATTGACAATGAAGTGTTCGCTATTTACCAACTATCTTTATCTAGAGAGGCTGATAAGAGCGTAACTAGCAAAATTATATCTAGAAGTTCTATCTATAAAGATTTGTTGACAATTTCTAATGACAATTACACAACAATTATACTCTTACATCAGTGACATAGGGGATACGGTTTCTGGGCAGTGTTGTTTATGAATAAAAATCGGGTGAGGAGTGGTTCTACTAAACTGTCTGTCCTAGTTTTGATATTGTTTTTTTAGGAAATTTTAATAGAAATTAAAACTGAATATTTCTTACTTTAATAGGCAATAATTTAAGACAAGTCAAGCAGTATAACATTCGACCGGTGCAATGTCACTCGACACATTAGGGTCTATGCAGATGATGTCATACATTTGGTAATCTTATGGAAACTGGATCTCGATGAAATTCTTTATAATAATATAACTTACCACTAATTAATTTATTACCATACTCTTGCCTACAACTTAGTTCGTTTAACTTGAGAAATGGGTTAAACCGTACAAACCTACAGCCCCTATTTTAATCTTTTCAAGAATTATTGCGGAAAAAGGCTGAAACACGTAATTTCTTATTTCTTACGTATCATCATCATCATATTATATAAAGCTCGATTACCACTCACTCACTGACTGACTGACATATATTATGAAGCACTTGCCGGGGGGTTAGAGAGATGATTCTTTTTGGGGCGTGTAGAGGGCGTTCCCGCGACCCCAGGAAAACCTCGACTTTGACCGGAAGTGGACTTTGGACCGGAAGCGATGCCGATATCTCGGAAACGGAACGAGATAGGGCACAAGTGCCGAAACAAAAGTAGTAGAGAATGCCCTCTAATATCGAAATCCATACTTTGTTTTATCAAAAAAAAATTTTTTTTTCAAATTACCCGAAAAATAACCTTTTCAGCGCCGCGAAGCGCGCCCAAAAAACTAGTTAATATTTATATATCTAATTAGACGACGCATTTCTTTACAACTTTCATCACCTATTTATTTCATCCCTTCAGTTGTTTTTTTTTTCGAGAAAAGGCTTACGTCTTTCCTAGTCTATTCCTTTACCAGGACCTATGCCAAATTTTATCAATTTAAACGTATAGATAAATTCAATTGTTACTTTCACATTTATATACTACCTAGCTTACCTAACTTAAATATCTTACGAGATCCGGCTTCGATTCCCAATCAGTACAGATTGTATAAAAACTAAGTACAATAAAACCCCGCTTTCCGCAACCCCGTTGTGCGCGTTTTCTGGTTGGCTCTTTCAAAGATTTATTCAGGTTTGGACATACTGCAGAGCATAGACAGTGATGATGACCGTGTTTTAACCGTATGTAAATCAGTAAAAAAAAAACAGTGTTGCGTGTTATGAAAATATTTTATAAGACAGTAAACGAAACGAACCCAAGATAGGTAGATTTTTCGGTAAAGAAAAAAAAAATTGTTTTTAGAATTAAAGTATGTATTGATTTGCATTTTGTACTGACTTTTGGTTATGCTTAAACGTGACCCCTTATACGCGAGTTTTCGCGGAACGTATCCCTTGTAAAGCGGGGTATTACTGTATTTAGTTTAGGGTCAAGCCATTATAAACATCTACATACCTACAGTACACAATATGTATAATATAATATATTATCTACTACGTATTTATTTACAATAACAATATCCAATTAAAAAATAATAATTGTAATCATAATAATGTTTCAATTAATTAACTTCACAGTTTCATATGACACGACTTAATAATGAAGGTCTTACTTACTCTTAAATAATGCAAATTAATTGTAATTTGTATGCATAAATTGTTAATTTCATTGGTTTCGAGTAACGATAGGTGACAGATGTAGGTTTCGCATTATTAATAAAATTAGCATTCGAAGTTAGCAATGAAGGAATGTTATGAAATGATTTACAAAACATTACCATTTTCCTTTGAATAAACCAACAAACAAATGCAATTTTAAATTCATTTTTCGACAATTTTTCAATACTAGCTGCCTACACTTAATAATGTATGAGTTTGAAATGCCATTGATGCGTGATGATAGCTTCCCCAGGATGCGATCTATCTCCTTGCAAAATTTTATTAAAATCAGCTCAGGCGTGAAAAGGTAATAAGCACCATCAATTATCATGCCTTTTCCAACAGGCATGGACAGAGTTACTTTACATGTTTAGTACGTTCTATACGTACTATACGGAATAATAAAGTTTAAATTCGTCCGAGCAAGCGTATAAATTATAACATTTACAAAAAAAAAAGGTGATTCTAGTTGCGCACTTCCTAGTCTGCCAACGAAAGCGGCATTAGCTACGATGGACACGCGACACACACGACAACTTTCTCTTCTTTAATGGAAAATAAGCATTAAGACCACCGAATTACGGATAAATGTTCCACGGCAAGTTTAATCAGATAATTTTGACTGAGATAAGCATTGTTTGAAGATTCATTTTACTTAATTACCACAATATATTTTAATAATGATGATTATTATTTGCTCAGTCGGTCCAATCGGCAATAGGTTAGCTATCATTAAGGACTATTAAAATTTGAACCCGTGAGTTCATAAAGTTAATTCCTGAACCGACCAATGGGATGTCCATTGTCTAGTTTACAATTGGCTAAAAAAGTTTAGACGGGATTAAAGTATCTTCATCTACCACTACTTTTAAATGAAAGAACCGTGAAGTGACCTAAGAGAGGAGTTATAGCTTGTCAAACTGGACGGTGCATACTCGTCTCACTAAGCCGACCATAGTGGAGGGTTGCCTGTCTACAGATATTTCATTGTATTAGTTAGCAGTTGTCTCCGCTCGAGTGCTCCCTGCCTACACATACCATAACACCACAAACCTCATTATGCCGGTGGCACTAAAGTGGTAATAAATATAGATATCTTTTAAAAAAATATATAGAAATAGGACTCATTTCATTATTAACAACTAGATATTAAGATGAACTCCGTACATATTTAAATTAAATTAGGTAGATGCCAAATCACGAATTTTGGTGTATGAATTTACATAATTGCTAAAGCATATTTCTGATCACGCCAGACCTTACCTGGCAATCATTCCAATCAACGGAAACCAATGTTGCCAATGCCAATAACTAATATTTCAGCGCTTTATTACGCTTTATAGGTATTGATATCGTAGATAGCTGCAGCTGTTCAAGCGCTTGTTGCAATGGTCGCCGTGGTGTCCTTAATGGTCGAATAGCTCTTGTGTAAAGGTCATTTATCTGAAATGCCTTTATTAAAGTAAAATATTCAGCTTAAACAGCAGAAAATATCATTAATAAGGTAAGTATAGAAGAAAAAGGAATTCGTTAGATGGCAAGACTCGGAAAGTGAAAGTCTGTGAATCGACTTCGATAATGATCAATTGTGATTTTTTATTTATTTATAAGCCGTGCTTGAATCGGATATGGTCAAATTAAGTATCATAACGCATTTCAATGGAGAGGCGTGTTTAAATAGCATTATTTTGCTCATTTACAAAAGGAAGTCGAAAAAAAAAATTATACTAACCATTAGGCAATTTAAAATCAAAAATTATTTAACATTAACTACACATAAACAACGAATGACAATAAACATTTTTAATTACGTATTTTAAGGCACGAACAGGATCACAAAAAAAAAAACACACACATCCAGAGTTGGGAATTGAACCAAACTCCACCGCTTTGCCAGTGTCTACGATACAATATAGCCAAGTAAACAAAAAACTTATAAATAAATACACAACACCATAAAAGTAACACCCGTGAAGTGACATTGTCGCGTTTCGGGAATAGTTTGAAAGTAGCCAGGTATAAGAGAGGAGTGTGCACTATCAATCTAGATGGTACATGCTCGTCTCCTCGAGCCGGCATAGTGGAGGCGACTGCTGCCCGTAGAGATTTCTCTGTGGTAACAGTTGTTTCCATTCTTGGACCGCACTCTAGCTTTACATCAGGCGGAGTGTTGTCACATGTCGAGCTACAATAAAAAAAAATAGTAATTCATTCTGAGATATAAATCAATTGATTCAATCGCCATCACTGAACATCTTCCTAGCAACTAATTCATTATAAATACATTAAAGGAATGCGACTGCCAATCGCACGACAGACTGGCCCGCGGACTAAAAAAAAAAAGACGTAATCGTCATACAATATATTTTACAACGCAGGTATATAATGATCATGTAACGTTAGGATTAAATTACAACTTTTTTTTAAATAATTTAATACCTATAATAAGCTAGCATATAGACACTGAGCACTGAAGATATTCGGTCGGTGTTTAGCGAGATTTGAACACGGGACTCATCGATCGCGAGTTCACGCCTCCTACCACTAGACAACGGCAACTCTCGTAACGTTTCTCTACTATTTATACTTGTCAAAGTAAGCGCAATAAATGGGATACTTTTACATAGTTACAATGAATTACCCAAAGTCCTAAAACCATAACAACTCTCGTAAAATACCAGATTAGGGGACATTTCATGCGAATGAACTCGCTCGAATAGTGCGAATCGACTACTTTTAAAAATAATAAAATTTTAATAGGCGATTCGCACGAATGCATGTCTATGTTATCTTACAAATTTTACTTCTTTTTATGTAAAAAAGGGGACCACCTAAGCTGACGTTCTTCCTAAATTTATCACTATAACTTCAATTTAAAAGCTAATCTCTCAGTAGTTTAAATGAAATGAAAAGCATGAGCGTAGTAGACTCAGTATATACTTGCTCATCGTCAGCTACCATGGCTTCGGAAGGGCGTATGACGTGAGGACTGCCACAACAAACTCGTCAATTATAGTCTATGCATGCAAAAAAAATAAAAATAAAAGAGCGGTAACTTTGTTATATGTACTTTGGTCGCTCAGTGCCTATAGGCACTATTAAAGAGTGGTGGGCAGACTGATGATGGTTGTTTGTCCAGTCTGTCGTCCTGGGGTAGTACACTTTCGAATGTAACAGCCGTGAAGTGACCTTGTCGCGTTTCGGGAATAGTTTGAAAGTAGCCAGGTATAAAAGAGGAGTGTGCACTGTCAATCTAGATGGTACATGCTCGTCTCCTCAAGCCGGCATAGTGGAGGCGACTGCTGCCCGTCACATGCCGAGCTACAATAAAAAAAAAATAATATTCAGCAACAAAAAAAAAAGGAAATAATTATCTTTTCTTCATTTGACAATTCCATAGAGCAAATATAACTCAACAATAACAACAATTACATGAATATACAAAATGACGTCATAGATCAAAATAGCAAAATAAAAGACTGGAATCACTTCGGATTGTCAGACAGGATAGACGAGTGGCTAGCAACGCCTGAAGTGAAAGTGAGTGCGCGCACGCATCGCCGGCCGCAGCCCCAATAAGACGACACCGCTCCGTCCGCATATTTCTGCAATTACCGTGAGGATATCGGCACCGTTCCACGCACCAATCATTTATCAAAACGTTTGTTTACTTAACCAATATTATTTCGTTTGAACTTGAATGATTAGAATTTTTATCGAGGTCAAACGACTGGCGCGATGGAAAGTATTTCTGCGCCTTCATCGGACCTCTTGTCAAAGTACAGTAACCCCGACATCGGCAACAACTTTTGTACGCTCGGACTATGGGGGGCTTCAAACGATATTTACACAAACAATGTGTTCTATTTGAACTTGAACGAATCGTTGTGTAAATATTCCGCGTTTAGTTTTATTCAAATGTGTTTACTTGAGTCAATAAAGTAGAAAACTTAATGCAAATAGTATATACATAATGAGTTTGTTCATAAGATGAACAAGATATTCAGTGTTACTATTTATATTACGGATTTAATTGCAAGTCAAGCAATTCGGTATATTATTAGTGAAGGAGCGTAAAAAAGTAGCTCATTCAGCCGGTATAGTGACGGCGACTACGGCCACTGGGCACCATGATTCTCCAGTTGTCGGAGCTCATGCACCTCCACTGTGCTTGTTTTCAGACCAATCGTCGTTAATAGACAATGTTGATCTTCAGAAAGTCAATTGGGATTGTGCCTACCACCATTTTCGACTGTTACACAAGCCGTTATAGTGGAAGCGACTACTGTCTGCAGAATTTTCTCTGCGATTCTACCTTAACATCAGGTGGAGTGTGGTCACAACATGTCAATATGAAAAACATATTATTACAATGTCAAACATCAATTCTTGTTTCATCCTTACCTAAATACTCGTATTTATCGAATTACACCGCAACAACGAGATAAAATCCGTGCCAACCTTTGTTCGATATAAGGCAATTAGTATTTAAAAAAAAAAGCTGGCCCGTATAAAACAAAACCACGGCCATCAACATACATAATTATTATAACTTAAATTAACCAGTTTCCTAGTACATACACGGAGACATTAAAATATGATATTTCAAGTGAAAATATACGAGCAAATTGCAATGTAAATAATATGGAGTAGGCAGTTACTGACGTCAGTGGAGTAAAAAAAAACGAGTTATGAAGCTATAAAAAAAACCAAACATCGAAAGTGTAAATGTCAACAAAATAGCCAATATAAGTACATGTAACATACATTAAAGGGATAAATGGACTGAATATCACGATAACTTGGGATAAATGGACTTCTTTAATACACAACACACCTTCCGTGAACAATATAGGTGTAAAAAAACACATAATTTAGTAATGCAATTGAATTCTATAGTGACATAAGGACGCATAGAGTGCTAAAGAAGTCCATAAATCCAAGCGAAAAAGGACTGATGATGGTAAAGAGTGGTAAAAACTAGTATACAAGCAAAGTAGGTACCTCCCTATTTTGTAAAAGTTAAATCAATAATAATATGATGTAATAATATAATAAAACTAGTTTTTGTGGCGCGCTTCGCGAGAGCTGGGATAGTTTTGTAGGTAATTTAAAAAAAAAAAACGAAAAAATAAATGTTGATTTAGAAATTAGAGCACATTCCCTACAACATTTGTTCCGGAACTTCGGCCCTATCGCGTTCCGTTCCGGAGATAATTCGTTCCAGAACCGGACGGAACGGACTTTTGGAACATTTCGATGTTTTCCCGAAGTCGCATGGATCTCGTTTATACGTTGCAGAAAAAATTATATCTCTAATCCCCCGGCAAGTGCTCCATAATTGATAATAGGGGAATTTCTACGTAGCTTAGTAGTAAATACATCTGTGTGTAAACGCAAACGTACGTTCGATTCCCAACCTCAGGCTGTGTGTATGATTTATCTATTTAGTAATAAATAAATAATATAGAATAAACCAAAAAAACTATAATATAAAGCACAATCGCGCCGGTTTCCCCTGATATTTTTACATACCAATTTTCGAGGTAAATTTTCATCAACGGAGCCTGTTCTAGTTTTTGATGAAATCATAGACAATGAAAATATTGAGATTCCTACAGGTGATTAATTTAAAAAATATTAGCGTTTTTTTAAATCAATATTAAATAAAATACTGAATTTACAACACATAATAAGTACTTTTGAAAAAAAAAGTCAAGTCAAGTTTACAATGTTACCTTAAAAAAATGTACATGGAATGCATTTGTAAAAGTATTCGATAAGGACGAGTTGTTGGCAAGATAAAGAGCACAAGTGGCGTGCATGGCGTCCTTGTGGCAAAATGTAAACACCATTGTTTGATCACGTGGCTGCACTTATTATAATCTGATAAAGCATCTGGGATACAATGCTCTTTAACCAACTCACTTTAGCAATAAGGTGTGTGAAAAATTATTACTATAATTATTTGCACGATCTCCACAAAATTCTTTCTTTTTTTTTTGCAGCTCTGACATCTGATAACACTCCGCCTGATGTAAAGCCAGGAAACCACTACTACTACAGATTAATTTTTACAGGCAGCAGTCGCCTTCGCTATGCCGGTCCGAGGAGATAAATGTGTGCACGAGTTTTATAATACATTGGAAACTAGTGGTACTACACCAGGTTAATAACCATTATCAGTTTGCCTACCACTCTTAACAATTCTGATAAATCCCGTAAGAATAAATTCAGAATCACGATTTATGCGATACTCGCGCAACAGGTCCATATATCAAAACATATTTGTTCCAAATCGTATGTTAAACGAAAAAGCATCGTTTTGACAATTTGTACCTAAAGCGTATACGAAACGTGACAATAATATGTCACTGCGTATTTCCTTAATAGAAAAGGTCCAACGACCCAAGATCAGCGTATCTACCGAGCGATTGTTTTCAAATATTGGTATTCATAAATCAATTCACGAGTTCAACGGACATCGAGATTATTCATTATTGATAACTTTACAAAGAGGATACGAAATAGAACGATAGAGAATTGCATCATAGATAACCGGGTATTTCCAACTGTCATAATAGTACGAAACAAAAATGTACCACGCAAGGTTAGGGGAGCTCTACTAAGTGATGAGTCAGAAACGATTTCTGAAACATTCCATAAGTGTTAATTTGCATAGGAAGGAAGGATTACATACAAATATTCAACAAAATATAATCATTATTACCCAATATTATAGGTATTGAATGTATCGTCGCGGCAAGCTACGGGTGCAATTCCCGGCCAAAACAAATATACGGTAACCCGGCATGTGGCCACACTTTGATGTTAATCTAGAGTGCAGGCTATGAGTGGAGAAGAGTACTACTACAGAGAGCACTCGACTCCGCTATTCCTACTTGAAGAGCCGTATGTCCAGTATGACATTGCACACTTCTCTCGTTATAGCGGGACACTGTCAAGCTAATTCCGAAACGCGACTAGGTCACTTCACGGGTATTAGTTACATTTGAAAGTGTTGCTACCCCAGGACGACTGAATGGCCTAATAACTGCCTACCACTCTGATATAAATATACTTAAATATTTGTTTTGTGTGGGTTGGGGTCACAGCATTGTACCAATTATTATGTATTTATATCAAATCGAGAGGGAACGCATATTCTATGTAGGTATGTCTTGTAACAAAATAGTAAACAAGGAATGTTTTCTCCTTATGAGTGCAACGAAGAGGACAACGGCCCTCGCACCTGAGCGGTGCATTCGCATGATGCTCGCCGGCGACTGGAACGGTTGCTATTTTTACCTTAGCCGCTCTATCTTATTTACTATTCTGGTCTGAGACTCATTGAATTGTGGTTATTATGCGCTTTGGATGTATGCCAGGAGTCTCACACCTACTCGGACCGCCTCGACTACAACATGATCGTACGATATTCGAAGAATTATATTGACGTGTTTATGAGCATTTCTTTAAACATTAAGGCATAGAAATAACATACACGGAATGGTTACACTCGAACAAAGTAACGTTTTAAACATTATAATACAGTAAAATGTGAAATCATTTCGTAATATCGAGGTATGACTAATACGTAGAAAGGATCTAGATTATAAATAAAAATAACAACAGATAGTGTCAATTTGAAAACTTGACAATTACACAATAAATGCAATTGGATATTGTTTTAGTCATATTACGAACAATACTCAGTGAAACGGGCACCAACAGGCAATAATCAACGTTACAATCATGAAAGGTAACATTAAAATAACGGCATCTGCCACGGATTTACGAGTAAGTATTTATGAAATCGGGAAAGAGGTTGATGATCGTTTACATATGAAGTTAGTCCAAAGAACGAGCAACAAGGGATCGGGTGGCTACGGTAAACCGGTCGAGGGCGCCAACATCGCGCCGAGCGACGACCTAAAGAACTCCGCCTAAAGATTATCAACTTGTAAACAAAATTGCATTAAGACTTATTTTTTGCTGCTCGCTTCGACCGCTTCGGTAATAAGCGTTAAGTTAACTTCGGGTGATCGATTAGGACTCACGATACGGATGAATAATTTGACAACGGCGACGGATGAATTGCAAGGAGCATAAATAATGAAGTCGGTACCGTTACACCAGTTGAGAGTAGAATCAGTCAGACAGTTCTTGTAATAAATAGTTAATAATAGCGAACGATCGCGGTATAAAAATTAAATAACAATAACAAGGCCGCGTTTACAGCAGTACGTGTACTCGGGTAATATTCAAATCGTATGATTCGAGATTATTTCATTTTCGAAACAATTTGGGGTAAAAACTTCGTGTCCGACGGTCACAACGACACAAAACGAAATCAGCTAAGTGGGTCATCATATAATTTCGCAAGCGTATCGAGTGCCGCAAGCGTTAACTGGTACGCTAGCGGCAAGTCAAGGCCCGAGTCGCGGCGACTCCCTCCGGTTGTCACTCCTCAAATCAATAATCTACATGTGGATATAACAAAGTCTAATTAAAATATACTTAGAATACGTGCTTAATTATTTTCATCAACAATTGTCCATCTACTATAATAAAAATGAAGGATATTTTAACATAATCGTCTCCATTAATACTTTCATTACAAATTCGAGAATATTTAAAGTTAAACGTACAAAATACGGAATGATTAATTGCAATCTTGATAATGTTTTATCGGTGTCCGAATAAAGGCACATTAATATTAATATATGCGTTTTAATCCAGGAAATCGAAGCACAGAAAAGGCATTACTAAACATGTATGTATATGTAAAAAAATAATAATAAATAACTTGGGTAACATTTCAAATACGAGCAATAGGAACGATAAGGTCATTACGTTACGTAATTGTCGATTGGATAAGTACGTGCATTAAACACTATCATTATATCATCAATATTAGGAAATCTAAAGCCATATTCGATAGAAAAATGCAGTAATAATTAGTAACGTATAAGTTGATTGCTTAATAAAATACAACTTACCCCTTCATTATTGGGCAGGAACTGTATCTTAGGTTTGCACGTATTATTCTGAAACAATAATAATGTTTTGTTAGTATATAACACAATTAGGATTAGAGATGATATGGATTCAAATAAATACTAAAAGCAGAGTTACGAATTCGCGAGTTATGATGACTCACCGTGTTACGCATAGTCAGAGCAATGATATTACCTAACGAAAATATGCGAAACAAATACCTATTTGATAAGAACGACTGCCGCCAAAAATCTGATGAAATTTGACAACAATGAGATGAACTCTTCAATATAAAAGATAAAACAATTCAAGACACTACCTACTTACATTCGCAAAACAAAAAGAAAAGTTTCTCAATAAGTTACCTAATAATGTAAAATTAGAACTTTATGTCAATGAAACGGTAATTTTTTTTTAGAAGTATGGCTGTATCGAGTCGCTACTCATCGAATCGAATTCATATCAGATATTTACAGAGCGTAACTTGATCAAAAAGTTGCAATTAGACGACAAGAAGCTAAACTTGTTAGGCAACGCAAGTTACCCACAATAAGCAAGAGTCGGCAAATCGTGCGGTTGCACAACTGTCGATGGCCGAACGCGAGAAACATAACTAGGCTGGGCCGACCGCGTTGCGGGTGATGTAAATTCAAAAATTACTTTAGTTACTTACTTAACCGCCGTTCGCAACTAGAATAGTGAACATTATTAAATTGCAAATAGCGTTTTAGAGGGGATGACCCGGAACTCGAAAGCATCCATGGCCGTGACATTAAATTTTCTCGACCAAAAAGAATTGACGGAAGAAATGGAAAGTGTAAACGACGAAATGGTAAAGAAGTAATAGAAGGAATTCTGTTTAATAAGCTGCCAAAACCATACAGGATGCAAATGTTTTATGAAATAACAAATCGCAACATAAATTCGACTATATTGAGTTCTGATTAAATTTCTAAACAACTAATTAACAACTGATTCTATCAGAGTAATATTTATTAACCGCACGCGCCTATCGCTGGGGACACGACGTCTCTCGCAATTACTGTAAAATTAATTTAAAGAGAGCAAACGACACCAGCAATAAACAACATAGCGATGGGTACATTTTTCCGAAGTGCCAAATAAATATTGTTAAAAGTTCAGGAAGAACGTTAACGTGTTATCCTGGAGTGCAAAAATGTTGCATGCAAAATACGGTAACGAATTTATTTCGGCCTTGCGTTGGATCGCAGCGTGAAGCAATATAATTTCTGCACAAAATGACCTTAGCGGAATATACGGGCGACCTTTGAGAATATAAAAACAGCCCAGATAATCGAGCTTTATATTATTTGAACACCGGTGAAATGTAATACAAAAACTAGCAAAACCTGTTGCTCAACGGTATATGCATCATAAACTAAAAGGAAAACTATACAGGAAGACGTTTAACAAAACATATAATTAACGAGTTGATCTGATTGCATGTAATAAAAAGCACCATAAATCGTGTAATAAATAGGTGACAAATAACGCTATGTAGGCATTTAGTAATTAACAAAGAAACATGATTGAAAGAAAAAACTAGACAATATAAATCGCGAGACGCGGTCAAGAACCGTTGCTCATAAAAGCGGTGACCGCCATGATTTGGGCCCACCGACACACATTCCTTGGATCAGATCTGGGCACAATGCGTGACGCCGTTTCCGACAACGATATGCGAGTCCATAAGTAGGTAAGGTCGACCTCATAAATTTCATTTTCCAAACACTACCATCATTGGAAATGCAAGTCCAAGGTCTCGCGTGTCGTTCCTGCTTAATAGGAAGCGCTTGTAAAATGACACAACAACAAATTCTAATTTGGTACGAGATTGCAATTTTGTCATTGACACAAGAAACACTGATCAGCTGACGACCATAACATTTAAATCTGAACTTCAATGAAAATGAATTCTAACAATGGCTCAACAAAACAACTGGAGGCCGAATTATAAAAGGACGGTACTGAGTTCTCCGAAACGTAATCGACTTTCGTTAAGGACATTTGTTAAGCTTTTGCACAGGAATTTATGAATTATTCAATTAGGTATCCGTTTGAAAAAAAAAGCAGGTAAATGGCCGAGTATCGGTTAGATGTTTCTGAAAATGTAAAAGCCAGATTATTTTTGCCTTTGATTTTCAGGAAAATAGTTTTATAAAATTTGTTTTCCAGTACATATCGAAGATACACAAGGTCACCGTCCCTTTTCCAGCTCTCTCCCATTCGTGAGGCGCTAGTCCATTACTCTAAAGCGGCATTCCTCTTGGTCATAAAACTATAGTAACCTTCATAAAACGACGCATTATGTGAGGTTATATTTCTCTAACTTTACGACCATTTATATCTAACAGCAGGAAACAAACATAGTAAAGTTTTCGCAACGGGATCGCTACATATCGACTCATTTCAGTTGTAATTTTTTTTTTTATTTCAATTTAAATTAGTGACTTTTAAGGTTACGCCAGTCCCATCATAACTTAAACATTGACAACATAAAAAATTAATCTAACTTATAATTAATACTTAAATCTACTTACAAACTACCTAGGTATCTTTAATAACTTTAATAATAAATTTATACTAGCTGTTGGGTAAAGACCGCGGGCGCAAGCGGCCCGCGGAGGCCCTTTTTGTCGTAAAGAGCATTAGATCGAATAGATTTTAGGGTAGTTGTGAAAAAAAATCATCTAAAGTCATTTAAAAGAGTTTACCTTTCTGAACAAAATTGGTCTTTACATAGTTGCTCTAACGTATGTACTTTTTGAGATATAGCGATTTAAAAAAAAAAATAGTGCTGGTCACACTGAACAAAATTGGTCATTACACGGTTACGCTAACGAATGTAGTTTCTGAGATATAGCGATTTTAAAAAATTAAAAAAAAAAACAATAATTAAAAAATAGTGCTGGTCACACCGAACAAAATTAGTCTTTACACGGTTACACTAACGAATGTAGTTTTTGAGATATGGCAATTTTAAAAAATTAAATAAACACAAAAATAAAATAAAAAAACAAATAGTGCTGGTCATACTGAACGAAATTGGTGTTTACACGGTTACGCTAACGTATTTACTTTTTGAGATATGACGATTTTAAAATTTAAAAAAAAAACAAAAATTTAAAAAAAAAGTAGTATTGGTCATACTGAACAATATTGGTCTTTACACGGTGACGCTAACGTATCTACTTTTCGAGATATGACGATTTTAAAAAATAAAACATATACAAAAATTTTAAAAAATAGTGCTGGTCATACTGAACAAAATTGGTCTTTACATGGTTACTCTGACGTATCTACTTCTTGAGATATTTAAAATATTCGAAAAAAGCTCGGCGCGCAGAACAAATTCGACGTTCACGCGTCCGCGCTCTCCGTCCGACTGACCGAGGTATAATCGTTTCGATGGTTCGTCCCGAAAATTCGGCCGTATGAAAACTTTAGTCTCCGAACCTCTCGCTCTCGCCTCATGCACCGACTGATGGAAAAGAGCGAGATGGAAGTATCATCGAGGGCCGACAATTTTGCCGACCGTTTTGTATGGGAATTTAGTTTTATTGCCCGATTTTGAAAATTTTTTTTTGATTTCGCCATAAGACGACATTCTCTACAACTTTCTCTTCGGGGTGACTGCCCTGACTCGCCCCGTTTCCGAGATATCGCTGTCACTTCCGGCTCAGAATCCACTTCCGGTCAAAGTCGTATTTTTTCTGAGGTCACATAGATCGCCCCTAAACACCCCGAAAATTGTATGGGTTTTTTTTTGGCCCGATTTGAAATTTTTTTTTTGCCCGATTTTGAAATTTTTTTTTTATTTCGCCATAAAATTATATTCTCTACAACTTTCTCTTCGGGGTGACTGCCCCGATTTGCCCCGTTTCAGAGATATCGCTATCACTTCCGGTCCAGAATCTACTTCCGGTCAAAGTCGTATTTTTCTCGAGGTTTTTTCGACACCCCCTATACACCCCGAAAATTTCACCCCTGCACCCCCCCGGCAAGTACTAAATAATTGATGTCAGTGAGTGAGTGAGTCAGTGAGTCAGTGGTATTGCAGCTATATATTAGTACTAGCTGTTGGGTAAAAGCCGCGGGCGCAAGCGGCCCGCGGAGGCCCTTTTTGTCGTAAAACGTATTAGATCGAATAGATTTTAGGCAGTTTTGAAAATATTTAGCTCGCCATCTAATAGCGTTTACGTTTCTGAACAAAATTGGTCTTTACACGGTGACGCTAACGTATCTACTTTTCGAGATATGGCGATTTTAAAAAATTTAAAAAAAAACAAAATTTAAAAAAAAATTAGTGCTGGTCATACTGAACAAAATTGGTCTTTACACGGTGACGCTAACGTATCTACTTTTCGAGATATGGCGATTTTAAAAAATTAAAAAAAATAAAATAAAAAAAAAGTAGTGCTGGTCATACTGAACAATATTGGTCTTTACACGGTGACGCTAACGTATGTACTTTTTGAGTAATAGCTATTTTAGAAAATTAAAAAAAAAAAAAGCAAATAGTGCTGGTCATACTGAACAATATTGATCTTTACACGGTGACGCTAACGTATCTACTTTTCGAGATATGAAGATTTTAAAAAATTAAAAAAAAAAAACAAAAATTTAAAAAAAAAAGTGCTGGTCATACTGAACAAAATTGGTCTTTACACGGTGACGCTAACGTATCAACTTTTCGAGATATGGCGATTTTAAAAAATTAAAAAAAAAAACAAAAATTAAAAAAAAAAATAGTGCTGGTCATACTGAACAATATTGGTCTTTACACGGTGACGCTAACGTATCTACTTTTCGAGATATGAAGATTTTAAAAAATTAAAAAAAAAACTAAAACAAAAATTTAAAAAAATAGTGCTGGTCACACTGAACAAAATTGTTCTTTACATGGTTACTCTGACGTATCTACTTCTTGAGATATTTAAAAGAAAGCCCGCCGCGCGGAGCAAATTCGATGTTCACGCGGCCGCGCTCACCGTCCGACTGACCGAGGTAAAGCCGTTTCGATCGTTCGTCCCGAAAATGCCTCGTCGCGGATGCTGTTAGGCCACGCCCACCGCCATGCTCCGTTTCATATTGGCGTACCGGCGGGAAAAGGATATAAATACGATCGAGGAAAAATTTTTTTTGCCCGATTTTGAAAATTTTTTTTTTTGATTTCGGCATAAGACGACATTCTCTACAACTTTCTCTACGGGGTGATCGCCCCGAGTCGCCCCGTTTCCGAGATATCGCTGTCACTTCCGGTCCAGAATCGACTTCCGGTCAAAGTCGTATTTTTCTCGGCGGTTTTGGAACACCCTCTATACGACTCAAAAAACCGCTACCCTCCACTATACCGGCAAGTACGAAATAATTGATGTCAGTCAGTGAGTGAGTCAGTGGTATTGCAGCTATATATTAGTACTAGCTGTGTTGGGTAAAAGCCGCGGGCGCAAGCGGCCCGCGGAGGCCCTTTTTGTCGTAAAACGTATTATATCGAATAGATTTTAGAGTAGTTTTGAAAAAATTCAGCTCGCCATCTAAAAGCGTTCACCTTTCTGACCAATATTGGTCTTTACACGGTTACGCTAACGTATGTACTTTTTGAGATATGACGATTTTACAATTAAAAAAAAAACAAATAGTGCTGGTCATACTGAACAATATTGGTATTTACACGGTGACGCTAACGTATGTACTTTTTGAGTAATAGCGATTTTAGAAATTAAAATAAAAACAAAATTAAAAAAAAGTAGTGCTGGTCATACTGAACAATATTGGTCTTTACACGGTTACGTTAACGTATGTACTTTTTGAGTAATAGCGATTTTAGAAAATTAAAAAAAAAAACAAAATTAAAAAAAAAAGTAGTGCTGGTCATACTGAACAATATTGGTCTTTACACGGTGACGCTAACGTATGTACTTTTTGAGATACGGCGATTTAAAAAAAATTGAAAAAAAAATAAAAAAACAAATAGTGCTGGTCATACTGAACAAAATTGTTCTTTACATGGTTACTCTGACGTATCTACTTCTTGAGATATTTTAAAAAAGCCTGCCGCGCGGAGCAAATTTGATGTTCACGCGGCCGCGCTCACCGTCCGACTGACCGAGGTAAAGCCGTTTCGATCGTTCGTCCCGAAAATGCGTCGTTATATTTTCATTGCGCGCTCTGAACGGGCGGAACATAGAGAGCGCGAGCCCCGACGAGCGATCGACGCGGATGCTGTTAGGCCACGCCCACCGCCATGCTCCGTTTCATATTGGCGTACTGGCGGGAAAAGGATATAAATACGATCGAGGAAAAATTTTTTTTGAGCAATTTTGAAAAAAAAAGTATCGTTTTCGAAATTAGAGGGCATTCCCTACAACGTTTGTTCCGGCACTTTTGCCTCATCTCTTTCCGTTTCCGAGATATCGCTACCACTTCCGGTCCAGAATCGACTTCCGGTCAAAGTCGTATTTTTCTCGACGGTTTTGGGACGTCCTCTATACGACTCAAAAAACCGCTACCCTCCACTATACCGGCAAGTACTAAATAATTGATGTCAATAGATCAGTGAGTGAGTGAGTGAGTGAGTGGTATTGCAGCTATATATTAGTACTAGCTGTTGGGTAAAAGCCGCGGGCGCAAGCGGCCCGCGGAGGCCCTTTTTGTCGTAAAACGTATTAGATCGAATAGATTTTAGGCAGTTTTGAAAATATTTAGCTCGCCATCTAAAAGCGTTTACGTTTCTGAACAAAATTGGTCTTTACACGGTGACGCTAACGTATCTACTTTTCGAGATATGGCGATTTTAAAAAATTTAAAAAAAAACAAAATTAAAAAAAAATTAGTGCTGGTCATACTGAACAAAATTGGTCTTTACACGGTGACGCTAACGTATCTACTTTTCGAGATATGGCGATTTTAAAAAATTAAAAAAAAAAAAATTAAAAAAAAAGTAGTGCTGGTCATACTGAACAATATTGGTCTTTACACGGTGACGCTAACGTATGTACTTTTTGAGTAATAGCTATTTTAGAAAATTAAAAAAAAAAAAGCAAATAGTGCTGGTCACACTGAACAAAATTGGTCTTTACACGGTGACGCTAACGTATCAACTTTTCGAGATATGGCGATTTTAAAAAATTAAAAAAAAAAACAAAAGTTTAAAAAAAAATTAGTGCTGGTCATACTGAACAATATTGGTCTTTACACGGTGACGCTAACGTATCTACTTTTCGAGATATGGCGATTTTAAAAAATTAAAAAAAAAACAAAAATTAAAAAAAAAAATAGTGCTGGTCATACTGAACAATATTGGTCTTTACACGGTGACGCTAACGTATCTACTTTTCGAGATATGAAGATTTTAAAAAATTAAAAAAAAAACTAAAACAAAAATTTAAAAAAATAGTGCTGGTCACACTGAACAAAATTGTTCTTTACATGGTTACTCTGACGTATCTACTTCTTGAGATATTTAAAAGAAAGCCCGCCGCGCGGAGCAAATTCGATGTTCACGCGGCCGCGCTCACCGTCCGACTGACCGAGGTAAAGCCGTTTCGATCGTTCGTCCCGAAAATGCCTCGTCGCGGATGCTGTTAGGCCACGCCCAAGCGCCATGCTCCGTTTCATATTGGCGTACCGGCGGGAAAAGGATAAAAATACGATCGAGGAAAAATTTTTTTCGAGCAATTTTGAAAAAAAAAGTATCGTTTTCGAAATTATAGGGCATTCCCTACAACTTTCTCTTCGGGGTGACTGCCCCGACTCGCCCCGTTTCCGAGATATCGCTACCACTTCCGGTCCAGAATCGACTTCCGGTCAAAGTCGTATTTTTCTCGACGGTTTTGGAACGCCCTCTATACGACTCAAAAAACCGTTACCCTCCACCATACCGGCAAGTGCGAAATAATTGATGTCAGTCAGTGAGTGAGTGAGTGAGTGGTATTGCAGCTATATATTAGTATAATAATAAATAATATACAGATAGCAGAGTAGGAGAAAGGATGAGTTGTAATTATTTTAGAAAAGTCTACCAAGAACCTAACCCATAATTCTTTAATCTAATCATTTACTAAATAAAGAAGGAAAACAAGTTTAATCTTAAAAGAAGCAGCTTCGCGATGGATTTAAGTTAAGGGGATTTTGGAGTCGAACATCTGTTAGCAAGTTGTATTGGGGATGACGACCAGGTGCCACGGCCGCAGGGCGAAGGGTGTCAATAAGCGAGTGCGACGACCTCAGCATCTACGCACGTGCGTGCACTCACGAAGCACACTTCTTTTTGTCGTTATTATAACTTTGACAAAAATTTGAGTAAGACAATGCCCATTTTTAGGCCCAATCGATATGGAGTAGGTAGTTTGTAAACAAAACAATATTCTAAATTTATTTAAATTTTTTATTGAATTATTAAAATAAAAAAAAAACAGATATCATCAATTATATTATTAAAGCATTTAATTTAATAATAACCTCAAATATCGCATCAGAAAAAGTCTAATTACTCAATAACCCGAATTTAAAAAAAAAATTAAAGTAATTGGTGATTATTTTCCTGCACAATGAATTAAAAATCATCGACAAAGTCGAGAAAAAAATTGTGGGCCCATTTCTCTTAGACGAAAGGGAATTCTCCTTTAAACAATACCTTAACAAAATGAGGTTAGAATATAAACCACTACTTACACTTGCAAATAAATATTAATTGTCAAGCTTATTAACCAGTTGCATTATCATTAATTAATTACGATTAATTATATCATTAGAAAGAACAATAAAAACTATTATGAATATTAGTAGCAGAAGGAATAACATGATGTGGAAATAAAAATAAATAAAGACACGATTCGGTAAAAACATGTACGGGGAAAAACCTACTTATTACAACCAAATCAAAACAAAGTCACGAAAGAAACAAGCAAAAGAATAATTTAAAAATTCTTATTGTTCTAAAGCCGTGGTCGTCAAATTGCGGCCCGCGGGCCGCATGCGGCCCGTGGCCGTTGTTTGTGCGGCCCGCGACAAAGTAAATTATTTCAATAGTCAACTATACCTAATGTCATAAACAAAAATTAATAACGGACTGCATTCGAAATGGGCGACACGACGGTGACTGACAATAGTCTATCGCGTCGTTGCTACTCGCTCGCGACACATACGGGGGTGTATATGTTCCCCGCTCCCCGCCCGCCGCGCTAGAGTCGAGCCGCGACGCGAGTCATTTCATTTGTTTCTACGCATAAGATTGAACGTTTCTTACTTTATCGATTGCGCTTGCGGTATTCTATGTATAATGGCGGGAGTATCGTCTAAATGTGTTACTAAAAGGAAAATAACCGACGAAAATAGATGTTTTCAAGAAAAATGGGAGGAAGAATTTTGTTTTATAAGTGGAAATAAGGAAGGTACTGCTATTTGTTTAATATGCCGGGAAACTGTCGTCGGAGTTAAGCGATACAATTTATTTCGCCACTACACAAGTAAGCATAGTTTATTTACCGAAGCCTACCCTTTAGAAACGATTGAAAGAAAGAATAAAATAACTCATTTGAAATCGTCAATTCATCATCAACAAAATATAATGACAAAAGCAGTCGGGCAAAATGAGGCTATTACAAAAGCATCGTACCAAGTGTGTAACATTCTTGCAAAACGCATGAAACCCTTTACTGATGCTGAATTGATGAAAGAGTGTATGATAACTGTTTCTCAAACGTTATTTCAAAATTTTTCAAATAGTAAACAAATAATGGCAGCAGTAAAAAAGCTTACACTTTCTGAATCCACCTGTCGCCGCCGTGTTGAAGATATTTCGAAAAATTTGTTAGAGGCAGTAATGGATAAACTGAAAAACTGCAAATACTTCAGTCTTGCTTGCGATTCCAGTACGGATATAACTTCTATGTCTCAGTGCTCATTATTTGTTCGGTACTGCACAATGAACGGAATCATAGAAGAAGACTTCTTAGCAGTGATTACCATGAAAGGTCATACGAGAGGTTGTGATTTTATGGAAGTTCTAAAAGAATTTGTAGAAAAACACAGGATACCTGTAAATAAGTTGATATCAGTGTGTACTGATGGTTGTCCGTCAATGGTGGGTGCAAATAATGGTTTGATTGCTTTAATGAAGAAAGAATGGAATTTACCTAATTTGTTGCCCATTCATTGCTTGCTGCATCAAGAAACTTTGGCATGTAAAATTTCGAATAACATATTAAAAGACGTGATGAATACGATTGTAAACATTATAAATTTTATTCGAGCGCGCGAACTTAATCATCGAAAATTCAAAGACCTTCTTGAAGAATTACATGCTAATTATGGCGATGTTATCTTACATACAGCTGTAAGATGGTTAAGCAAAGGAAAAGTATTGGAACGGTTCTTTCATTTAAAACACGAAATAATGCTTTTTTTGCAAGAAAGTGGCAAAGAATTCCCCCAACTACAGCAAAATGACTGGTGGACACTTGCGGCTTTTTTGACCGATATCACTATGAAATTCAATAGTCTTAATTTAGATATGCAAGGACCTAACAAAATAATTGGGCAAATGACAAATAAAGTGTTTGCATTCGAAGACAAACTGCAATTATACATAAACGAACTCGAAGCAGGAGATTTTTCAAATTTTCCAACTGTGTCTGCTCTGCAATCCGAAGTTTCTATTCCCCACAGTATTATCCTTCGAGATTTGGTATCCTATTTGAAAGAATACCTGAGAGAAATAAAAAATAGATTTGACGATGTGCGAAAAATTAAGAACTGCTTTATACTTGTGGAAAACCCTTGGCATGTTGAAAACGAAGATATGAAATTATTCTGCCAGTTTGGATTTTCTAAAACTAAATTAATGAATGAAATCATTGAACTAAAACACGACACACAGCTAAAAGCTAGTTTTATTGAGCACCGTGAAAAGCAAGAGTACATAGAATTTTGGAAAAATGCCCCTTGCAAGTATAAATCTTTGCAAGACTGCGCACAATTTGTTTTAACCGTATTTTCTTCAACATATCTCTGTGAAGCTTCATTTTCGAAAATGACCTTCTTAAAAAATAAATACCGTAATCGTCTTTCTACTCATTTAGAAGACACAATGAGGATTGCATGTAGTCCAAAAGATGCCGATATACAAGAAATAATTAGAAAAGTTCAACACCATAATTCCTAATTGTAAAACAAGTATTTTTGATTACGGATTTGAATTTTTTTAATCATTTCTTACCTACCTATGTTCATAAATTATCTTTTTCTATTAAATATTCTAATGAACAGTATGTATGATTACTTTTCTTGATATCAACTCCCAAGCGAACGATGTCGCGGACACAGCTATAGTTCGAGTACATAACGAAATGAGCTGAACACGTTCTATTGGAGCGCCTTCACATACTCTGCGGCCCGGCGCTGGCACTCACATTGCCATGTGTGGCCCTTGGCCAGTAGAGTGTGACGACCGCTGTTCTAAAGCATAAAGGCACATTTTCATTGGTTACGTCAGTCAACAGCTACACGGCTTTGACAACACAAATTGATCTGACTGCCAATGGCATAACAAGGCGGACATCCGTTACAAATATTCAGCACATGTATTGCTCTTGGATAAATCAAAATATTCAATAACGAGCTTTATCGCGTTCTAATAAGGTCAATAATTGTGTGATTAACTGTCGGTTGTTTATAAAGCGATGAAATTGTCTAAGTTATAATAATCGCGTTGACAATGAAAAAAGGAAGGAAAATACGATGAAAACTTTAATGATCAATCGATATTAGTAAACAGTTGTTCGAAAAATTTCATATCATAACGCGCTACTTTTAAAAAAGAAAAAAATGTTCGGGCATGTTTGCCAACCGATGCGCTCGCTCCGTCACAAAAGTGAATCATTCTTAATGGGATCCTGTGATCAGAAAAAAAACCAGGTGCTTACTAACAAAAATGTAACAAAAAAAACAACAGGCCGCACGCAGGACAGTACGAAACCGCATGCAATATTAACATTTATAGGATTGTAAAGAAAGTTTGTTATCGCTTGAACATGAAAGACCATTCAGAGTGCCAAGCCTATGAGTTGCGAGCACCAACAAAAGATACATATCACGGTGTAACACGTGCATGGAGTACAGATTTTAGAATCAGGTGGGCTCGGTCTTTTTTCGCTTCCTGAAAAACCAGCTAAAGTTTGTTTTGTACGGTTGTCAGTTTTTTTTTTAGATGGGAAACAGATGGCAATATTGTTATAGACGTTACGGCCTAAAGAATTCATTAAAATGGTAATTGGTAATGTACAGTATAGTTTTTATTAGTTTATATTATAGAAAAATAAACAATTATTATAACAATGCCATATATTATAAATATCATATAATATATAGGCAATATAATGTCAATTGATCACGCATCATTGATTTCCGTCACCCATCTGAACAAACTCAGAAATTATATAGTAGGTAGGTAGCATTCAAAAGATAAGAATTTATTTTTTATGCAAATGTAGACATATGTACGAGTAAAGGTGTTGCAGAATAACTTATAGAAGCGTTTATTAAGAAATACGCATCTTTCTTTTTTATTATATCATTTCGTTCAACTAATATCATGTACAGTCATTTCCAAAAATATAGCATATATACACTAAACTAATTAATATGTATCTGCAAAAATTCTAAAAATAGTTTGGTATTTTGCGTATGATAATGCAATAATTATTTACATATTTTTAATGGGACTTGTGTAGAAAAAAATTAACACGCGCAGCAGCCTGAGCTGAGGTGGAAAGGGAAACCACGTTCTCTGCCTTCTACAGAGCAATTGGTACCTTGAAATCCCTGCGCTCTATCTTTTCATATTAGGTTACAACTGGATAATGTGCGAAAATGGATGGCAGCGCCCCAGAAAGACCTTTCTCAGCCAGATTCGTCAACTATTTATTGTGTTTATTGGTAGTATTTAGTTTTTTTTTTTTTACAATTTAGCTTCACGCCAGTAAACCATAATGGTTTGTCTTGGCGTTGCACATTCGTTCTTAATTACACTAAATTACACATAAATAGTTAAATAATAAGTATATACAATTTAAATGATAAACAAGTTTAGTGTTAAACAACATTAAAAAATAGAAGGTATTCTGAAATTTTTTTTAATACATTTTATATACAGGTTGCTTCAAAAGGTATAATAGTTTTTTAACTTATTTTTATAGTTTTTATTGTTTAAGCCTTTCCTTATTTCTTTTAGAAAAGGTTAAATGAGGAGCACCCTCAATTGACGTGCATGCATGAAGGGCGTAGTCGCTGATGCTCCATAGTCTCTGCGGACCCCGGTGGGAACAGGGCGTGAGGTAAGTAGTAGTGGTAATTAGATTTACTAGCTCTACTTTGCTGTGCTAGTAAAAAAATTATGTGTCTGACAGAGGAGAAATATGTTTTAATGTAATTTTTGATCATAATTCTATAATTTGAGTGTTTATTTGGGACTAATTCCAAAAACAATTATCCAAGTAAAAACAAACTTGTCAAAATAATAAAAATACCTAATTAAATTGAATTGAATATCTGGACATTATTTTCCTCAAGCTATTTACCTACTTTACGAAACAATATAACAAACTGATATGATTATTTATTATTCATAATGTACGGACGTTTGGATGTTGGTTACTTAATCACGATAACCGATTTGGATGCAGTTCAATCCCTTCGGTTTGTTCAAGCAGAGTATTCACTGTCAACCTGGAAGATGATCATTCGTCTCTAGCCGGACACAACTGATGCCAGTTCTGCCTACAAACTTTTGTCTGTAGAGGCAGTTCATCTCCGCTGATGGACTGCAATCTTAACACCAGACCGATTGTGGTCAGTGGTCAGTCTCATAATAATAAAAAAATAACAATAATAATACGTAATTTCGCATACGACGACGACGTCGCGTGTCGTTGGTAAATAGTAGGTAGGTATCTAATATTTCTTTTGCGCAGTTTGGAGTCATCTAAACGTAGGCTCGAACGACCTTGTCTTTGAATGCCGTGTTTTGTTTTTGTGCTACATTCGGAGACCCAATTTCACTAATAGACGTGTTTAGTTAATATCCTATGATTAACCATAAAAAAATATAGGTTCTGTTAATAAATAATTAATGATCGGCTGTTACGATTGAGGGCCGGCGTTGGTTTTGTGGTTTGCCAATTCACAGTGTTACAAACATTCAGATATATAACTAGAGGCGCAAACCCCATACATTTGACATGAAAAAGCCGTAGGTCGTTTCAAACGATTTGACAATGTCAATCTTAGTGTTGCCGGTATAGTTAAAAATTTTCCACACACTATTTTTTTTTTTCTTTAGATATTTTTATTCAGTGTCGATTATAATATATCTAGAGTCATGCATTTTTAGCTAAATAAAATAAAGTTGAATGTTTTAATTGTTTAATATAAGTTGAAATTATTCTTTCTTAAAAATAAAATATTTCTTTTTTTTATATTATAATACGGGTTATGGGAAACGATGTTTTACTAGCAACACTAAATGTAAAATATATCCCTAATTTTATTTGTTTTTTTGTTGTTTAAGGACAATATAGATGTTGAAAGGATATATTTATGTGTGAAACGTAATCCCGCTTTTTTTGTTGTGCATTTGGGATCGCGAATTGCACGTTTTCACCACATATTTGCCCATTATGAGTTTATATACGTCCTGTCAAATACCAACTGACAGAAAGCTTAATTATGGCTGTGGGCAGATCTTCACTCGCCTCACGTTGGGAGCGTTATTGCGCCTCTAGTATATATCTCAATGGTTACAAAGGTTTTTGACATGCGAAAAAATTTCTTATAGAGTAGCAGAATTTTAGTCTTTATGTTTAGTCTTAAAGTGTGTTTTTATTTTTTAATATCCGATCCATAAATGGCCGACATAATAAAAGGATAGTGTACCGTACGGGTGGTAGACGGGGCAGACTCCTGTGTTACACCCGTCTTCTTTCAAGCTGGGTGGAAAGGAGACTAGATGTACTGGACACAGAATGCAGTCAAGGCTAATAACCGTCGTCACTCTGCCTACCTACCACTCCTAAACTAATCTTCGCCAAAAGAACGACGCGTAAATAATTTTTAATTCGAAAGAGGATGAATAAAGTTCAACAGTTATTATTCAAAACAAAACATAAACAAAGTTATCACAGTGATAATAAAAAAAATTAAATTACGAAGATATAATAACTCAATAGGTATTCGTTATGCATATAAAACGAGTATACCCGTATACCTACCTACATACATACATATAACTCGTATTGCCACTTTTGTTATTAATAAATTGTTTTACTATTTGGTATAGTAAAATATGTGACAATGACATAAAAACCGATCTCAGGGTCTTCGTTTATATAAGGCACGCAGTCCTAAGAGGCCGAGGATCTAAAGCACAAATACGATATGATACGAACGATAAACCAAATTCAAAGTGTAGGTACTTTAACGTTTTTAACTAATTTGAAATAAATACTGATAGATTAAAGAGTAGTAGGCTAGTAGTATGATAATAGTCCCAGTTTGCCGTCCTGGGGTAGTACCACTACTTTCGAATGTATTATCAGTGAAGTGACCTTGTCGCGTTTTGGGAGTATGTAGTTTGATAATAGTCAGGTATAGCGAAAGTCACTGCACTGAAAGGCACTGTCAATCTATATGGTGCATACTCGGACCTCAGACCGGCATAGCGGAGGCATAGTAGCAATTATTTCCATTCATGGACCGCATTCTAGCTTTACATCAGGCAGAATGTTGTCATATGCCGAGCTACAATAAAAACAAAAATCGTATCAAAAACTATCTTAAAGCAGTCTGAAATTCAAAACGTCAGATCTGACACCTTCCGGCAGCGATTGGTGTACTGACGCAAGTCAAGAAACGCGGCAACGAATGGTCAGACGCGAGTGTACTTTCACCAACTAACACAGAGCTCTACCATTGTCATAGCAACGCCCGATTCGCTTACCTAACAGCAACCTTGGTTTGCTCTCAAATGCCAGACTTTAAGATCAAAATTAACTTGCGAATTTATTTGCAATTTTATATTTCAAAAAACAAAACCTTGGCTGAAAATATTGAGCTGTTCAGCAACCAATAAACATTTCAATATTATTGTTTGTTTTATTAGGTGGAGAAGTAGTGTAGGAGGAATATCCGGGTTTTGGCTTGTAGTACTAAAAACACACGGGCTCACTTTTTTTCAATTTATTGTAGCTTGACATATGACAACACTGCGCCTGATGTAAAGCTAGAATGCGGCCCGTGTACGGAAACAACAGCCACTACAGATGAATTCCTACAGGTGCACCATCCAGATTGACAGTGCACACTCCTCTAGTTAATCCTGGCTACTTCCAAACTATTCCCGAAACGCGACAAGTACACTTTCACATTATCCTGCTACTAACATCATGTGGGAGTGAGATAATAAAGTGCTTTCGGAAATTTTGGAAATCGTAAAAGTGAACCACAGAACCTTCTCTACCAATTTCTACTCTAAGTACTGGTTATTTTGACGTCTTTATTACTGATGGGGGTAGGATAATTAGATAGCAGATGAATACTATGGATGCTTAAAAATATAAACCGTCAAGCATCAAGACAGAAGAGTTTTTGCGAGTATCCGAAGACATTAGGTTATCTGTCTTGAATAATTTTCTTACAACTTGTGTCTCTCTTTTATATTATTGTTGGATTATTAACTATTGTTTGTGAACGTGTTTTCAATTTACCTCTAAAATTTCGTTGGAAATTTGAATAAAAATTCTACTACTTTACTGGAGCAATTTTCGACTTGTCTGGGACACGACGTGACTAACTGTTTTATTTAATTAATGAATGAATGATTTGTGCTGCACAAACTATCATTAACTTGATGTAAATATTTATTTTGACAATGGCAAATTGTTGTAATGCCATAAAAGGACAAAAAGGAAAAAATAGAAAAAACAAAGAGACAGAGTATGCAATTAATTAAGATACCTATAATAAACTAAGTAAATCCCTTAAGTATAATATTAATTTCATTAATTAACTGACAAGATGCCTGCTCGAGTAATAGTTTAATTATGTTTTAATACTATTAACACTAATATATTCGAACTATATTATTTATTTATTTCATTTTAATTCCTTTATTTATTTTATGAATTCTTGTCATAAATTTAAGAGATCTAATAAATATTTTTATGCAGAATAAATAATTAATAAATAGCTAGAAAAAAACAATATTTTGTACGACTTATTTTATTGCCCCTATCTCCGCTTCCAGCTCCCAATGGTTAGCTGGGAGAAAATGCCTAATGGCATTAAGCTCGCCATTGTGTACGGTACAATAAAGAATTATTATTATTATTACTTATAGAATAAGTCAAAAAAACTTAAAGTTGGACTAAAGCTTTTTAAGCCAATAAAGCGAGAATGCCATTTACCTAAGGGTGGTTTGCACCAGAAGGCCGGCTAAAGTAACTTTAACTATTACTTTTACGGCGACGACGACCGTTAAACGTTTAGATGTACTCCACACGCGTTGCAATATCGTGTAAATCCATATTGTTATCGTTAAAATGGTGGCCGATCTCGAAAAATAATAGAAAAAGACATATTTGGCTTTCTTTTCATACATTTGACGTCAGCAACATTGATTTGACGATTACTTTAACTTTACCCGAGCCAAGACTCGCTGGTTACGGTTAAGGTTAAAGTAACCGTCAAAAATGACAGGCGCGACGATGGTGCAACTCGTGTGGAGTAAATATACACCATAATGTAAACGTAACGGTTAAAGTAAACGTAAAAGTAATAGTTAAAGTTACTTTAACCGGTCTTCTGGTGCAAACGACCCTAAGAGAACTGGGTCCACAATTTTTTTCTCGCGTTCGCCGATGATTTTTAGTCTGTTTTAAAATTTTAACCCGGCTTATTGAGTAATTAGACTTTTTCTGATGCAATATTTGAGGTTTTTACTATGTTAAATGCTTTAATAATTGATTATATTGTTTTTTATGTAATTAAACATTGTCTATTGATTGGTAAACTATGTGTTCATATAATTAGATCAATTGATAGAAAAATAAGATATTATTTTAGAACTTTGTTTTGTTAACAAACTATTAGATACCAAGTGAGCGCAAAAATGGGCATTGTCCTTTGAACACGGGTCTCATCGATCCTGAGTTCTTGCCTTCTACCACTGGACCACGGCTGCTAGATATTAAAAAGGTTTAAAAGAGACCCCAGACTGATTAATTATAGTTATTAGCCAAGTCTGCCGTTCTGGGTTAGTACTTAGTACCACCACTTTTAGGCTGTCGACATTTCTCTAGCGGAAGTCGGTAGCAGTTGTTTTCACTCATGGACCGCACTTTACCTTCCTCAGACGGCTACTACAAAAAACATATAAATTGTACAATTACAATAAAAATGCAATAACCTAAACCTGACGCGCGATAAATAAACAAAAAGAAACATTGTGATTTCTGTTGATAAAACGTGATCATTAATAGATATTAACGTTACATAAAATATCCGCAACTATATTATATTACCTATATGATACTACAAACTTGGTATTATTAAATGGACAATAAACAAAAGAAAGTAAATAAACGGCGAACGTTCAAAACATAAATTAATAGGTTTTTGAACAGAGTTTTGGCGGCCATCTTGAGACGTCAGCTTATCTGTTTTGAATTATTTTCCTAAACTTATGTTTCTTCTTGTTAATGTGTAATAATGGTGGATTATTAACCATTAAGTGTTCGTGAACGTGCGTGAGTGTGCCCACACTCACACACAAACAATTCAAAAGAAGAGAACCTGTGTTTCCATTTTCCCTCCAACTCCGTAGGAAGTTTCAGTAAAGATTCTATCACTTTACTGGAACAATTTTTGACTTGACTGAGACTTGACCTGACTACTTGGTGTGATGAATGAATTACTCGTGATGCACAATGTTATTAACTTGATGCAAAAATATTTACTTTGATACTGGCAAATTGTTATACGCCATATCAAAAAAAATTAATAAGTTTTTAAAAATAATTATAAACCACAGTGACAGCGGTCCTGGGATAGTACCACCACTTTCGAATGTAACACACGTGAAGTAATCTTGTCGTTGATAGTTTGGAAGTAGCCAAGTATAACGAGAAGAGTGTGCACTGTCAATATAGATAGAGCACATTCGTCTTCTCAAGCCAGCACAGCAGAGGCGACTGTTGCATGTAGAGTAGCAGTTGTTTCCGTTCATGAACCACACTCTAGGTTGACATCAGGCGGAGTGTTATCATATGCCGAACTACAATTAATCAAAGACAATTTTTTCTATAACAAAGTAGAACGTAATTTACAATTTAAACAAGCAATTTGAACTCTAACGAGCTGGTAACGAAACAAATGGACACAAACGAGTCAACTTTTCTCGATAAACAATAATTTTAATTGTCCTAAGCCAGTGAAACTATTACGAATTGATAGATTGAAATGGGTAAATTGGTTCTCCATAAAACACGTGTTGTTCACTGGTCTACTACCGGTGTTACACGTGGTCTATCACAGGGACTAGCCGACCCACCAACACATTTTTAATACAGGTAAAATATATAATATTGCAATAGCATTACTACGTATTTTATTTAACAGCAATCAAGTTGTTCAGAATGAATTTCAATATTATAATATTATTTATTATTATAACCATAGAGATAATACTAGAGGAGCAAACCTCATACATCGGACATGTATGAGGTTCGCGGCCGTGGTCTAGCGGTAAGACGCGTGAACTCACGATCGATGAGACCCGTGTTCGAACCTCGCTAATTCTGACCAGTACCAATGTAACTTTGTTATATGTACTTTGGTCGCTCAGTGCCTATAGGCACTATTAAAGAGTGGTAGGCAGACTGATGATGTTATTAGTCCAGTCTGCCGTCCTGGGGTAGTACCACCACTCTCGAATGTAACACCCGTGAAGTGACTTTGTCGCGTTTCGGGACTAGTTTGAAAGTAGCCAAGTATAACGGGAGGAGTGTGCACTGTCAAAAATGTAATACTAACTGACAGAAAACCTAAAAGCGACTACGGTCATCTTTTCTCTCCCGTCACTTTGGGAGCGTTATTGCATATCTAATTGTATATTGATTGTATATTGATTGTATAATGATTATAACAATTTTAATTTTTGTCCAAAAAAAAAAATAGAGACCGATGATTTACTCTGTTTTTTATTAATTGTATTATTGGCTAATTACTAACACAAGATTTGCTATTGGTACATCCAGACAATTACGTAGGTACCAACCTAGCTTGTTTTAAAATAATTATGTAATACCAAAATAAAAATAACAATAATGTTTTAATAATACAAAAAGTTACCGTTTCACTTGTTTTACAATTAGACAAGACCATTAGTTAATCACCATATTTAATAATCACCCTTAAATTTATCTTCTTTCAAAATAAACGCACCAATACCTATTGTTACTTATTTGAAAAATATATTTTTAACAAATTAAAAGTGATTAGGTAGGTAAGTAGCTATTTCATTGATTTATTCAACAAAACTAAAGTCTGTACACCAGTGATTCTCAACCACTGTGCCGCGGCACTTTTGTGTGCCGCAAAATTCTAAAAGTGTGCCGCCAAATTTTAGATAATATAATTATCTTAATATTATTAAATAATATGATTTAAAGAAAAAAAATCGCATTACAAGTATTCTTATTATTAACTTGTAATTAATCCCTTAATAAACGTACTGTTATTTTTGTAGTACATATTATTTTATTTCGTTCATTTAAAATTATTACCATAAACTATTTTACGCGTGTTATAGGTAAGTAGATAATTTTTAAACTTATCTTTTTCTTTGTGTGCCGCCAAATTTTTAAATCGTGAAAAGTGTGCCGCATTAAAAAAAAGGTTGAGAACCACTGCTGTACACGTTAATTCTTTATCACTAATAAATACCTAATTTATAGAGAAAACAATGGCTTCAAAAGTTTTCCATTCAAATATGGTAGGTATTTCGACATAAAACTATCATTAATACGATAATTTAAAAAAGTGATAAGCAAACTGATGATGGTCTGCCGTCCCGGGGTAGTACCACCACTTTCGAATGGAACACACGTGAAATGACCTATACCAACGTGAGGTATAACGAGAGACGAGTGTGCACTGTCAATCTAGATGATGCGGCGACGACTGCTGCCCCATAACAGAGGCGACTGCTACCTGCAGAGTGGAGACGTTTCTCATGGTAGCAGTTGTTGCCCGTGTATGGATAACCTAGTCATTTCTTTTTTTATAAGAATCTTTTCAAAAACTGTTTTTTTTTTATTGTAGCTCGGCATATGACAACACTCCGCCTGATATAAAACTAGAGTGCGGTCCATGAACGGAAACAACTGCTACTACAGAGAAATTTCTACTATTGGCCTGAGGAGACGAATGTGCACTATTCAGAATGTCAGTGCACACTTCTCCACTACTTCTAAACTGATCCCGAAACGCGACAAGGTCACTTCACGGGTGTTACATTCGAATTCGTATGATTGTTAAAAAAAATGAGTGGACGGAAGTAGAATATCACGAGTTTAAAAGTGAGATTAATTGTAATTGGGGAGGTGTCTCTGGTGACAGCTATCTTTTTTACATATTTTTTAGATAATATAGATTAATTTAGTCGACACGTGTTTCTGGAAAACTTTTGTAATTGCTTTGTTCTTTTTTTATTAATTTTTAAAAATTGCGATCGTAATATTGGCAAACCTGAGGATTCGTTCGGAACTAAACCATTGCCAATGAACAAAAAAAAATCGTTTGTCAAAAGTTCAAACAAAACTTTTGATTTTTAAAAGTTCCTGTTAATTAAAACATCGTGTTTATAGTGTAGTTTTGTTTTAAAAATTACAATAGTTATTCGTATAAAACACTGATATTGTTAGGAAACACAAATAAAAGATATTTGACAAACTTGTGAGGCGACAACCATAGACAACATAATAATCTACAAAACTGTTAGGTTGGTACTTTGTATTCTATCTTGTCAAACGGTACGAAAGTCGAAGTGAAAGGTCGAAGACGGTCATTACAGTTTTTCAAATATCTCCTCGATTTTTAAGTATTTTCAGACGAGAATCAAAAAATTCTTCTAATTGAAGTGATATCTCGAAATGGTTTTCGATTCACCATGGGTTAGTTTTTTTGGACCTTGCCCATTAGCTAAATTGATCCAATAAAGTTTTACAATGTTTAATAACCTAATAAAAAAGGCCTACAATTAATAAAAATGCTTGTTATATATTTCTGATCGCTTGTAATTATTGTGAGTACCTACACGAATCACTGTGGTCTAGCGGTAGGGACGGACCTCACGATCGATGAGTCCCATGTTCAAACTTCGCTAAATACTGTACCAATGTAACTAGCACCAACTTAGTACAGACATTAAAAAAATTATTAAATAAAAAAAAACCTATTAAAGTTATTTTTTAATTTCACTTTTCAGATGTAATAAAAACATTACACCGAGCCAAAAAAAAAAAGAAATTAAACCAATAAATAAAAAAAAAAAGATTTATATAAAAGTGACAGCATAGACGTTTCTTATAATAATAAGAATAATAAAACTTCAGACACAATTAAGTTGCTAATGAGATAACAACCAATTAATATCTTGCAACTGGTCGCACGATTTCTTCACTGATTTTATTAAGTGTTTATTCTTCTAAATAGGTTCGTAGAAATAACAGAATTAGACTTAAAAATAAATTAAGGCTACATATCTTTTTTTTTTTAATTTTGTCACACACTGAATATTAGACTAGGTAGGAGTCGCTTTCCATTCAGATAGATTCCTCTCGCTATATCTGGCTACTGTCACTATGTTGGTGGTCATACCAGCGGCGGCAGACTGGGCTAATAACCATCATCAACCTTTAGCCCACCACCCGTTAGTTTTACTTATTTTTTATCTTTTTTTAAACACTTATTTGTTTAAGTATTTACCAGTTTATTTAAACTTAGTAAATAAAATTATAAATTAATTAAATATTAAAAAACAAACTATTGCATAATATCATGTAGGCAATAACAGAAACATAATGTTTTGTTTTCTCTGAATAACCAATATCAGGCGTAGAATTGGACATTTAATTGGGTAGTTCCAATAATTATTTTCGCTTGGTTCATTCTATGTCGTTCAGAAAAGAAATTTCTAGAACAAAAAACTTTAATCAATTTATTAATCAAATTTTAATATCTAATCTTTTGTTGTTTAAATGCTTATAAAATTTATAAATAGCACCCAAAAGTCGTTCCAGACTAATCCTTTTATTTACATAATTTATAATATAATACCTCCCACAAAAGAATATAAAATGGTATGATACCTATTTCCAAAAATCAAAAAAAACAATTTTTGTAATTTCTTACGTTTACGTTTTATATCTTTCAATATTTAAAAAAATTCCCCATAAAAACATTATTTGTAGATAAGGTGATCCCCAAGGAATTTAAATTAGGCAGTTTTAGATTTCAAACATATCTTCCGGCATACAGTTACCCCATATAGTTATAAGTACAGATATACATTAGGTATATGTTTATAAAATTAGGATAGGCAGTGTTAAACCAGCATAGAGGAGAGAAGCAGTTGGCTTCACTCATGATCGCACGCCAGACAACATAAGTTTTTATGAAATTACCTTGTATTCAACATTTATAAAACTGTAATTTATTTAATTTTTCAATAACTAGATGTTAGTTATTTATTTATATATCATTCATGATGATCCAGTTTTGATTATCAGGTTTATTGACATGCCCTTCTTAACTTGTTTGTAACAAAGAACTTATATTGCACGAATGTAAAACAAATGACAGAAGGTATATTTTTTATTTACACAGGAATAATACCGAACAATGTTTTGTTTAATTGATGTCACTTTTGCTAGTTTATAAAATTATTTCACAAGCCTTTAATGATATTTTAATCTGTGATAGACAGACTGACGATGGTTATTAGCCCAGTCTACCGATCTCAATGATAACAGTAGAACACCAGGTGAAGTGTGGTGATATGCCGGGGCTATTTAAAAGAAAAAAAAAAGAAATACGTAATGTTTTATTTGACACAGACTAGAGGACAACAGTAGAGAAACAATACTAAGTTTAATTTCAAGTGCACGAAACCTATTTTAAGTCTAGAACAAATTTAGAAACAGTCTAAACACTAAAGTTAAATTTAGGAGTCTATTTGGAAGTCATAACAGTGAATGGAATTGGAAATTTTAGACTAAATATAGATTCTATATTTGTACTGATAGGGTTCAATCTATTTTGAATAGTAAACATTGTTATTTGTTGTTTTGAGAACTGTGGAACTTTTGTTTAAAAACAAATGAGAAGTTCTGGAGGTTTTAGTCTAATTTCTTTTTTTTTTCACAATATTTTATTGAATCTATTTTGAATAATAGTAAACATGGTTATTTGTTGTTTTGAGAACTGTGGAACTTTTGTTTAAAAATAAATGAGAAGTTCCGTTGTAAAATCAACATTTAATTTAATTTATTTTTTTCTACAATGTATTAATATTAGATATACGGTCTATTTAATTGTAAATAGGAAATTTACATTGTTTCAAGACTATTGTAAACTATTGTTTTATTATATTATATAATATTTATTAGATTTTCCTCATCTAAATTGGTAAAATAAGCATATTTTGGAGAATAGCAATTTATTATTATTTTGCTTATTATACTTTTTGAGACTTTATTGCATCAACTCCTAATAACTATTACAAGTCATTGAATCATATATTTTTTAGTTTTATTATTTCTAAATATTAATTTTATTTATTTTGTTTTGTTAAAAATATAAGCACCTATATTTAAAAATTAACATGAGCATAGGAATGTCTTCTTTATTAAATAAATCAATAAAGGAAACAAAGTCAAATTTCAAATCACCATAATGAAAAAAATTTTTTTAAACGCCGATAATGTTTTCTTTTTAATGTGTTATTGGTCAAGAAGTAATTTAAATAATGTTGTAAACACTCATAGCAACACTATTATTTATTTAAGTGTCTTTTGATTACATTATCTATGATTCAAGTACCTACACCAATAAAAAACAAGCTACCTTACCAAGCAATGTTGTTTCTTTAAAATCATTAACTTAATAAACATATCAATATCTATGTATTTTTCTAATAAATTGTCCAAAAACTATTTAATTAAATGAATTATTTTGTATAACCTTGACAAGATAAGAGATTTAAAGTTTCTTGGTAAAGTGGAAAGATGTTTTAAAAGTTGATTTTTACAAGTGTCTATTGTTGAGACAAAGCTTGGATTGTAACCAAACTCCTCAGTAAACGACGAATTCCGCAACTAAAGACTCCAAATCTCTAATTATAGATGTATGAAAAGTAAATCTGTGAAAATAACAGCAAAATATTCTGTACGTCGACGTGGCGTGGCATTGCAGAGAGAACGTAGTCAACGCGAGGCTATCCTACTTATTGTCTTTTAGCTACAATACGCTTCCTTGTAAATAGTCTATACTAATACCATTTAATACTCTAATAACTGCGACGACTTCTGACACTCATGTAGTTTCCATTACCACAGCTTTATTTTGGTTTAATAACAAAGTGGTACTTACTGTTGAATTGAGCCTAATGAAGTCTTCTATCGCTTTCAGCGACGAATCCGTTAATTTCACAAACACTAGTTCCTTATTATAACTAGGATCTGATGATAACCCATACTGAACACCTGCTGGCAAGGCCGCCATTTCTTATTCACTATTCGCACTCTGGACCAGCTGACTCCTTTGCTAGTCGTCACGATTCATATCATACACACATTTTTCTTAAACGTAATCACAGATTCACAACCTATTTTAAAATAAAATTACAACAAAAGGGTTTTGATGTCCAAAATTAACAATCTTTTTGTAACCCCATCGACTCGGCCTTTGTTGGCAGCACTCTTCGGACAGTTCGCAAGGCCGCACTGACTGTCATGCGCAATGGCGCTTTTGACAGGAAACGTAGGCATTCACCGACACCAGCGCCAATGTTATCATATTTTTATGTTGGCAATTTGTATTTAGTTGCATATGCAACTAACTTCGTGGTTTATTTTTCTGACATATTTTTACAATTTTCTCATTATCCAAAGGAAATCTTGGTCTAATATTTTTAAATTAAGCTCCTGGGAACGAATGCTCCCCGATTAACATAGTTCTACGAACATTAATGTGACTTCGAGATTGTCTTTTAGGTTACATTACATTCAATTTCATAAGCTACTTTTAACTTACGTGTTCTCAAGTTTTCTAGATTTTTGGAGTATTCCTAGAAAAAAAGCGCCTTCATAAATTATTTGATATTGCATAACATTCGGACTGAACAGGTAGATAAATGCAACTCCAGTTATTTCATACATTCGTAATGATTTCATCAGTTTTAAAGTAAGACTAATTTCTAACCTCTTTTAACTGTACATTTCAGTAACTGGCCTTTTTCTTCATTATCATGGCATTGAATCGGGAAGAAAAGAAGCTCCTTATAATAAGAAACCTGCAGGAAGTACTGGGAGAGGATAAAATCTGGGAAATTTTAAAGCAGAGAGATTTAAAAATATACTGGGGAACTGCAACAACAGGCAAGCCTCATATTGCATATTTCGTGCCTATGTCCAAGATAGCAGACTTTCTTAAAGCAGGTTGCGAGGTGACTATATTGTTTGCTGACCTACATGCTTACTTAGACAACATGAAAGCTCCGTGGGAATTGTTGGCTCTTCGGACTCAATATTATGAAGCTGCAATCAAAGCTATGTTGACTTCAATAGATGTACCATTAGATAAGCTCAAATTCGTTAAAGGAACTGAGTATCAATTATCAAAAGAATATACCCTAGATGTGTATAGAATGTCTTCTGTTATAACAGAACATGATGCTAAAAAGGCTGGTGCTGAGGTCGTGAAGCAAGTAGATCATCCTCTACTCAGTGGTCTTCTTTACCCAGGCTTGCAGGCCTTAGATGAAGAATACTTAAAGGTGGATGCACAATTTGGTGGTGTTGACCAGAGGAAAATATTCACTATGGCAGAAAAGTATTTACCTCAATTAGGTTATGCTAAACGAGTGCATTTAATGAATCCCATGGTTCCAGGCTTGACTGGAAGCAAGATGTCAGCCTCAGAAGAAGACAGCAAAATAGATCTCTTAGACAACCCTTCTAATGTTAAGAAGAAATTAAAGAAAGCTTTCTGCGAACCTGGTAACATTACTGACAATGGCGTTTTGTCTTTTACTAAATTTGTCATCTTTCCAATGATGAAAGCTGATGAGACTTTCAAGATTGTTAGGTCACCTGAACATGGAGGTGAGGTAACTTACACAAACTTTGAAGATTTAGAGGTAGCATTTGCAAAGCAAGAAATCCATCCAGGCGATCTCAAGTCATCTGTTGAACAAGCTATAAACAAGCTTCTAGCACCAATACAAGAAATATTTAAAGATCCTAAACTACAAGAATTAGCGAAAAAGGCTTATCCACCTCCAGCCAAAATTAAAGGCAGTGGAAACGCAGTCGTAGATGAAATTACTCCAGCTAAGCTTGATATTAGAGTCGGTCGGATTGTAGAAGTTTCTAAACATCCAGATGCTGATGCTTTGTATGTGGAGAAAATAGATTTAGGTGAAGCGGAGCCTCGGACAATAGTTAGTGGCTTAGTAAACTTTGTCCCTATTGAAGATATGCAAAACAGAAATGTTGTGGTTTTATGTAATTTGAAGCCAGCTAAAATGAGAGGTATTGAATCTAAAGGAATGGTCTTGTGCGCTTCTGTCGATGAGCCTAAACAAGTTGAGCCTTTGTCGGCACCGGAAGGTAGCAAGCCAGGGGACAGGGTTATTATAGAAGGGTATGAAACAGGAGATCCTGATGAGGTGCTAAACCCTAAGAAGAAAGTCTGGGAAAAGTTACAAATTGATTTGAAGACTAATGATAGTCTTTTAGCAGTCTGGCAGAGCAACAAGTTGATTAGTAAAGTTAACGGGAACCCTGTTACTACAAAATCTATGAAGAACGCACCAATTAAATAATTTTTAATAACAATATTTTAAGCATTTTCATGGCGAATTTAATTGATTTAATTTTATTATAAGTTTAACTTTTAATAAATTATTGTTTGTACAAATCTGTTTCCTTTTCTTGTTATCGGGTCTTCTAGCGCCATCTGTTATCATCGGACGATACTTTCACCTCAGATGAATTTGATAATTGAGCGCCATCTAGTGTGATTTACAAGAAGTACTTACCAGAGCGAGGAAGCGGCAATTTCAAACTAAAATAACTTTACCCACCCGTAATTTACATATTAATATGTTGATAAAAAAATTAAGTTGAAATATATATCTATTCATAATATTTGATATAAATAACGGTGTATACTGTCATTAACTACTATAAATTATTGCGTGTCTATGAATTAATAAAAAAAAAGTTATGAATTGTTTTGCTAGTCCTAGGTATTAAGCAAATTTTGATTGTGTTCCAAATTGATTCTTATACCCTAGCTTTTAAGGCATGTATCTGTGTTATAGACTGATTTATATGAAATAAATATTCCGTATAACTTACTAAAACAATAAATTATATACGAGTTTAAATAATTAATGAGGTGCTATAGGAAGCTACCTATTCGATTGTAAATAATGAGTGCGTATCGATTTTTGTTATCGAAATGAAACGGTGAATCAAAAAGGGATGCAAACTGTTTGCAATTGCATAAGGTCGACCCTGCACATAGCTCGAGCTTAACAATGCACGTTCAAAATTAGATATTCAATAACGAGAAGGGGTCGGGAGGTCCGCCATTTTAACAAATTCGTCAGGCGAGGGGTGCACGCATGCGCATCGAGAGACCCCGCACCCTGAATCAAAGGGCGGCCGGGATCTCCGGCAAGTATCATGTCAAAATACGTGTTATTCATTCCTAAACCATGAACCAACTACGTTTATAACTTAGATTATTATATTAAAAAAATGTGTTAAAAAGAATTTAAAACGAACGCGGATTTCGTGTGCTTATAATACCTTGACAAACTGAATAAATATTAAGAAAATAATTTGTGCGCGATTGACAAAGGATTTTGTATGTAACAACCATATGTTTCCAAGTGAATAAGGAATTTAGTCGCGTGGACAATAATGGGATGAGAGTGAAAGTGGATTCATGGAAAAGGTTTGGCGTAGAGTTGGTCTCCATTCCTCCCGTAAAAAGAGGGATGGAAGCGGGACTAGTCGCGAAGCAGCAGCAGCTCCTCCTCCCGAAGCCGAATACCAGAACATTCATACACTAAGAACAGCTGACTTAATCCGCCAAGGTGAAGAGAGATCGACGCTCCGTTCTTCATATATAATTAGGAACGGTGATAACTTTATATTGGTTGAACGCCGTCGACGAAGACGTCGTCGTAGCGGTACTAGGGCTTCGTCAGGAAGTAGACATCAGACTCCCCCTATTGAGGAGCCTGTACGTGCAGAGCAAAAACGACGACCTCCTGCTAAATTGAAGATCTTTGGTATACAATGGCCTTTGCATTCTAGTGACTCTCGGTAAGTTTGCTTTAACTTTGAAGCCCGTTTTGCACGTGGCTTTAATTTATACTAATATAAACTGTAGCTAAGCATTACATGGAAGCCTTTATTAAATCATTATACCAACCGTTTTTTATTTTGTATAGTCAGGTATAACGAGAGAACTGTACAGTTAATATATTTTTATAAATATACAGTAAAGTTGGTATTATTTCAGTCACACATCGATAACACGTCGCTTTTGCCGCGGTCGTCGTTCACGTGAAGATAACGAGCTTTACCGCTCAAATAGTTTCAAATTTGAACGTTTTACGAGAGAACCTACTGCCGACGAATTCGCTTCAGGATCACAGGTAAATAAATCAATAACATAACGTTACAACTACAACCGAATCTATATTTCATAAACGAAGTGAGTTTTTCTTTAATTTTCGTAAATATAATCCTAACAATTGGATATGGATAAAGAGAAATAAACATTGTATTTTGTTCGCTTCACCAATTAATGTTCTCTGTGAAAACTATTTCAGGGTGCAGTGATTCCTCATATTACTTAATATAATACGCTACACCTGTAAATTCTTTTTTATATTAATTGTAGCTCAGCATTTAACAACACTCAGCCTGATGTAAAGCTAGAGTGCGGTCCATGAACGGAAACAACTGCTACTACAGAAAAATCTCTACAAGCAGTTGTCCCCTCCGCTATGTCCGCTTGAGGAGCCCGAATGTAATTGTTATACGCAAACGAAAATAAAGAAGTTGTTAGGTACACAAATACAAAATTTATAGCGTTATAAGCAAAACGTTTGATTATTGTTTTTTAAAAAATCATTACCGTACCTAAACTTGTATAATGTATACGAAAAATCCACTATATAACAGTTTTCAGGCGAATAAAATTGATTGAAACGCTCCCTAGAAACGTGATCAAAGGTTTTTACGAAACATCTCGTTGAATATTCAATTGAAAATAATACTGGCAATTTACCTACGTAATATACTTAGATATACGAGTCTTTATTGATATTACCATAAATATATTAGATCATTTTATATTTATTTATTTATTAAACAAAACACGTCATAAAAATATTTTTTAGATTTTGATTTTAACGTAAAATTACCTTATTTCCATATTTATTTAGGTTTTTTTATTTATCGTAGCTCAGCTTGTGACAACACTCCGCCTGATATAAAGCTAGAGTGCGGTCCATGAATGGGAATAACTGCTACTAAAGAGAAATCTATGCCGGCTTGAAGAGTTCCACGACTCCTCTCATTATATCTGGCTACTTTCAAACTATTCCCGAAACGCGACAAGGTCACTTCACGGGTGTTACATTCGAAAGTGGTGGTACTGCCCCAGGAAGGTACATAAAAAAGATGAGAAAACTGATGAGGCAGACTGATATGGCTGATAAAAGTCAGGTCCATGCGTTCTTTTGGTCAGCTTGGTCAACGTAGTGACGAGACGCTTTCGTCTCACAGTCTGTTACAACCAGCACCGCAGAGGCGATTTCTGCCAGCAGTCATTTATTGGTGATAACAGTCATCTGCTCTCGGACCGCATTCAAACTTAACCTCAGATGGACTGCAGTTACATGTAAACGGGGACTTACGGGTATATCATTCTTATAACATTTTAATCATGAACCTTCAATACGCTTACCCGGCAGTCGGGATAACATGTCGCGTTTTATTATTTTAATTTAATTTAATAGGACTTAAGTAAGGATGTTAATAAATTATTACTGTTTTAAATAATTCCATATAAAATTTAGAAAATCGAAAACATTTATTTTAATTAAATTTTATATCGATTTTCTTTTCTTTTCTATTAATTTATAGCGGCCGTGGTCTAGCGGTAAGACGCGTGAACTCACGATCGATGAGACCCGTGTTCGAACCTCACTAATTTCTGACCGGTACCAATGTAACTTTGTTATATGTACTTTGGTCGCTCAGTGCCTATAGGCACTATTAAAGAGTGGTAGGCAGACTGATGATGGTTATTCGTCCAGGCTGCCGTCCTGGGGTAGTATCACCACTTTCGAATGTAACACCCGTGAAGTGACTTTGTCGCGTTTCGGGAATAGTTTGAAAGTAGCCAGGTATAACGAGAGGAGTGTGCACTGTCCTGGATGGTACATGCTCATCTCCTCAAGCCGGCATAGTGGAGGCGAGTTTCTCTGTAGTAGCAGTTGTTTCCATTCTTGGACCGCACTCTAGCTTTACATCAGGCGGAGTGTTGTCACATGCCGAGCTACAATAAAAAAAAAAAATTATACTATACAAAATTTTAGTTAGACGTGCCATATTAACAGCCGGATAAACTAAAAGACTAGACGTCGCCATGCTAATGTAATTTTGCCGCACCATCTCACGCCATGACGCGGCTAGACTAATTTCATTACGTTAGATTTTATTAGTTTTTTAAATTCAATGATGCTATCGTGTTAATACAGACTTCCTGTCAAATATGATGAAATTGAGAAAGCCCATTCGCCTAAGAAAAATGGGCTCACAATTTTTTTCTCGAGTTTGTCGATGATTTTTAGTTAATTTTGTAGAAAAATAAATCTACTTCCTTATTATCAATCAGTTTTAATTTTTTCACCCGGGTTATTTAGTACTTAGATGTTTTCTGATGCAATATTTGAGGTTATTATTATTTTGAATGCTTTAATATATAATTGAATATTTTTTCTGTTTTTTTTTTCTAAATTTCTCTTTTCCTTACAATATATTTAATATCAATTGGTTGTCTGGAAGAAATTGCTTTTAGTGATAAGACCGCCAATTGCAGTAAGTTATTTATGATTTTGTATTTCTATAACTCTGTTAAATGCAAAAAAGAATTTATTATTATTATTATTATTGAAGATATCCGTTTTTTTATGTAATTAAACATTGTCTATTGGATAATAAATGATGTGTAAATATAATTAAAATGAATTAATAAAAAAATAAGATATTATTTTAGAATAATGTTTTATAACCGAAGCAGTGGGCCCAAAAATGGGCATTCTCCTTTAAAATGAAAATTATGATGAAAATGAACAGTTTTTTTTATTGTTTTTTAAATACAGTAATAGTGGTGTCAATCCAAATAAATTGGTAAAAGATAAGGCAGAGTAATTTTGACGCGGTTACGTGAAGTACCAAGCTTAGTAGTCAGAGCATCCAAATGCAAAGTGAAGGTGTTGTGTTCAATACTCACTTTAGCTTAGACTATTGTACAAGTTTCGTGCGGACCAATCATAAACCCTTATTGCAACATTAGTATCATCTTACGTGTGAATTTCGTACCTAGATCTCTTAAAACAAGCCCTATATTGCCTATTTGGTAAGGTCCCTGTCAAAAATTATTTTTTAAATACTACTTTGCAACTAATTTCCGCTAATCAATGTTAGTGAGGGTAGGTACACAGTCACATCAGCTGTCAATGTTAGACCCTTCACCAACATGCAAAGACCGTGTCACCGAGACGTGTGGTCGCTTCGACTTCGCTCCGACGACTAATCCGTCGACAATTGCATGTTGGTGAAGGGTCTAACATTGACAGCTGATGTGACTGTGTACCTACCTACCTCACTAACATTGATTAGCGGAAAATAGTTGCAAAGTAGTGTTTAAAAAATAATTCTGGTTATGGATTTCCGCAAAGTAACGCCTAATACTATTAAAGGCCCATGTCTGTTTGTGCATTCGCTATACCGGCTTGAGGAGATGAATGCGCATTGCAGACTGTGCGTGTTTTCTAGTTCTATCCGGCTACATCTAAGCTGATAAACTCGTGTAAAATATGATTAGATATATACAGATAATAAATAAAGGAAAAAAAAAGAAATACAATGTTTTTAAGGGGAAGGACATCGGTAGCTTTTGGCAACATGCCACATGCCCCAGGAAGATAAATATTCAAAGCCGTAAAGTATAATGTAGGTACTCCATTGCAAATAAAATATTTTTTATTATAATCTTTATGATAAGTAGGTACCCTAAAGTCTTTTACTAAAAACATAAATAAATAACAGTAGCTAGACATTTGACAACACTCCGCCCGATGTAAAACTAGAGTACGGTCCATGAACAGAAAGAACTGCTACTACAGATAAATTTCTACAGGCAGTAGTCGCCTCCGCTATGCCTATTGAGGATACGAATGTGGTGCAATTATTGCTGAGCTACAATTAAAAATAAAAGCATTTCTTTAATATTTAACATATTTTTCACATTTATAAAGGAAAACTCGCTCAAATGCTATTCGAAATATTTGAAAAACTAATTGTTTCACCTCTTCCTTAATAGTCGAGTTCAATCTACAAGACATTATCTAAAAAAAATTAGATATTTTGTGTTCATAATGTTTATTAATATGGGAATATCTGAGCGATATCCACGGAAATACTAAACAAACTAACCATAGATTACACTATATATACACCAGCCTAGCAAATCCCCTATCTACAAGAAACGTGATAAAAACGTGTAAGATGATACAAAAGGATAGATTCTAAGGATATTTTCAAAGTAAAACGAACCCTTACTCGTATCTTGATGAGCTATCTTAGCCACAAAGCCTCTTTAAGCATAAAAGACCGACCGCAACTGGACGATACGAATATACTAGTATAGCACGTCTATTATATGTTGCATATAAAATTCAATATTGATTTGTGATGTAAAATGTACTAAAATTATAATAAAGCAAAAGTTATATTTTCTTCAATAGTTTTAAATTTTTAAATATTGCAGTGCCATCTAGTTAAAAATAATGTAACTATTATTAACGCGTGCACTTACTTTGATCTGTCTGTCTTAAGCTTAGTAGTAGTTCTTACATGACGTACTAGATGGCGCTAGTAATATAATTTTTTTTTAATAATCTGGGAATGAATATTTCATTAATTTATCATATTTTATCATAATGTATGTACTGTTATTTAATATATAACTAAATGAAACCATTTTATGCGGTTTATTATCTAGTTTGTTTTGATAATTTTAATCCGATGTGCACGGTGACGCGATGCGAGTTCTAACAATTTATTAAAAAACGGGCGTGGTAAAATGGCGAAGATTCTCTCAAAAGAACTTAGAACCTACGGAACCTAAGGAATAATTTTTTAAATTCAATATTCTAGAGCATACCTATCAAACTTATGTATTATGTATATTTTAAAAACAGTTATCTTTAAAAACAGTTGTCACGTCTAAAAGTTATTTTTCGTCCCACGTTTTATAACTGTATTTGAGCAAAAACATTGTAATATGAACATAATAAGATATTGGGCGTACATAAATTGTTCCTTGGTTGGGGGCATAACATTAATATCGTCTGTCCTATCAATTACATGCAGTGGCCACCGTATGCTGACATTACCGAGGAAAAGTTGAAAAATTCAATATATATTATAGGGTTGACACTTAATACAAACGTTTACTTGACCAATTAAAAAAATAATAATAAAATAGCTTCAGTTTATTATAAAAATATATTTCATACAATATGAACATAATTAAAATAGATTATAATTTAATCTCCTCAAGCCGGCATAGTGGAGACGCTAGGTAGACTACTCTGGTAGCAGTTTTGTGTGCTTATTGATCGTACTGTAGCTTAATAACAAATCAAATCATTTATATTTTAATTTATATTTATTATATTTAGATTGGCATACTAGAGTGTCGTACTACTGTAAAAAAAACTATGATGTGCATTGAATACCTCAACAATACTCATCATGTATTAATTTTTTTTTATAATTTCACAAAATTGCCAACCCTGCCTTACATATAAATCATGTTATCCCCCGAAGTGATCACGATTGTCTCATCAACATACTAATGTGTAGTGCGCCATCTGTTGGCAGACGTTGGTACTATTTTATGAGAAAAATGCACTAAACCGTAAAAATATTTTCCACGAGATTTTCACTCTTATGTCTGTGCGATAAGGACGTGAATGTATTGTAAAATAAATAGAACAGTAAAGCAAGCTCGTTTTCATGGGAATGAGAAAAGTTTACGTTTTCATATGTGTTTTTAAGGGAAAAGAGACAAGGCTTCATTGTGGTTGAAAGATCTTTTATTCCGTACATAAACTCTTTAGTGATATAACTGTTTTTTGTGTATTCTTAGAGTTTAAACTCTTTTTTAGGTGCAATAAAATGATGTAGAATAATTTACCGCACACATAAATATATTTTCAGTAATCTAAACACATCAAAAAAGTCTGCGATCATTTGAAAAAGTTTACCATAGATTTTCATCCAGAAAATATAACCCTCAAAATCCCCGAGGCCATACAATGATTACATTTCTGTATCATTATAGGATTTAATTGAAAATATCGAAACCTGACGTGTTCATTTTACACTAATTAATCGCGTTGATGACATCCCCATGTCGATGGGGAAAATTCAACATTTATAGTAATACCATTCAAGGTAATTAAAACTTTAAGTCCTACGAAATAAGGCTGAAAATATTAAGCTAAAACGCTGTACAGGTAGTGATAATCAAAACGTAAAGAGATCGTAATTAAAACGTGAATAATGAGGGAGTGAAATTCCGAATTTGTACATTTTGTTGATCTAATTTTATTGTAATCATATTTAATTCAAATTCATTCCGAACCCAATTGAGTTTTCAATGTATTATAAATTTTTAAATGATTGCGGAAATGCGAAGAAATATTATATTTTTAGAGAAGATTTAATAATATCCTTCCTATAACATTGGATCCTTCAAGTGCAGTGTGAAAAGACATCTCACAAAGCCGGTATAGCAGATGCGACTGCTGTCTGCGGATCTCCTTCTCTGACAGCATGCAGCAGTCGCCTCCATTCATGGATCGCACTCTAGCTTAACATCAGGCGGAGTGCGGTCATAAAGAGTGGTAGGTAGACTGATGATGGTTATTTGTCCTGTCTGCCGTCCTGGAGTAGTACCACCACTTTCGAATGTAACACCCGTGAAGTGACCTTGTTGCGTTTCGGGAATAGTTTGAAAGTAGCCAGGTATAGCGAGAGGAGTGTGCACTGTCAATCTAGATGGTACATGCTCGTCTCCTCAAGCCGGCATATTGGAGACGACTGCTGCCCGCACACGTTTCTCTGTAGTTGCAGTTGGACCGCACTCTAGCTTTACAACAGGCGGAGTGTTGTCACATTGCAAAATAAAAAATATGACGTGCTAAAATAAAATAAGAATCAAATGGTAAACAGACTGATGATTGTTATTAGCCCAGTCTGCCGGCCCGGAATAGGATTGGTAGCGTTCGAATAACGAGCCTAGATGGCGCACTTGACTCAGCAAGGCGTCATAGTTGGAGGCTTATAGTCAGAAACGGTAAAAAAAAAATTTAGACGCATAAATAAAACGTCTCTAGAGCGACCCGCTATTTATTTAAAAGGGTATTTAGTATTCAGAACAAGTATAAAACCTAAACATGATACCTAACACATCAAAATTATAATATCGTGCGAAAATATACTAAGATGTTATCAAATTGCTTTTATGGTGTTTTTTGCCAAAAATACCGGATAAAAATAGAAGAAAAATATATTTCTTTGTATTCAATTTTTTTAGATTATTTTTAGATTTATTTATTTATTCTTATATTTTTGTTTCTGCACCGAATACACTTTTCCACCACACCAAAGGTTAACTGGTAGAAAATGCCTCAAGGCATTAAGTTCGCCTTTTACAATTTTTATATTGTGCAATAAACTATTATTATTATTATTATTATTATTATTATTATTATTCAATAATTTACTTTAGTTGCGTTTATCATGAACAACCGTGGTCTAGCGGAAGAGGAAGGACCTCACGATCGATGAGACCCGAGTTCCAACCTCGCTAAATTCTGACCGGTATCAATGTTATATGTACTTTGGTCGCTCAGTGCTACAGTGGTACTAGCTTATACGATTTATAAACAATTAATACCTTAAATTTTGCATCAGATACAGTCAAATTACTCAATATGATAATGAACGTGCATTTGTTTTCCTTCATAATGAATGAAAAATCAATGAGAAGCTCGAGAAGAAAATTGGAGGACCATTTCTCCTGTAGCTCGGCATGTGACAACACTCCGCCTGATGTAAAGCTAGAGTGCGGTCCATGAACGGAAACGACGGCTACTACAGAGAAATACTACTAGCTACTACGGGCAGAAGTCGCCTCCGCTATGCCGGCTTGAGGGGACTCCTTTAAATATAAAATATGTGTATTTTAAAGCCATTGAAGCAAATATGCTTCATGACATTTCTATGAATTCTAAAATAGCATTAGAATACCAAATCATTTCAAATATTCTGATTTTCACAAGACTTTGCAAAGTTCACAATGGCGTATAAAATATTTGACTGAAATGTGAAGTTTTATTTGACCGTCTATTCTTTTGTACACGTACGGATTTATTTCTAAATAAGGTCCGTTTGCACCAGAAGGCCCGTTAAAGTTACTTTAAGTATTACTTTTACGTTTACTTTAACCGTTACGTTTACATTATGGTGTATATATGTACTTCGGTCGCTCAGTGCTTGTTCTGCCGTCCTGGGGTAGCACCACCACCTGTTCGCGTTTCAGGATCTGATCTGTAGAAATTTATCTGTGGTAGCAGTTGTTTCCGTTCATGGACTGCACTCTAGCTTTACATCAAACGGAGTGTTGTCATATGCCGAGCTATAAATAAAAAAAAAAACAAAAATAAGAAAAATTTGTAATTCTGCCCTTATATGAAAATGGTGTAATTAATTTATTTAAATAAACTTTTAATTAAAACTCATGTCGGCGCGGTGTTAAATTAATAAACATATTCTATATTAGTCTAGACTAAAGGCGCAAATATTCTAGCAAATTGTATATTTTCCGTTATTGTGTACGAAGTTAGGCACAATGGGGGCGTCTGATTGCGTCGCGACATCCTAGCTAGAGCGACAGATGCAAATTATGTTTACTATATCTATCTACATGATTATGTGTTACATTATATTTATTTTTATCTTCAAAAAGTAATATTTTCTCGTACAATTTCCTAAAACTTTTTGTACTTACAATGGTATTTTTGAAGCTCAAGATTATAACGTAATTGTTGAGAGCGGACGTGGTCTAGCGGCTGAAGGTGTGGTCACACAGGACACGCGTTCAAACGTCATAAAAATTCTAGCTGGTACCAATGTATAATAATTTTGTCATATGTACTCGTATTTTGTGCGATGTCTAAAGTATAATATAGACATTAATTCAAATACTGATGATGGCTGTCCTGGGGTAATACTCATGTTTCGGGATCAGCTTGGAAGTAACTAGGTATAACGACAGAACGTTCCTCTGTCCTTTGATCATCCACGAGGTCCACAATCATCTCCTCAAGTCGACATTGTAGAAGCGACTGCGGGGAGTGCTGTTTGCAGAAATTATTTTTATTCATGGACCGCACTAACTCAGGTCACCTGTCAAACTATTTTATACTATGTATGTACAGTTTTTTTTTATTATTTAGATATGAAAATATAATAACCATTATCTTACGCTTATATCTAATTAAGATGGGTGGAATAAGTTTTGCTTAGTAAATAATTTTTAACCCTAACACGTAGTCGTAGACCCTTCGTTGCCACCCCTCAAATAACCAATTTTGTTGATCCAATTGTGCTTTTTAAAATGTAAATTATAGTTCTATCCCCTATTTTACTATGAGTCATAACTATAACACGATTTACTGATTCACATGAGGGTTTTACCATTGACTGTGTTTTACTAGAGAAGGGTCTGTCTGACCCATTATGTTCTATACTCAACAATAAACCATAGATGTAAGAAAACCGTCGCACAAAGGAGAATGCCCATTTTCGGGCCCACTTGATACCTAATAAAATATAATATCTACATAATAAAAAATAATATCTTATTTTTTTATTAATCCATTTTAATTATATCAACACAACATTTACTAATCAATAGACAATGTTTAATTACATAAAAAACAGATATCTTCAATTATTAAAGCATTTAAAATAATAGTAATCTCAAATATTGCATCAGAAAACTCAATAACTCGGGTGAAAAAATATAAATTGTTTGCTAATAAGAAAGTAGATTTATTTTTCTACAAAATGAACAAAAATGTTCATCGACAAACTCGAAAAAAAAAATTGTGGGCCCATTTTTCTTAGTAGAATGGGCATTTTCCTTTAAGAAAAGCATATAAATTATTTAAAAACAAAAACCATTGACGTCACTACAGCGTTCAATAATATACAACATTTTTTTTTAAATTTAGCCTTTAAGTAAAAGTAAAATTATACGAGTAATATCTTATCCAAGTCCTAGCTAAATAAGTTTCCTACATGAATGTTCCCAAGGACTATTCACAATGTATGGGTAATGGGCACGTACTTAACGTGACGTCATAAAATTAGCCCTTATTTACCCGACGGAATGAGTAAAACAACTATAGGGTGTTATTTAAAACAACATAAAAATGTTTTTTTAAAGATAATAGTATATATCTTTAAAAAAATCCTTCTCTTACCTCCATATAATAACTTAATAATACATTCCAATTTTATAAAAATGTAAGATAATTTTTGATAGGTAGGTACAACAATTTGTATCAATTTTCATTTTATAGAAGTAAAAGAGCTTTTATAAACAAAGTGTCTTCACCACCAAACTTCGTTACGCACCCTCTTTGTGACATAAGAAATTACACTGAAAAGGAATAAAAGTCAGAAAGTCAAAAACATATTAAGTTTAGCCTTTACATAAAATACCAAAAGGGTGGTAGGCAGACTGATGATTATTATTTGTCCAGTCTGTCGTTCTGGGGTAGTACCACCACTTTCGAATGTAACACACGTGAAGTGACCTTGTCGCGTTTCGGGAATAGTTTGAAAGTAGCCAGGTATATCGCACACTCCTGCGCTGTCAATCTAGATGGTACATGCTCGTCTCCTTAAGTCGGCATAGTGGAGGCGACTGCTGCCCGTACTGTTTTCACTGTAGTAGCAGTTGTTTCCATTCACCGCACTCTAGCTTTACATTAGGCGGATTGTTGTCACATGCTGAGCTACAATAAAAAAATTATCCTAGTCATGTTTTGGGATCAGCTTGGAAGTAGCTAAGAGGAGTGGGCACGAATTTGTCTTCTCGAGCCGGCTTAGCAGAGGCGACTGCTGCCTGCAGAGATGCCCATGGACTATACTTCTGTAGTTTAACATCAGGCGGGGTATAGTCGCATGTCGAGATAATAAAATAAAATAAAAAATTAATAAATGCAAAGCTTTGAATTCTAATCTTTCAAAACTTAGTTAAAAATAATTTAAAAAATAATAATAGTTTTCTTAGCATTTTTTATGAATAAAAACTTCAATATTAAAATAAAAATTATAATATTATTCTGAACAACACTGATATCGGAAACGGCCACAAAAACAGAAAAGCCACAGTGAGAGGAACATCAAAGGGACGCAAATGGAAACACAGAGTAAAAATATATGTAAATTTGAATGCTTCTACATCAAAACATCAAAGTCTATGGAATCCGAATGATTTTCACTTGGTTATTGTTTATTTCTTGTTTGTTTGTACCATTTTAATATTAGGGATGTGCAATAAATACTTTGTTACATCCTCTTTACTTTTAGATGAGCAACAATACTCTTTGAAATCGAGATAAACGAATCTATTAGTAAAGTTTACAGCAACTTATGTTCGAAGATTATATGGTTCAAATATTATATAACTTTTGACATTTAATAAAACATATTATTATTGAAAACAAAAATCACAATTATATAATACTTAAGCAATAAAATTATAGAGCTGTTTAAATGAGAATTTTTAATATTATTTTAAACAAGTTTATTGAATGAATTTCTCTAATAAAATACGTACCTAAATCGTAGTCCTAAATAAAATACAATAATATTATATTTTAAATAAAAATGTTACAAGAGTACAACACTAGTCATGCATCCCTTTGTATATTTGCAATAGGAGCCCCTCTAATGAATTGGCTGTGTTATACTGAACACAACCTTTGTAGAAATCATAATAATGTTATTGCTATGTTTAAAATAGATTTAAAGTAAGCTGTTAATATTTAATTCAAGAGTCTCTCTGGGAGTACCCTCTTATTATACAATACAATTGTCACGCCTTTTTCCCATAGGAATAGGCAGAGACAACGGAACGCCACTTACCACGATCCTGACACAACAGCCTCGTTTCCCTCACATCCACAATTCTCTTCATGTACGCCCGACGGTTATGAGCACTAGGCAGCCCAGTTTTCATAAGGATGTCTCCGATTTGATCAGAAAACACCCTTCTGGGTCTGCCTTGTTTAACGCATCCATTCACACCAGATTTATATATTCCTTTCGTCAATCTCCTTCCATTCATCCTTTCCATGTGCCCAAACCATCGAAGCATTCCTTTCTCAATCCTCGTCACTACGTTATCTTTCAAACCACATCTATCGCGCACAACACTATTTCCTTTATTATAACATAAGAAATTACACTGAAAACGAATTTAAGCCAGAAAAACATATTAAATATATTTCGATTTTACATAATTTATCCATAACACCCATGAAGTGACCCAATCACGTTTCAGGATCACGTTATAATGAGAAGAAGCCAGTGTAGTGAAGAGACTGCTATCCTGGTATTCCGGTAGTGTAAACAGATTTAAGTATTGTAAAAATAAACAAATGATAAACTGTAAACATTTCCCTGTGATAGCTTTAAAGGTCATAGACCGCAATTTTGCTTCTAACTTAGTGTTGGAATAAAAAAAAACTGTATAGAAAAAACACTAAAGTATGTATTTTATGTACGTATTTTGGTACAATTATTATAAAAAAATGTAACTATAAAAATTCAAGACATTGTTTAGCCGGGAACATAATTAACCCGTCTACTTTCAAAGCTGTAAAATCAGCGTTATTTGAGGCCATAACGGTTTCTATAACGTATGTAATAAAGACTATTTTTGCTTCAATTACTTTAAAATTGCAATATATTATGTAAATTAGTTTCAAACCTCAAGAATGTTTAATGAAGTCGTAGATTTATTTATACTTAATTACAAAAAATATATAATAACTCCTACAACAGAAAAATATTTGCATGCAACAATCGTCTCCTCTACCGCGCCGCCGCGCCGGCCTGGGGTGATATTTATAGGTTATCTTAGTCTATTTTATTTTAAACTAGCGACGAAGCCCGGCGTTGCTCGGGTTTCTAGATCATTCTTGAAACTTTTAGAACCTTCTAGATCAATTGTAACAGTTGCACACATTTTGGAGTATTCTAGATTATTTCAAAAATTTTAGAACTCTGTACATACTCAACATGTCATAAGTTAGAAAAAGACAGACTTAGTAGTCAATATGTCATATGTTAGAAAAGGACAGATATACATTTTTTGAGATTTTCGCCTCCCACAACCACCCTCTTCCACCCACCGCGACCAAACTCCCTTACTTTCACCAGGAGGCCAAGGGGTATCTACCACCCCAACGGGAAGTAGATTGGAGTCGGTGGTCATAGAGAAAACCCTGTCTTTACGTACTAACATTAGCATTTTATATAAGTACTAGCGACGTAACCCGGCGTTGCTCGGTTGCTGCTAAACATACGGTGTTTATAGAGTTAATCAAATCAAATTAATTAACGAATTGAAAATAATAAATACTCTAATAAATGTGTAGACAGAAATTTGTAGAACTTTCTAGAACATTCCATATCGATTTTAACGGTTGCGCTCATTTTTGAGCTTTCTAGATCATTCCAAAAAATTTTAGAGCTTTCTAGAACATTCTATATCGATTTTAGCAGTTGATAACGTTTTGGAACTTTCTAGATCATTCCTAAAACTTTTAGAACCTCCTAGAACATTCTAGATCGATTTTAGTAGTTGATAACGTTTTGGAACTTTCTAGATCATTCCTAAAACTTTTAGAACCTCCTAGAACATTCTAGATCGATTTTAGTAGTTGATAACGTTTTGGAACTTTCTAGATCATTCCTGAAATTTTTAGAACCTCCTAGAACATTCTAGATCATTCCTGAAATTTCTAGAACCTTTTAGAACATTCTAGATCGATTTTAGCAGTTGATAACGTTGAACTCTATACTTAGTACTCAACATGTCATAAGTTAGAAAAAGACAGACTTAGTACTCAACATAAGTTAGAAAAGGACAGATATAAATTTTTTGAGATTTTCGCCTCCCTCAACCACCCTATTCCACCTACCGCGTCCAAACTCCCTTACTTTCACCAGGAGACCGAGGTGCATCTACCACCTCAACGGGAAGTAGATTGGAGTTGGTGGTCATAGAGAAAACCCTGTCTTTACGTACTAACATTAACATTTTATATAAGTATTTAGATTAGATTTAGATTTAGATTTAGATTTAGTAACACGTTATTAACATGAACAACAATCATTATTATTATTTTTTTAATTTTGCTAAGCCAAGCCTTTTGGAATTACTTACTTTTATTATTACAGAAAATGATTTTTATTCAGTGAAACCGAAATATAAACCAAAAACGGCGTACCAAAACGGAAGCATAAAAAAAATAGCTGAATGTGTACTAGGTAGATTTTTTAAAACAAACAAGAAAACAAAACGTACAGTAGACAAAAAACAATTATCACATTCGCAATACGAGTTTTTAAATTGCGTAATTTATGCCCACGCGTGTGGTGTGGTCATTGTAGAAAACATTGTATGAAAATTCAATAACACTTCACGCTACCACATTTCTAGCTATAAACATATATAGTTTTACTTATGCTATACACGGCTGGACTTGTAGACAAATTTAATCTCTATTTTCTTTTAGTTAGACCCATTATCGTTAGTGGAGTGTCGAGCTACTATGAAATATATATATACGGCATATTCTGGAACTATCGAAACAGTTTATTATCAATTCTCTACTTCTGTTATGGATTTTTTTTTATTGTAGCTCGGCATGTGACAACACTCCGCCTGATGTAAAGCTAGAGTGCGGTCCATGAATGGAAACAACTGCTACTACAGAGAAACCTGTGCGGGCAGCAGTCGCCTGTTGATGAGAGATTGATTAGTTCAGAGATGTTGAACTCAATTCAATTGTATTTTTATACCTTAAACATGCATAAAGATAAACAGGGTGTATTATTATGAAGCTTTTTAAAGATTTTAATGTGATACTTCTTTTTATCAAGTCGCAATGGACTCGTAACATCGCTAACACCCTCTCATAAAGCCATAGCGACACCAGTCGTTTATCAATCGTCGCATTCATATTGCTTGTTTTTTCATATTTCAACAATGATTTCCTTTGCCAAATAATATACCATAGTACCATAACATTATTTAATTGATATTGAACCAATAAATGTCAAAAAATTATACAATTTTTCCTTTAAAAATACTAAAGAAAGACTTGTACCGAATCATTTAAAAGCGGCCTTGGTCAAGCGGTAAGACGCGTGAACTCACGATCGATGAGACCCGTGTTCGAACCTCGCTAATTCTGACCGGTACCAATGCAACTTTGTTATATGTTACTATTAAAGAGTGGTAGGCAGACAGATGATGGTTATTTGTCCAGTCTGCCGTCCTTTCCACCGTCCACCACTTTCGAATGTAACACCTCGTCGCGTTTCGGGAATAGTTTGAAAGTAGCCGGGTATAACATGCTCGTCTCCTCAAGCCGGCATAGTGGAGGCGACTGCTGCCCGTAGAGATTTCTTTGTAGTAGCAACTGTTTCCATTCATGGACCGCACTCTAGCTTTACATACAAAAAAAAAATAGTAAGCTGCATAGTCATACAACTTAACGTTCCAGATTTGCTCCCTATACATTGTGCTCAAAAAAGATTAAAAAAATATATTTACAATTAATATGTGTTTATTTATTATGGGTGGGGTGTTGATTTAATATTTAGGCTTTATATAACCTTTATCTTCCATCATCTGCATCGTCCTCGTTCAAGATAAGGGTAAATTGAAAAAGTTTTCATTATTAAGGAAAATCGTAACAAAGGGATAATAGGATCTGTACCTATTTGTAAATAATAAAGTATGCTATTAATAGTATCATAAATGGAAGTTTCGATAACTTTGTAGTACTTTTACACGCATGCTTGTTAGAAAAGGGTTTATGGAATTTCATAAATTCTTTACGCTATTATTGAGGTAACTGAACTCTAAAAATATATTAGCATTTTGATATTTTAAAATTGTTTTTGCCGTCACTGCAAGTTTCGAGGGTTTATTCTGTTTGTTGCAACAGTTATAGGCGCTTCACGCGACCGCTTCAAATCTTTGCTCTATCTATCTGCGTTGGTGTCACATTTTAATTGGTTTTTTATTATATAATTATTTCTAGTCGGCTCTACTTTGCAGTTGATTTTTTTAAAGTTATAATTTAAGACTTTAAAATGCTGAAAGTAATAGTTATAATATTATTATTAATCAAAATAATAATCAGTTGAAACCACAAGTTTGAATTTTCTTAATTGCTACTACGTAAAAACGAGACGAGAGAAATTAATAGATTGGAATGTTCTAGAAAATTAATAATCTCGTTACGCTTTCAATAATTACTATTAAAGCAATGAAACACATACACAAACACGCGTTTTACGATTTAAACGACAAATATTAGCACGAGGAAAGTTATATTGTTATAATTAAATTGTAATTTTACTTTTGTTACTGATAAATTACTTATTTTTACTTTTCTTGCTAAACATTCTATTAAGTAATTTATGTAATGTAACTAATAAGGTTTGTGAAATTTAGTATTTTATTTATACCTTTACAAGTCGGCATAACGGTGGCGACTGCGGACTGCAGATATATTTCTACACTTATAGAACGCACTCTAATAGGTTTAATAATAAAACAAATTTAAACAATATTTATCTAAAATTTTATTATTTACAACTTAAAAAATAATAAATGCATCTAGGAGTATATTTACAAAAGATTTCTAACTTAATATTATCAGACTTTAATCACAGTTTTTAAATGAAAATTGGTGGTAAATAACTTTTTAGTGTTGGTCCGGCGCGACCTAAGGGTGGTAAATTATGTAGATTCTTATGATCTTGCGGAGGGGGTGTTAAATCTCTTCTCAATTCTGTATTAACTTGATCTAAAAATAAATTATTTCTTTGCAAAGTCTTATATTTTTTCACTACTGCATTTGGTTTTTCTTGTACATACTCTTTCATTTCGTTTTTAAAATAAATTGGCCCTTCTTCACCTAATTTTGTGTGGGAAAAATTTAATGGGGTTTCAGGCACGTTGAAGTTAATAATTTTCTGAGATTTTGGCTTAATTTTACTTGATTCAAAATGGTTTTTTGTAGCCATATAATGTATCACATCAGACATGTCCATTGGATGTTTTCTTGTAAATTTTATATCATTGATTGGTGTCATCTTATGAATTAGTGGAAAAGATTTTGATGATTTTTCTTCCATAACTTTATCATTAACTTTGTTTGCTTTTTCTGTAAAAATATTGTCATTAACAACTTTATTTTCTTCATTATTGGTATTGTCTTGTGGATCGAGTATTTTTTTTAAGAAAATATTGTTTTTAAGCATGTCTTGCATTGGATTTTCTGTAGTGGTTGGTGTTGTTTCATTTTGTTGTTTATCTGATTCGATAAATGGAGTTAGAGGTATCCATTGTTTAGATTTAACGTTTGTTTCTGATGTATATTCAGGTTCTACAGAAGGGACATTAGAACTTTCTTCTATTTCTTTAACCAAATTATGGTTATGTAATGGTTCATTAGTTGGTTCATTCTTTGAAATAGGACGCTCGATATTATTCTCGTTTTCAACAATTTTATTCTGAACAAATGTAACTGCATTACTTTTTTGTGCTCTTACTTTCCTTGGTTCATAATAATTCTCATCATAATCGTAAGATTGCGTAACTGTTTGACTGGATGGGATAAAATCATTCTGAGTGATTAGTGTTGGGGTCTTACTGGGGTGATCGAGTTCATGGGGTAAAACATTTTGATTGCTTGCCTGGTGTTGCGTTAGTTGGTTATGGATGTCGTTATTCGGTTCGTTGTACCAACTATTAAAAAATCTATTAGCTGAAGGTCGCGACTGTTCTTGTATTTGGATATTCTTTGGTTGATGATGATATTTGATTACTGGCTGAGCTGTTGAGCTAACAGTTGAGTAGTCGTTAACTTGCTTGTGATTTTCGGGTAAATCTACTTGCTTATTTAACATTGTAGATGTGGAAATTTCATACTTCTCATTATCACTGCCATTCGTATCAAATTGGGAATGAATCATAAATTTATATTGTTCTGGAGTCATTTCGTTAAAGTTTAATGTAACTTCATCCTCGTTATATCCTGACGATCTTGAGATAAGCTTTTTCGCAGAATTAGCATTTAAACCATATTGCCATCTCCACAAGGGTTTGCTGTTTTCATGATCATTTTCGATAGTAGTTAATTCATAATTCATCAATTTAGGCATTGGAGCTTTATCGCTGTTAGCGTTAAATATTCTTGCAATAGGTTGAGGTTGTTGTAAACTTTGTGCCATAGATGGGACATGTGCACCCTGAGAAGCTAAGAACGTAATTTGCGGTGCAATTGGACCATTATTTGACTTTAATTGTTCTTTGGGTTGATCTAAATGAGCTATGACAGGCGTAGGTGAACTAGGAGCAGGTACTAAGTTATTATTATTTTGTGATGGTATTTTGGCAAAATTATATGAGAAAGCCTCAGGTGCTCTACCAGTAAATAAGTTACGTTGAGGTGGTAAAGCTAATCTTTGGACTCTAGTACTTCCGTTGATTTCATTATTCCTTTCTTCATCATGCCAATTCTGAAGGTGTGCTGGTCTTTTTGCTTCTTCTGCCAAATTATATTGAATTGAACTGGAATTTTAAAAGGTATCTAAGTATCCTATATGACATAATAAATATTTATTTAAAGATTATAAGTACCGTTGAATAATTTCTGGCACTGGTGGTCCAACCGGTAAATGGTCTCCGCTAGCTCTAAATCCATTAGCATCAGCAACATAATGAACTGTATATGTTTGCCCATTGTCACCAACATACGAATAAGATCCTTCAACAACTTGTTCCTCTTTGTCAGTTCCCATATTCTCCATGCGGCTATGTTGCACGTAGTGGGTCTGATCTGCACCTAATGCCCTGGAATAATATATGTGCATTTATGTACCAATGGCTTTATACATCGGTTCTGCAATTTCAAACTTTATCGCGTACTTACTCATAACTGTAACTACCATCAAGGTCCATTTCATTTGATAATCTTAGAATAGGTATAGCTGGTTCAGTAGTCGACGATATGAAGCCGGGAGGTGGTTGAATGTATTGTACTCCATGATAAGAAGCAGTTTTCATTTGATCACCCATTAATGGTTCACTTTTAACATTCTCTGATGATATAATCATTCTTCTATTGGAGGACGTTTGCATATTTACTTGGGGTGGTTGTGTAGGTCCGAATTTATGGGGAAATTTTATATCTATTCTATCTATAGGATGATTATACATCACAGTTTTAGGTAATGACCTCATTTCCTTCTTTTCCGATGCTACATTGTTTTGAGTTCTGTTTGGTCTTATTTTAAACAAGTTCTGAGGGTGTGGAGATGATAAGTGTATTTTGTCATCTTTATCATCATCCTCTTCTTCATCTTCATCAAAATTTGGAACCACAGAAGACATTGAAAACGGAAAAGGTGAAGGGTAGAGTGCAGGTGCCTTTGTACCGGTTGGTGGTAAATATTGATATTGTAGATTATTTGCTGATTTTGATGGGAAATAGGGGAGTGTAGTTTGGGTCTCCGGAGGTAAATACAGAGAAGATTCTGATCCATATTCACCTACAGATGGTGTTTGGAATTGAGGTGGGAATCCGTGATACTGTTGAAAGTTTTGGGAATTTGTATATACTACTAATGTAATTAATGTTGCTATTGATATCTGAAATGAAAACAAAACTCCTCTATATTGTTAAGAATAAATTTCACATTAAACTTCACTGTATCACTTGCACTCACCAGCTTCTTCATTTTTGAAGCTGTATCAATTTTTATGTTTATTATGTATCTATTTCACGTCACACTATATCCGCTGAAGAATATGAACTAATAATGAAAATGAATTCCGCATATATTTATACGCATGCAACATGCAGTGGTCAGGCATTCGTGACAGAATCGCTCTCTTGAACCGGGTTTCTCTCTTAGACTAGTTTACTTTTTATAAGTGTTTTTCTTCTGTTATCTTAATTGTTAGTTGATGCGCGAGCATTTGAGTAAAAGTGGTAAATATGCGTTTTGTACTATCTTCTCTATAAAATCGGATTCTGATAGTAAACATAAACATTTGAAAATTATTAAATGTCATAATTATCATATTATATATTAGAACTGTATCCAGATATGAAATTCCGAATTATGAATTCGAAGATAAAGTCATAAATTCATGTTGTCAATTTTTCATGCCAATTTGTCATTTTCATGCAGAGGGAATATTGTTGCATTAACCATGAATGAGGGCACTGATCGTTTAATGATGCTTTAAATTTGAAGATATGACCATATTGTATTGAATTGCTGCAGTGATGCAACCTGTGGTAATGATCAATGTCAATGAACTGCGAAAAACCTGTCTCATGTTAAAATTTACTTTTTTTCGTTATTGTAGCTTTGTGAATTCGAGTGAATTTCGCTTGATAAACAATCTAAATTGCGGGACTGGTTTTCAATTTTTGTTAAGTCTTAATATTTTTTTCAAAAAAAAAAACGTGTTTTACTTCCCACCTTATATCTTTACTTTTCTGTTTATTATGACTTTAATTGACTATTGTTTTCTCTTGTTGCAGGTAATTTTCACATACTGTTTTTAGACTCTAAAATTGTATACATATTATTTATGTTATATACTAGAAAGGTAATCTATATTTATTTTCATCAAATATTCAATAAAATATTTCTTTTTCTTCTCATTAATTTAATAATTACATCACATTGTAAATAACAGTCAGTTATCGCGTTCACAATGCCATTATCGTGATCGAGATCACTGAATTATTATTCTGTTATCGAAAATTTGGCAAGTATTTTATTGTTTCTTTTATTTCTTTATTTTTCCTCTTTTATATTTCTAGCACAGTTATAGATAAAAGAAGGATCTTAGACTAGAATTTTAAAGCGAATATCAAATATTAAATTTGATATTCTGCAGTTCTAAAAGTCTTACTTTTACAGTCCAAAATTAATTGCCTAATTTTCGAAATTCTTTTGAAATTTTCTTTGACCTTAATTTTAATGATTTATGGTTTGTAGTTATTATAAGATCCTTGAGGGTAGTATCCTTGTGTAGGTTGATAATAATGTGGGGCTTGCGTTGTTGGGTAGTAACTTTGTTGTGGATTTTGGGATTGTTGTGGATAATATCCTTGTTGAGGTTTGTTCTTCTCGGCTTCGGCTTTAGCTGCCTCTTCCCTTTGATTTTGTTCAATTGCTCTGTTGATAAAAACACGCTACTTTAGACGATTTATTTATTTTTATACATTTAAATATGTTTTATTATTAGCTAGCTTTATTAGAGATTGGCTCCTACTAATAATAGACTTTATCTGTCATAAAACTATAGAGTGTCTTTTTTTTTAATTTGATCCAAGTTCAGTTGCCGACACAGATAAAGAACTTATCAAAATACTGTGCTGTTTTTCTGTTTTCAAAAATAAAGATATTCAAAACGACACTCCGATAATAAGTTACAGTAGATAAGAGAAGTGTTTGCATGCAGCAGTCGCCTACGCTATGCGTCGGCTTGACAATGTGCACAATTCAGGTTTAGGATTGCACCTCGCTTCTAAAGTGATCATTGTCAATAACCATTAATAAAGCTTAATTGGAGATAAAGATTTAGAGGATTTTATTTGAATTAATTTTAAAGAAAAAAGCTTTTCTTCATTCAAAAGTCATTAAATTTACAAGATTATTGGCATGTTACCAAATTCTGAGGGTGGTTTCTTTTCATTAATTTTCCAATTCCTTGCCTTACATCGTGACAAAGAATACATATAGAAGTGATTCATTGTTACTTAAAACAAGGTTAAAACTATACAAACTTGTTTTCTCGCTCTAAATATAAAGTGCGATTTTAGATAAGATGTGTCTTGAAAGAATACCGCGGGTGCGTCAACAATAAAGCTGATTTATCGTATGTTAAAATATACACGTTATTACGCTTTTTTTTAATTTAAATTTTTGATGTTAAACTAAAATGTAATCCAGCGGAGTCAACTCCTACAGAGAAATGTCTGTAGTTAGTAGTTGCTAGGCTTGAGGAGGCGAATATGCAATGGTTGACACAAGAGTCTTCTATCAACTCATGTTACCTGGCTACTTCTGGCTCCCAAAACACGACTAGATCACAGGAAAAACAACGCCTGATGTTAAACTAGAGTGTGGTCCATGGGCGGAGACGCAACAGTCGCCTCCGCTATTCGAGCTTTAAGTAGTTTAATTCTATAATATAATGAATAATCTATTTGGAAAATTGCTCTTGCCCTAAATGGCTAAAAAGTGAACTTATTTTTTGTTTTACCTTTTACTTTCAATTTAATAATAATCTAAGTTATTAGAAAATTTTGCTAAATATACCGCTATCCAAAAGAATATGTTAAAAAAGACGAAAACTGGTTTCATCCTAATAGTTGACTAAACATGTTTAACAAATAGCATTAGTTAATAATTAATCAACTTAGACATTATACAGGTGTAAAAAAAATAGTTTCTTTTTAAACTGAAAGTAAACTGAAGACGACCCCAGCCGTATATCAATCCTTGCATTTACATTGCTTGTTTTTGACATTTCAATTATGTTTTGTGTTTTTTAACAAATAATGTTATATAGTTGGTATTTGCTCCAATAAATGACAAATATATGGTAATTTCTTTTTAAATGATAGTCCCAAAAATAAAAAGAAATATTTGGACCCGATCAGTGTGATTTATAAAACGTCTGTACCACGGGATTGCTAGCTGTCTTTTTACACTCTATTTTTAACTGTTTTTAGATCATGAAAACAAATATATTTATCTACAAGATCACGACTAGGAGACTTTATCAATAACTAATCCTTTCACCCTTAATTAAAAAAATATGTTCAATAATGTGATTTGTTATTTTATCTGACGTTTCATATGTTTTCCTAATCATGTAAAGTTATAAACTTACGCTTGAATTGCTGGAGGTACTGGCGGAGGTGTGGGAAGGTGATCTCCAAAAGCGTGGAACCCAGATTCATCCGCCCACCAAGTAACTGTATAGGTTCTTCCATCCGCTCCGGGGTAGGAGTACCATCCTTTCTTTACGATGCTTTCGTTTTCCGTCTTAGGGTTTAGGAAGTAACCTTCTTCACCAACGTGGGTACCATCAGCAATTTGATATCTGAGAAATAAGTTTTTTGTTAATATATATTTTTTGGGCTTACGTTCACAATTGTGCTGATGTTCAGCTTCATTGGAGTTTAATCTAATATATAAAGAAAAGAAAATATTTTTTATTAGCACATAGGTATTTCTTCCTAAATGATTTAGAGTTATTTTTAAAGGTATTCAATTTCTGAAAAATCACTCAAAAACCAGTTAGAAAATAAAAAGATGTCCACTTAAAAAAATCTCTAAGGCAAGAAATAATAACATTTAAAAAACCGTTGTCTCATAAGTAGGAAATTTAAAATCAATTATGTTAAATAAAACTCCTTAAAATGTACAGTTAAAATTAGCAACATCTAACTGGACTTTTCTGTTATTTATTTTTCTATCATAGGACAGTGATCTTTTTATTGCTTTTTTATGTTTCAAATTATTTTATTACTAGTTATATTCATAGAGAAATAAAGTTTGTATGGGTCAGAACTTTATGTAAAAATATCTGCAAGTAGAGTCTCTTTCGCTATGCTAGCTTGATGAGACGTTATACATACATGGCTTCTTCTAAGCGAATCCTTTTCGACTAGATAGCTTTACGACAGACTATGCTAATAACAACTATCAGCCTGATCTAGTAGTTATTATTATATAAATTTTATAAAAACATTAAGAACAAATAAAAAGTTGATTTTTAAAATAATATGAAATTTCTTACTCGTATTTGTAGCTTCCATTTTCACCGAATTCTTGTTCATTCTTGATTACCGCGACTGCTGGAGTGGTGCTCGGTGGAACGTAGTTGTTATTAGGAGGATAATAGTTATTTTGAGGAGGCACGTAGTTATTCTGGGGAGGGACATAATTATTCTGAGGGGGAACGTAGCTATTTTGGGGTGGTACATAATCGTTCTGGGGATAGTTATTTTTAGGAGGAACTACGTCGTTTTGTGGAGGGAAATAGTTGTTTTGCGGTGGTGCATAGTGATGCGGTGGAACGTAGTTATTCTGGGGTGGAACGTAGTTATTATGGGGTGGAACGTAATTGTTCTGGGGCGGAAAGTAGTTATTCTGGGGCGGAATGTAATTGTTATGGGGTGGGATGTAATTGTTCTGGGGAGGGACAAAGTTGTTCTGGGGAGGGACAAAGTTGTTCTGGGGAGGCGATATATAGTTGTTTTGTGGCTGAATATAATTATTTTTTGGAGGCTGAGCAGTCGTATATGGAGAACTCGGATACTGATTATATTGTCTTAAATATTCACTAGGTAAAGCAACAGGATCTTTATAGTCTGTCCGTAAAAGATCTATTTCGCTGGCGGCTTCGGCTTCTTCATCGGTTTTTTCTTCTGTGACAATCTTTGCTGCCCTTGAGATGGCTAAAAAGCCGAGAAGGAATATCTATTAAAGAAAAATTAAAATTTATTAATGAGCAAGGTTTTAAATAGAAAATATGTTAAGAGTAGAATGAAGAAGAGTAGTCTGCCGTCCTGGAGTAGCACAATCACTTTTTAATGTGTGAAGTGACCTTGTCGCTTTTCGAGGTTAGTTTGGAAGTAGCCAGGTATAACAAGAAGAATGTACACTGTCAACCTGACGATAAACATTCGTCTCCTCAAGTCGGCATAGCGGAAGCAACTGCTTTCTCTGTAGTAGCAGTTGTTTCCGTTCATAGACCGCACTCTCATATGCCGAGCTACAATAGAAAAAATGTAAACGTGTAGGTGTTTGAAAAATTCGATTCCCGTCGTTCGATCACTAATTTACAATACAAATGGCGAGTCGCCCTGAGTAATCTTGCGATATTATCCGTGTGGAAAGATAGATTGGCAAAATTCCTTTAACGAGACCCGAAACCTTTTTGGCATACATTATTTAAATGAAATAAATCACCGGTATTTTTATTTTATTTTGCATTCAAACTCAATTTATTTTATCTGTAGAAACTCCTAATTAAAACTGCCTTGTGTATGTTTTTTTCTTATTAAACCTAACTGGCTTAGATTTGTAAGAAAATCTTAATCGTCGTGTCGTTTAGTTATAGTAAAGGACCAATTGTCATTAAAATTTATGTTTAAAGTGAAGCTATTTATAAACTGTTTTTTTTTAAATTAGTAATAATGTTTAGATTTGTAATTTTAATAGTTATTTAAATTTAAATTCGCCGTTATATATATTTTATTTAAATAAATTAAAAATATATTTTTACGTGCACGAGCTTTTGATCTGTTTGAGAGCTTTTTGCATACTTAAAAAGTTTTGTATTTTCTTATTAATAAAATTTTCGAATTCCCTAATACTTCTCTAACACTTGCACAAGAAAGTTTTTTTGTAATTATCGCGTTATTTTTTAACCAATTTAAATAACAAAAAGCTATTTTTTAGCACAATTTCACGATTACACACTTCTCTTCTTTCAAAGGACTTACCAATTTCATGTTGTTATCGAGTCCTTCCTTCCTTGACCGCGGTTTAAACTAAACTGAATACCGTAAGAGGTCGCCTCGCATTTATACCAAAAGATCCTGCGACTCGTCCTCAACGAAAAAATGCGCACGCGCTTCTCCTGGCTTGCGCTATATATCTGAACTTTGACTTTGGTTATTCAAAATATAGATTTAATTTTTAAGTTTTTATACCATTAATTAATACTTTTGCTAGTTTTTTCATATTACATATTTTCTAACTAATAAAAAAAAAAAACTATAAAGTTGTTTTTAATTTTATTAGTCATCCATTAGAGCTTTAATGCGGCCAATTTCTCTTAATTTTCAAGGAGAAACAGTAATGTAATAAAAAAACCTATGACTAAATACAATGTCACACGTTGAACCTTCATTGATTGGAACTGTTGAATGAATGCACAAGATTCATTCACAAATGTACTATTTGCTATTACGTGACTTAGGACGTTAATACACTTAGTATAACTGATGAGAATTCATCAGTTTTATTATTATTATTTATTATCTAATATTGTCCGCAATGAAAATTATTGAAAACGACACACTTATAATAACTAAAAATTTAGAATTAAGAAAAACATTATAAATTACGCATAATTTTACCTCTACTATTATTCACAATATATCAGTTTTAATAAGGACACTATAAGAGTATATTGGTAATAGGTGATATTTTTCATTGGAATGTTTTTTTAATATCAGTTTAATTAAGTCTGATTTTTTTAAAATGCCTGTGTTTAGTTAGTACGACCAAAGTACATATAACATAGTTACAATAATACCGCGACTGGTCAGAATTTAGCGGGGTTTGAACACGGGTCTTATGGATTGTGAAGTCAGTCCTCTACCGCTAGACCACGGCCGCTCAAGTGTTTAAGAATATAATTATATTAAAAATATATCGTAGAAATGTGTAACAACCTTTACATTACAAGTGAAGTAATACAGACAGACTACTGTTTGCAGTTACTATTAACGAGAAGCCCAAATCCAATATGTCGTAAATTATACTAATTAGTTTTAGAGGACTCGTTTGTATTTTATTAGTCATTTCTGTTCCTATTACAAATATTTTAAGTAATAAGTACCCACATAGTTATCTTAAAACCCATCTGTACAAACTACCTTTCCCGGCTACCTCCAAGCTGATCACGAGTTAGCTAATAACGATCATCGTTCTGCCTTCAGTCTTGAAAAAAACATATTCTGCTTTTTAAAATTTCTAGAATGTCCTCACGTACTTGTAGATAATTCCTAGGGTTTATTATAAATATATTGTTTATGAAAATAAATAATAAAAGTAAATAAAATGTCAGTGTAGCTTCATGTAGCTATAGAAAAATAGAAATTTAATATATCTACGTATAATATGGAAGGTCGTAATGGTTGCGAAATATTAATAGTAAATACGGAAACTGTATCAACATAAAATGCATTGATTTGATATTGTTCATCATCATAATAACAATTCCATCATTCGTTCCAAAATAATAATAATAATAAAGAATATGCTAAAGCAATTGTAATTCAAAAATATTTAAATTATTTTAATTTAGTTTTAAGTTAGCAAGCCCCAAAACAAAAAAAAATTAGTGTTACTTAACCCTGTATTCTAATAAGATAAACTGCGTTCTAGGGATGCATATCATATGCTACTAACTGGTTCAGATCTAAAATGCTATCTTAGAATTTATGAATAGATTTTTAACTTTGTTACGAAAACGTGACAAAAATATCTTAAAACTCAACATTTCTTATTAGTTTTAAAATGTCGTTACCAACGTACTTTTTTGAATAAGCTTTACTCAGTAATTGAAGAGTCTAAAAAAAATTTTTAAACTATAGAATTTAAAATTTTGCCTAGTTATTTTCTTTTTCTAAAACATTAATAATTTTGTTAATAATAAAAAAATGCGAAGTGAGCTTAGAATCAATTTTTAATAGAGCTTTTCACGGTGAAAACTCATTGAATATTCTTTCTTACTTATATAAAATCGTGATCTAGCATTCTAGCACTGCACTATATGATCTTTTCTCTTTTTTAAAGGAGAATGCCTATTTTTGGGCCCACTTGATACCTAATAATATCTAATTTAATCTTAAATATCTAATGTAATTTTAAAATAATATCTTATTTTTTTATTAATTCATTTACCAATCAATAGACAATGTTTAATTACATAAAAAACAGATATCTTCAATTCTAAAGCATTCAAAATAATAATAACCTCAAATATTTCATTAAAAAACATCTAATTACCCAATTAACCCGGGTGAAAAAATTTAAACTGATTGGTAATAAAATAGTAGATTTATTTTTCTACAAAATTAACTAAAAATCATCGACAAACTCGAGAAAAAAAAATTGTGGGCCTATTTTTCTTAAGCGAATGGGCATAGTTAAGTGTAATTTCGAAATAATATTTTTTTTTTGCGTGTTTGCGTGCCGTCGAAGCAATCGTATGCGGATCGTTTCGGCCATGTACGATAAATCGTGTAAGTATGAAATAACTTATAGTTTTTTCATATTTTTTACATACATTACCATACTAATTTATTTTTAGGTAATGCAAATGAACTGCAATCGGCGAAATATTCACATGAAAACTAATAAATAACAAAACAATTTAAAAATAACAAATAAATAACACTTAATGATCCATAATGAAAGAACATAATTAGATTTTGTTTTTATCAACAAGTTTAAGTGGACAGTACATTTCAGCGACACAAATCTAAATATACAAAAAAATACTTACTACAATTATCAACTTTATTACCTATACGATAAGGTCTATATTTAAAACAATGTATTAATAACATTGTTGTTACATTTAATTCAGAATAAAACAAAATGCTTTTGTTTATCAATGATGAATATATCCGTCCGTTTTCTTTGACTTTTGAATACCAAAAGGGCTTAACCGACAATATCATTATAACAGCGTAGGTAAATGAATTAAAAAGAAGATTTGGCAGGCATCTAGAGATAGTACGTCATTTGTCTTGAATTCTTTGTTACAACACTGATTTTAAGCTGGAGCGTGGTACGTAAACGGAAACAACTGTTACTATCTACTACGGGCAGAAATCGACTCCGCTATACCGATTTGAGGAGACGGATGTGCATTGAGAATGTCCACTCTTCTCGAAATGCCTGCCGACTTCAAAGCTGATTCAGTAACGCGACTAGGTCTCTTTAATTTACTAGTGTTATATATACATATATTGCAGGGCGACAAACTGAGCTAATAACCATCATCAGTCTACCTACCACTCTAAATTAATTATTAGGTATTAAACTTGTTTTTCATCAAATGTTAATAGTGTTCGTAAACGTGCATGAGTGTGGACAAATGTTTTTACGAGTAGAAGAATAAAAATTCCGCGACTGAAGCTATTTTTGACTTGACTGGGACTCGACCTGACTGTTATGTGTGATGAATATTAATGATAACGATGCCGTGACGTGGGTTCGATTCGGCTCAGGCTGATTTGTGCCTTTTATTTATTTCTGAACAATTTTAATCATAATTAATTAAGGACTATAGATTGTTTTGGAACTCATGAATATTCTTTCTATATTAAACCAAATACATTAAATAAAACAAACAAATAATTCACATAAAATAAGCTCCGCCAAGCTTACATTAGGTATATGTCGTTATAATGTGCTACCAAAATTACAAAAGAACATTAATCATTCTTCACGAAGTTATTCCAATTTTGCCACAATTTAATTTCGTCACAAGTTTTCACAATCAAAAGAGGAAATTTGGCCAAGGAAATAAGATTAGCGTCCTTAGAACAGAAGTTAGTACTACAATACTAATATGGTAAATGTAAAAGTATATTTGTTTGTCCCCAAATCACGCTTAAATTCAATTGAACTCAGGCTGAAGGGATTTTAATGAAATTTAGAATATAGGTAATGGGCTAGAATAGGCATAGGATAAACCGTTATTAAGAAAGATTTAAATTTAAATTATTATTCTTTATTATTATTTAATTAAAGTGCTTGAGTACGCGGGGTGAAACTGATGTGTTTAGGTGTGATAGTTATAACTAAAACGGTTCTTTTTGTGAGTACACGTGTGACCAAATCGATTGTGACCTAATTGAAGTTCTATACAAGAACGAACATTTAGGTTATTTACGAAGGTATCTCGAATACAATAAATAAAATTGGAATTTCGTGTGTATTAATTTTGGCGAGATTAATTATGTTTCGATAGAACTCGCGTATGTTTTACTTATAATTTATTGGACATATCTGTAGCGCCATTTGAATTTTAAGAGTGGTAGGCAGACTAATGATGGTTGGGTTAGCCGCTGCCGTTCGGGGGTAGTACCACCACTTTCGAATGTTAGTGATATTGTCGCGTTTCGGGAACAGTTTGAAAGTAGCCAGGTATAACGAGAGGAATATGCACTGTCAATATAGATGGTGCAAACTCGTCTCCTCAAGCCGGCATAGCAGTGGCTACTGTAGAGATTCCTACAGTAGTAGGAGTTGTTTTCGTTCATGGACCGCACTCTAGCTTTACATCAGGCGAAGTGTTGTCATATGTCGAGCTACAATAAAAATTATAATAAAAACAATAAAAATAATATAACTATTTTTTTTTTTTCACTTGATTACCATTTCACATATTAAAATTTTTATAAAACGCGTTGACTGGGCATTGACATTTATTAATTATTATTATAATTAATTTAGCTCTTCAAGTCTTATTTAACTTAACAAGTCTGGGTTAAAAACGTCGTCAAAGGTGTTTAAATATTTAATTTGATGTGAGATTGCTTAATTAATTGCTTTTTTGTCACGTTTTTTAAAGGTAATAAAAATAACTTTAATTTTCTTAGAATTTATCTTTTGTTTCAATTATTATTTGATTTTTTTTTTGTTTTAAATCTTCATACTCGTAATATAACAACACTCCGCTTGATGTTAAGCCGGAGTGTGGTCTATGAACTGTAACAATTGTTACCACAGAGACATTTCTGCAGACAACCATCACCTCCGCTATGCCGGTTTGAGGAGATGAATATGCACTATCTATGTTGACAATGCACACTCTTCTCATTATACCCGGTTACTCTGTCTGTGTCTACCATTCTTATTCAGTTTCTCAAAAATCACCGTAACACAAACAGTAAAGGCGTTTTTGTCCAAAAATTGTTTACAAAACATTGGTCGTTCCACATAAGAGTCTTCACAGGAATTTAGCGGGACCCGTTAGCGAATTCTCGGAATAACAATCCTGACTGTTCAATAATTTAGCCCTTTAGTTTTAAGTTATTTATTTTCTTTAATAAGTCAGTCAGAATATATTTGGAAGTACAGGCACACCTTTTTCATGTACCTAGTGTCACCAGGGCGTGTCACAACGTTACATATTCGCGAACAAATATTCTGTCATAATTATTTGCAGGGTTAATGAACTCGTATTAGAAACAGTTGTTATTGAAAAAACTGGTTTTATACTTTAAAGTTATGCATGACGATTTATTTTTCGTTTTTCTGTTTTTACCGATAAAGGGCGAGTAATAATCGTATGTATATAATGTACCTTAAAATACCGTAAAAATTACAAATCTCTCAAAAATTATAGGTCTTTTACTGGATACATTACATAACCTAGTTCTACAGTCCCCTTTCTTCCATCGGACGTTTAGACACTCGGAGAGGTACCATCCATTTATAGTCCATGTTCCTAAAGTACGTACGAGGCGTTTTGACAACACGTTCGTCGTGCGTACTGCGAAACTGTGGAAACTTCCGGTGTCTGTGTTTCCCGAGAAGTACAATACGGGCCTCTTCAAATTAAGGGGAAATAGGCACCTCATAGGCAAGCGTGCACCACCTTAGACCGCATCACTGCTTAATATCAGGCAGGATGCGATCAAATGCTTGTCTATTAAGCATAAAAAAGCTGGTATAACGGAGGCGACTGTTGACTGCGATAGCAATTGTTTCCGTTTATGGACTGCAACGCATGAGGCCTACGGCATATGCCGCGCTATTATAAAAAATATTTTTTTTCATTAAACCTCTGTGTGTGTTATTCATATATCTACGTATTTAAATTAATTTAGCGTACATAATTTGTTATATATCAGAAAAAAGATAATATTATAAATTAGGGGAACACGACAATATTTCAAAGTGCCGTAACCACATTGGAATTTCGAGTGGACAAACTTTGATAAAGGCTTAACTAATAAGTTAAACTTGACAAGAAAAGGAAAAAGTTTTTAAGTTTTAGGAAACGTTTTTTTTTTTGCAAAGATTCTCATCTTTTGACCGTGTTGAGTTTTTTTTGTGTACATTGATCGTTTTAACTTATATATTTCTTTAGTGTTGGCAGAAAAAAAGTAATGTAAGTTAAAGTCACTTATGACAATAATGAATTAGATTTGGAGCGGCCGTGGTCCAGCCGTAGAACGTGTAAACTTACGATCGACGAGGCCCATGTCCAAATCTCGCCAAGCACTGACCGGTACAAATGTAACTATGTTATTTGTACTTTGGTCGCTCATTGTCTATGGAAACTTAAATTATCTACAATTTTTTTTATTATTATTGGAACTCGGCATATGACAACAGATAACATAAACTGGAATGCGGTCCATAAACGGAAAGAACTGCTATCATAGAGTTTCTACAGGCAGCAGTCGCCTCCGCTGTGCCAGCTTGAGGAGACGTATGTGCAACACCGATAAGGCAAACCCTTCTCGTTATATACCCGGCTACTTCTAAGCCAATCTTAAAATGCGACTATCCCAGTAGACTGAACAGAACAACCATCATCAGTTTGCCTAAGTAAAATAAAGGAGATTGCCCATTTTTGGGGCCCACTTGACATCTAATAGACTGTTAACAAAAGAATATTCTAAAATAATATGTTATTTTTTATTTATTAATTTATTTAATACATTTATAATATTATTTAATTTTATTAACACATCATTTACCAATCAATAGACAATGTTTTATTACATAAAAACAGATATCTTCAATTATTATAATAATAAAGCATTTAAAATAATAATAACCTCAAATATTGCATCAGAAAATATCTAATAACTCAATTACCCGGGTGAAAAAATTAGATTGATTGATAATAAGGAAGTAGATTTATTTACCTACAAAATTATCTAAAATCATCGCCAAACTCGAGAAAAAAATTGTGGGCCCATTTTGCTTCGGCGAATGGGCATTCTCCTTTACTTAAATTAACAATGAAGAATTTGGTTAGGGTTTGAGTTCTACTTCTAGTTTAATATAAGCATTTTTATAAGAAAACCAGTTTATCTACATACAAGCTATCGACCTCATAACACTGAGTCATGTTTTATCTACAGAACAAAGACTTCAAATGTTAGTTTTGAAGTACGTGTTAAGTGACAGGTTTTTAATTAAAACTAATTATGATGAAAAGTAAATAGAAAAAAGTGTCTGCAAATAGAGCTTTTAGTGAAAAACACCACTAATATATGACGTAGACCTAACAGTTGCAAGGGCTGCCGATGCAAGGATAGCATAGACGAATTTCAACATTATAAACTAACGTGAAGCGCCAATGGTCGAGTAGTTTAGTAGTCAGAACATCGCTCATAGCTGAAGACGTGAGTTCAATTCCCACCTCAACCTCTTTCCTTCTTGTGGGTAGGGTATTAATTTTTTCATGTTCAATTTCATTACAATTAAATAATAAACAAATCTATCCATTTATTTATTAGGTCCGTTTGCACCAGAAGGCCAGTTAAAGTTACTTTTACGCTTACTTTAACCGTTACGTTTACATTATGGTTTACATTTACTCCACACGAGTTGCACCATCATAGTCATTTTTGACGCTTACTTTAGCGTTAACCGTAACCAGCGAATCGTGGCTGGTTAAAGTTAAAGTAATCGTCAAACCAATGTCACTAACGTCAAATGTATGAAAAGAATCCAAATATGTTTTCAATTATTTTTTCGGGATCAGCCACTCTTTTAACGATAACAATATGATATTGCAACGCGTGTGGAGTAATGTAAACGTTTAACGGTTACGTCGTCGCCGTAAAAGTAATAGTTAAAGTAACTTTAACGGGCCTTCCGGTGCAAACGAACCGAGTTAGCTGCAGGCTGCGGTGTTAGTGATAAAACTGTTTTAATTCACTTGAAGCAAATTGGGAAGATTAAAAAGCTTGAAAGGTGGGTACCTCACGAATTGACTGAAGCAAACCGGCAAACGCGCGTCGACTGCTGCGTTACATTACTGAACCGGCACAATAATGAAGGTATTTTAAACCGAATCATTACCTGTGATGAAAAATGGATTCTTTACGATAATCGAAAGCGCTCAGCGCAATGGTTGGATCCTGGCCAACCAGCCAAATCCTGCCCCAAGCGAAAATTAACCCCAAAAAAGTTACTTGTAAGCGTTTGGTGGACTAGTGCCGGTATTGTTCATTACAGTTTTCTCAAATCTGGCCAGACTATTACGGCTGATGTCTATTGTCAGCAATTGCAAACCATGATGGAAAAGCTAGCGGCTAAACAACCTAGGCTGGTCAATCGCTCCACGCCACTGCTGCTTCACGACAACGCTAGACCACACACTGCACAACAGACGGCTACCAAATTAGAAGAGCTTCAATTGGAATGTCTAAGACATCCTCCGTACTCCCCGGACCTTGCTCCAACAGATTACCATTTTTTTCGAAATTTGGACAACTTCTTGCAAGGGAAAAAATTCAACTCTGATGGGGCAGTCCAAATCGCCTTCACAGATTTTATTGATTCCCGTCCGACTGGTTTTTTTAGTAAAGGGATCAATGAACTACCTATGAGATGGCAAAAGTGCATAGAAAACAATGGTTCATACTTTGATTAATTAAATATATTATATTTCAAAATATTCGACTTTTTGTTCCTCCCATACAAAACGCCAATTTCATATGTAAGCACCTAATATTTAAAAATTTATGGAAAAAAATAATTAATTGATAGGTTTTTATTTTTTTGTACATATAAATACATGATATATGCTCACTATCCATTAGTGCCGTGGGTGGAATTATGTAACTCATTGGATATCTTCATCGGCTTCATTTTTGACGTTTGGACACCATCATGAACTTAAATTGTCAAATTGACTGAGCTCAATCTTTGTATTAACCCAATGACAATCGAAGCCGATGGCGATTTATCATTGGTTGAAGAAGATTACTAATAATATATTACGAGACGTTATATTGCGATCGTGGCACGTATACAGGATGTAAAAAGATAGATTGCAATTCTTTAACCGCTAATACTAAAATGTCATTTCATTTTTTTTCATGTAAAATCAAGCCACATTGTTATAACAACATTGCTACGGAAGCGCGCTCGGTGGTCTATCATCTGTGAGTTGAATGACCTCGAGCGTGCTACGAGGCCCTCGCGGCACAAGTCGTATATCAATCCTTGCGTTCATATTGCTTGTCTTTGATATTTCGATCATGCTGTAGACGTATAAGTGCAATTTTTTGTTCCCATGAGAGAGCACATTTGCTATGCAAGGTCAGGTGCAGGGTAATGACCCCCTAAAATCTGCATATTAAACTGAAGCTATTAAAGAACGAAAGATAATATAGCGATTGTTAATATTTATATGCGGTTTGGTTTATTGAGTTATAGGTTTTTGTTTGTCTAGGGTCAGTATTTCCCCGTGGCTCGCGGTCCTTTGACCGTGAGTGACAGTGTCGTATGGGAGGCACTGTTGGAGTTGCTGGTCTCCCATCGGGCGCGTCCTCAGGTGGTGGATAGAGGGTCCCGGGATACCTCCCTGAGGTACCCCGGCGCGAACCAAAACCAGCAAGGTGGGGTCTCTCCTCGGGTCACACTCTGCTTTCAGAGAAGACCTGAGTGAGAGACCACCCTTCATCGCGTGGGCGGAGGCGATAGCGGTGTACCAAGCGCTATCTCCTTCGCCCCGAGCCAAGAGCGGTAGTCCCGGGGTTGGACTGCCGCTCAGTTACTTGGCTGGAATGGTGTTTCTTCCCGATGAGGTGGGGCCTAACGGCCAAGCGTCGGTGGGGTCGCGGATGAATGTGAAAGCGTGCCCGTGACCTCACCATATGACGTAGTGAGGGACACCGTGGGGGTTTTAGTCGTGTATACCCGGTATTGGGGAGTACCGGGGAGTCCGACATAACCTCGTCGTCTTCCCCGAGACGGCGAGGCATCTATAAAAGATTTCCCCCACGTAAAAAAAAAAAAAAAAAAAATAAAAAAAAAAAAAAAAAAAAAAAAAAGGGTCAGTATTTCAATTTCAATTTAACTTTAGTTAAATAATATTTTATGTATATTTATCTGTCTTAGCTCGTGCTCGTTTGATTATTTAAATTATTTTAAATAATCAGGCACTCGTAAAAATAAAAAATAAATTAATTATTGTGAAAAAGAAAATTTCATGTTTTGATTTTATGAAGCAAATGATATTATACTATCATCTGTAATTTGTAAAATTTCGTTTAGTAAAATAAATTGATTTTTATATAAAAATAGTAATTAAATAATTGACAACCAATAATCATAATCGGATTTGAAATAACAGTCTTTTAAATAGCATTTTTTGTTGCAAACAAAAAGGTAATAAATATTAAATAAAATGGTCTGTTTTGACTCAGCTGGCAGTTTTCAAAATAAATTTTATGTCCGAAACGAATTTTAGTGAAAAACTCTCATAATTATGACGTCATCGATAAGAGAATCGAATTATTCTCGTTTGGAAAAAGTTCTAATAAAAATATGATAAATGTTTTTATTATATTCTGCGGTCTCATCATTTCAAATTTTAACATAACTCGGTGTTAAATTGATCGTTATGTAATTTATTAAATTCGGTCCGGTAACGGCACTAGCGTTATATTTATTTATACTCCTAATGTAAAGTTAGAGTGCGGTCCGTGAACGGAAACTATTATATAAATAGTTATTGTTGTGAATGCACTCGTCTGTCTAGTCCTAGCCCTAGGACTATTTTTTGTTATTATGTTAGTTATTGTTTTAGGTACGGGATTAAATTAGGTAAGTAAAGCCTTCATTAGAGAGCGAGCGTGACCGAGATTGGGTTACATAAGCTCGAAGAAAAAAAGCTAAAGAGTGGTAGGCAGACTGATGATGGTTATTTGTACAGTCTGCCGTCCTGGGGTAGTACCACCACTTTCGAATGTAACACCCGTGAAGTAACCTTATCGCGTTTCGGGAATAGTTTGAAAGTAGCCAGCTATAACGCCTCTCGTGCACTGTCAATCTAAGATGGTACATGCTCGTCTCCTCAAGCCGGCATTGTTTGGCTGGTATTAAGATAAATGTAAGGATTTTTTTTTTTTTTTATGCAAGCGTTTGACCACACCCTGCCTGGTGTTAAGCAGTGATGTGGTCTATGGTGGAGCACGCCTGCCTATGAGGTACCTGTTCACCTTCGATTTGAAGAGACCTATGTTGTACGTGTCGGGAAACACAGACACCGGGAGGGAGTTCCACAGTTTCGCAGTACGCACGAGGAACGTGTTGTCAAAACGCCTCGTACGTACTTTAGGAACTTGATATTGCTTAGGATATTGCTTACACTTTTGATACTAGTCTAGTATTGATATTATAAAATAAGATATTGTATAATATTAATTGTCGACCACATTTCCCTGGCGTAGCTCTTGCCTCCTTTGCTTCCGAGTTCAGTTTATGGACATCTTTCGTCAATATTTTTATAGTAGGCCGGTGCGAGACCGTACGAGATGTAGATTTTTTAATAAATATAGGTAGGGATGCATAGAATAGTAAAGTGATTTATGCCGGCATAAATGTACAGATACCGTGACCCACTTCTTCAACTTATGTTAATGAACGGAAGCTGTCAGGGCTGAAGTAACTAACCAGGTCGCCTATGTTTTAGATACTAAATCCGGTAACATTTTACCTTTACAAAAAACGCTGTAAAATGCATCCTTTAACAGAATTTTGTACTATTTTAATACGAATAATACGAATTCGGAAATAGTTTGAAAGTAGCCAGGTATAACGAGAGGAGTGTGCACTGTCAATCTAAGATGGTACATGCTCGTCTTCCCAAGCCGGCATAGTGGAGGCGACTGCTACCCGCACAGGTTTCTCTGTAGTAGCAGTTGTTTTCATTCATGGACCGCACTCTAGCTTTACATCAGGCGGGGTGTTGTCACATGCCGAGCTACAATGAAAAAAAACAATATTTTCTTTAATATTTTAGAAAATAACAGTATTTATAATTAAATTATAAGGATTTAATTTTCTTTATAATTTATTAATAAAACATAAGCATTTAAATAAAATTAAAAAATATATTCATGTGTTCTTCAGTTGAAAATTGCATTTAAAGTTGTGTAAAAATTAAGGAAGGATTGAATAATCGGCCCTTAATATATATAAATATTTTATCATTAACTATGATATTACGTGTATTATTAGCAAAGTCGGCGTTGTAGCACTTTTAGAACATAGTTATTTGAGCTCCAAGAAGCTTGATAAGCCCTCGCAGCGGCGGGCACCGTCAGCTAATATTTTATAACTTTGTACGTAAAGTGATTAAACTTAAACATGTCAGGGTTAATATCAAATTTGTATTTGTAAAATCTTGCAGATGACCGATGTTATCAAATATTAAGTAGGACGCCTACGTCCTCGTACGTTTTGCCCATTTGTGAACATATATGACTCAGTGTAGGCAGATGACAATGAAAAATACTGCAGTAATAAGTGTTATCATTAGGTCTATTTGGTAGGTATAGCGTTTGGAAATAGTTTTATATTGTTCGCGCGGGCGGACTAAGGCCTAGGCAACCTAGGCACGTGCCTAGGGCCCGTCATTTTGGAGGCCTGAAAACTACGTTTTTATGAAACGCAAACCATGACTGAAAAATAGGCCCGGAATTAAAATGTTGCCTAGGACTCGATCCGCCACTGATTGTTCGCATAAAATTTCGGTAAAATACTCATTTTCGCGGATACAATTGCGGATCAAGAACTAACTTACATAATAACAAATATTTACTTTGAAATAGCGATCGGTTTTTCTTGATGTCAATGTAGTGGGGACCTTGTGGACGCCGCCTTCGATATAACAATGATGCATAATGATGCTGTTCAGACGCTATTGTGCTTGATCCTTGATTCGATCCCATCGATATGTGCATATTTCCTTTACCATAGAGCTAAGAAGAATAAAGTTTTGCGCGAATATTTAGTACGATTTTTTTTAAATTGTAGCTCTGCATAAACGGAGATAACCGCTACTGCGCCTCCGCTATGCCGACCTGAGGAGACGAATATGCTCCATCCAGATTGACAGTGCACACTCTCGCTATACTCGTACCTGGCTACTTACAAACTGTTCCCGAAACGCGACAAGGTCACTTCACAGTACGTCAGATTTAGCGAGGTTCGAACACGGGTCTAGCGGTGGATGCGCTAGACCACGACCGCTCTAACTTATGTCTTTTAAAAGATTTTATAAGGAGAATAAACCATAGAGTGCTAATCGGCACGGTTTCTGGCCTGTGTACATTATTTTCAAGTCTGTGGTAATCAAAGTTGTTCGTGTATCACGCGCGAATCTTTTTAGTGTTCATTTGCGATGATATGTAGTTTTATGATTACAATGCGCTTTTTCATAAATGCAACAAATATTGCAATTTCATGCAACAAAATTAGATTAAGTTGTGTTGAAGATGTTACTACTACCTACTACCTAAATTATTTGACCCTAAAATTATTTATATATTTTAGCAGCCGTGGTCTACCGGTAGAGGATGGACCTCACGATCGAAGAGACCCGCGTTCAAATCTCGCTAAATGCTAATCGGCACCAATGGTTTCTGATGCAAGGAAAAGGTGGACATTTGGAGAAAACAAAAAAGTTTTTTTTTAAATTATTTCTACTCAGAATCACTTACTGAGTCATCTCCTTAATTTTTTTACACGTTGTCCGATACACTCTGTATAACGATAAGAGTGTACAGTGTTAATCTGGATGGTGCAACAGCTGTCTGCAGAAATTTCTCTGTGATAGTAGTTGTTTCCGTACATGGACCGTACTTCAGCTTTACATCAGGCGGAGTGCGGTTACATGCCGATATACTATAAAAAAACTTAGCACATGTCAGCTATCACTATATGTATATTCTCACAGAATTAACATTAAATAAATACCATTAACAAAAAAATAATGTTAAAGTAGATAATATTTGTCTTAATGTAGAGTGCGCAAAATAAATTAGATCCTTAACTTAATAAATAATATAGAAAATTTGTGAAGAAAAAAATCTTAGATAATATACTAGTGTGCAAAAAAATCGGGCCACTTTTTTATATTGTAGCTCGGCCTGATGTTACCTAGAGTGCGACCCATGAACGGAAATAACTGCTGCCACAGATAAATGTAGTCAGAGCCGGTTGACAGTGTACACTCCTCTCGTTATACCTGGCTACTTTCAAACTGATCCCGAAACTTGAATAAATCCGAATTACCTTTAATAAATTAGTTTCAAAGTATTCTGTAGAATAAAGTAAAAGCTATTAATATGATACAATACAATATTAGCAATAAGATACTAATAAAACACTTTTCAGTATTTAGCACTTAATATAGAAAGAGTCGCTCAGTTAAAGAGCTATTAAAGAGTACCACTCATACACGGCAGACTGATGATGGTTATTTGTCCAGTCTACCGTCCTGGAGTAGTACCACCACTTTCGAATGTAACACCCGTGAAGTGACCTTGTCGCGTTTCGGGAATAGTTTGAAAGTAGCCAGGTATAAGAGAGGAGTGTGCACTGTCAATCTAGATGGTACATGCTCGTCTCCTCGAGCCGGCAGCAGTTGTTTCCATTCATGGACCGCACTCTAGCTTTACATCAGGCGGAGTGTTGTCACATCATGAGCTACAATATAAAAAAAGAGTGAATTGCGGAGGACTAATTTTTTGCCCGTCAGTGTGTAATAAAAAGTCTCTGTCTGTGTGACAGATGAGAGGCAATGTCATTTAACCTCTATCTCATTAACAAAACTACAAATGTTAACAAAAATAACTTTAATTTAATAGAATAAATGTAACCACATTAATCAATGAAACTTTAAAGATGTTTGTCGAGTTTAATTAACATTTTTTAAACAATATTTTTGCCTATTTTTATTAGAATAATTAATCTTAATTAATTTATGTTAATTATTCAATTTGGAAAGGATGGCTGAAAGGAGAATAAATAAAAAGATTTATTGTGCGAAAGTGGATTTCAGTGTTGGAAGGGGGCGCCCTAGGAAGACCTTTCTCAGTCAGATCGGTCAACTGCTGAGAAAGGGTCAGATGAGGAGCACCCTCAACCGACGTGCATGCATGAGGGGAGTAATGGATGTGGTGGAAGCGAAAGTGGTATGTAGGGAGAGGAGTCGCTGGCACTCCATAGTTTCTGCCTACCCCAGTGGGAACAAGGCGTGATATCAGAAGCGGAATCAGATCGAAATCAGATCCCTATGGGAGCGTAGGTTCGTATCCTGCCGACTGCGCCATTGTTATTTGGGATTTAAATGGATTATAATTGTTGTGAAATTAAACGTATGTTAGCCATTTTCTTACTTTATTTATTTTCTGACCAAAGAAAGTCTTTCTACATACACAATTACACAAAAATAATTCTACATCTACCACAGTTAAGTAGTAATTATTCAATTTATGCAACATATATTAACAATAACTATTCTCACAACACAACACAAGCTTACTGCATGCGTGAGGTAAAATCTAATTAATTATGTAGGCACTAATATATTACACAAAATATTACATGAAAATTATTAAAAAGTAATAATTAAAAAAAATACCTGCAATAAAATTTTGGTATTGGCAGTGTAACACGTGGTTAAAGGATATATGTGTCCCTAATGTCTATTGATCGTGTTACAACACATAAAAATAATAACTAATTTATTATAGTAAATGGGTGATAAATTATATAAAAATTCAACCGGAATTATGAATTCATTATTTAAAAAATAAATTATTCACGTAGATGTTTAATTATATTATAATTTATACTGGCTGCATCTCAAAATCCATAAGAGCTTTTGAGTGGGCACTTCCAACTTTTTATAAATATATACACGTGTGTATAAATAGCTATAGTTAGATAAGTAATAGACTTACAGACAAATAAATTCAAAATTTAAACATCATTGTCGCGAGCACTTCACACGAAGCGCTCAGCAACACGGGGTGTGTTAAACCGAGCCCAAACCCTCCATTGTTTTGTCTATGATAAATGAAACGGCTTACCTGTCAGAAACGGATTAGGTTCCCATTCTCTCATCTCAATCGTCGCGCAGTATCATAAATTGTACAAATTACCGAAAAATCCAACATTTGCATTTTGATCTTTGTTGTGTTTAAATAGGAATGTTTTTTGTTTGCCATTTTAAAATAGGTTTGTTAAGGTATCGCTTAACGCTTTTAATTTCATACATTTTTCGAGTAATCATTATTTAGCTCTTTGATTATTAATTTTTAATTATTATTGTTGCTCGGCATATGACAACACTTCGCCTAATGATAAGCTAGACTGCGGCCCATGAACGGAAACAACTGCTACTGTGCTACTCTCTGCTGCAAGTTGTTTCCACTATGTCGTCTTGAAGAGACAAATGTGCCTGATCCTTTGCCATGACACTCTTCATTTTATACCCGGCTACTTCACGGGTATGCTTAAAAGTGGTGGCACTACCCCAGGACGGCAGACTGGGCTAATATACCATCAGTCTGCCTACCACTCTTAAGAACAGTGAAACAACGTCTTAATTGTAATTAATAAAAAAGTAAAAGCAAAATATTAGAATCCTGTAGGCATATTTTCTTATAAAAAACTATTTAGGTATCTATTATAAATTCTAAGTAAATTATCAAAACTTATAAAAAGAAAAATTGAGTAAAGTGAATTAATTTGTCAATTTTTTAAGCAAGATTAATTTATGTGTCGCCAAAATGAATTGTAATGTTGTTGAATATGTTGTTTTTACGGTGAAATTGTACAGGTATTTTTTATACAAGGTGATGAATGGCCATGGTGTTTTTTATATTGGACATATTTTTTCATCTTAATTTATTGGTGCGATGTGCGTAAATGAAAAATGTTGTTTTGAGCCTTTTCAACGACGCGCGACGGGTGTATTTTTAACAAATATTTACCTAATACAAGTTCATTTACATGCATATATTACCTATATACATAATAATTACATTAATTAATTATATTAACTAACTAGGTAATATATTAAAAATAATAATATAAAGAAAAACCTCTAATTTTTAATTATTTATCAATTAATATGTCATATTGTAAATATGTACTTATAAAATATATAGGTATATTTTTTAATAACATAGATATTAATTAAAAATAAGTAGGTATTAAAAGATAGGTGGGTACCACCATACTTTATGCAACCCTTTCAGGTAATCATTTTTGTTCTGGAAATAAAACTTTAATCAGTTGTTTACATCTTAACATAATTATACATTAAATAAAATTAAACACATTTATAACACAAACAACCAATGACATAACATAATACGACACAACAAAGAAAGAAAATAAAACAATATACGAAAACTGAACTCCCTTTCTTTTAAAATCTTTACCACTAACTCTTTAAAAAAAATTACGCCCGTAGTGCGTACTTATTACGTAGTAAATAAATAAGTTGCCTGTCGGTCAATCAATCGTTACGGCGTAGTACGTTATGGCGTAGTATGTACCAATACATTAGTGTTGACATTTTTATGATCGAAAAAGAAAACTGTTTTAGCATATTTTCCATTTACATGTTATGAAATTTTCAACACGTCAAAGCTTGTTACAGAAAAATGAGTCGAGTGAAAGGTCAATCTTGAACTCTTATGTTTCCCGCCTACAGCCTTCACTAGCCATAAATCACTCTCAAGTCATAACTAAACATACTTATTCTTGGTTCTTTTAATAACAATATTAAATCGGAAATCTAATCATTATACAATATAATTTTATCTACAACTGTTTATACACACATTTGACGTATTGTTCGATTAGATAGATGGACCACAAAGGTTTAATTGAATACTTCGCAGATATATGTTAACTAGACGGACTGGCTTGAATAAACTTGCAAATCCAGTTGTAAGCGCAGTTATCAAGAAGATTCTAATTCGAAACCAATCGCATTTATATCAAGAATATAGCTCTAAACACTATCTACGAATACTTTAACTACATCTTTAGGGTAAGCGACGGAGCTGTTACTCGAACCTTTATTGAAGTTTAGGTTTCTGTACAACCTTGAGAAGATTGATGAAGAAATTTCTACGAACATTTATCCATTTAATTTAATATATCACATTTTATACTCTGCAGTTACAAACTATTATATTTATATAGTTTCTGAGCTACAAATTTACAAAATTTTTATTTTAATATTGACAGCATCTGTGACGGAGTGGTTACCGCGTTAGTATATTTTGTATCTATGGGTCAGATAAGAGGTTCATGAGTGTATATGAGAGACCATATGTACATAAAATTCAAAGGTAAACAGAGCTTTGGATTACGACATATCAAGTTCATACACTGTGCTGAAATTTCTCACATCAAATCAAGAGGCTGTACCACGTGCAAACAAGAAACAGGAGAAGGTGCCATCTGTTGTACAAACAAACGGGATTAGTTCCGCGCTCTAGCTTAACATTAGCCAGAGTGTTGTCTCAAAATACTACATAAAAATAGAATAAAACGTAGAAGGAAAACAAATAATAATTCATATTAGTGTGTGCTCTTAAAAACTCGTAAAAATAAACAAACGCACGTTCAAAAAAGTAACGGTAATGAAATTTGAATCAGTCTTTCCGATAAATCGTTTGAATGCAACTAATCTAGCAATCTGAGCTTATACGAACGTGAACAGACGTTACCCTCGAACAAATCACTCGCTAACAAGATGGATTGCAAATTAAATCCCAAACGTCGCTTGCAAGTGATCGAGTGCGGGATAGCACTTAAGATTTTATTTAACAAAGAAGATGAGAAACACTTTATAGTACTTGTTTATTAGTTTTTATAATTTTTTTTTTTCTTAACTACTATTAGAAACTCACGTTATCATGTGCAAATTTGGGTAGGTAGAGACTGTAAAGCACCAGCGACTTCTCCCTCTTCATACCACTTTCTTTGGCGTGATACAGAATTTTGTAAAAAAATCTCTTTTTTTTTCACAAATTTAGCGATAGGAACTGAAATTGTTATTTATTTATTTTTTGTGTGTTTATTGGTGATTACGTGGTTCTGTTTATTGTTAATTACCTAATTATTATTGTTGTGCAAATAATAGGTTATTTATAATTTATATTAATATTAGGATATTACTATTATTAGTTACTGTAGCAAAACACGATAACTGAAGTGAAAATATTTTATTAGCATGGGTTTATCGTCAGACACAACTACGACTTCGGAAGAGGGGATGACGATTATACTATCACAAGAAACTCGTCAATTATAGCCTGTGCAAAAACAAAAAAATATATATAATTTTAAATTCACAAAAATATGAATAATAACTAGCACCAAAGTAAAGTAAAAAAAATAAAAGTTGCAATCACAGAGGTACCGATTCACAAAATAGAAATTCAACATGATGCTAAGCTATGCCTAAAGGTCTACTTTTTGGGACTTTCTATAATATCGTGCCCAACAAACAACCCTGTATAAAAATAAGTGAACTACCTCTCAAAGGTTTAGATAGCAAAAATTTCAACGACGACATATCAAAATTAATTACGTAACTTTTGAAAAAAAAAATGCAATGCGAACCCACCCTTTGCGGTAAAAGTAGTACATCGAAAAGGCAAATTAAATCATAAAGCATACTTCTCAATTATTTAAAACGCTTGCTGCATCGTACCAAAGAGATGGAAAACCTTTGAAATGTCCAGAAGGGGTTGCTCACTCGACATGCTGTCACCCTCAGGCACACATCATAAACATACTAAAATTTCAAATACATCGACGCCCTAAAACATGTCAGAAACGTTAATTACAAATAAAAATCAGTAATGTATTGCGAAGTTAGTTAGGAAGCTGTGAGGAGGCGCCGTAGCGGCTAGCGTCGCACGCATGCGTGGAAAATTCCACCCTATTGGATGAAAATGACGTCATCCAGGGTGAAACTCCAGAGAACGTGTTTGGTACAAACAGTTATCCCTTAACAACTGAGCTGGTAACCCGTGTCTTTTATTTATGGACCATAAACAAACAATAGTTTTTAATTGTTATTGTGCTAAAAACTTAAATTGTGCCAGTTTAACCAGGTGCTTTGTGAGATTCTGCCGGTTCTTCTAATCAAAGGTTTGTAGATAATTTTAAGTTTAATTATTTATATTTTGCTTCGTAACCATGCATTACGTGTTTTGTGTATCTAGGACTCTATGACTCATAGGCAAATTTATTAAGTACTATTTTCAGTATTACTTAAATTAATTTTACGATAAAAACAACTAATGGAAATTTTATTCAATAAAAATTCTTTTGAAATAAAAAAGTAGGTAATTATGATTTATTTCTTTATTATAATTTTATAATAACAACCCCAGCATTTGAATATATATAATTTTCAATTCCATCTCGAATACTGAAGCTTATTATTTTACTTCTTTTATATGTGTTATTTACTTTTTAAAAATCGTTTATTTTCTGTACTATTGGAACAATCCGAACTTCTGTTAAATAGTACAGGAAATAAATTATTTTTTTAAAAGTAAATAACACATATAAAAGCTTTTAAAATTTAAATAATGTTTTAAATTATAAATAAGATCAAGGAAAAACACTTCACCGTTTTGAAATTACAAACCGCGTTTTTATGACGTCACAAATCCTTGCTGGCGTTCTATTTTCTTTTGTTTTTAAAGGGTTGTTGATTTCAAGTGTTAGTCGTAAAAATATATTTTATGGCAACTTAAAATTATGAACCAGCAAGTTTATTTCAATTGTACTTTTAAACAACTTTTCTTAAACAAAAACTATAGTTTTAGTATTGAAAATCACAGTATTAAATAAACAATTAAATGTAATTACCAACTCTCGACTTAAATTAATGGCTTTAGGAGGCTTTCTGGGTGGTCTTCTACATGCGATGATTTAATAACCGAGACCTTATTTATTATTAATTTGTTAGAGTTGAAAATATGTATTTATACTCATTGGGTGTGTTGGAGTGAAGAACCTGCGCTAACACTCGCGGTAGACGAAGACCGCCTCACATATGTACAGATGATATATGACAGTAGACCGGCACCAATTGGATGCGCGTGGCAAGGGAGAGACAGGAGTGAGAGAATAGAGAGGAGGAGGACACAAGAAAGGCTGAAGATTTGATGATATTTACTTAAATTAATTGATTAAAGAACTCATTCAGTGGAAGGATATATTTTTGTATGTAGGTACAATAAAAAAATATATAAATTATGATATAATCAAAATGAATGATAGGTGTGAAATAAGTCAAAGAGATTTGAGGATAGTAGAAGATTATAATCCATTTTCCCCATGGACCCACGCCCATGACACTAACTGGTCAAGAAGAGACCTTAAAACGCAAGCGACTTCTCTCTCTACATACCACTTTCGTCACGACCATATTATTACTCTCATGTATGCATGTCGCGTCTATTGAGGGTGCTCCTCATCTGACCCTTTCTGAGCAGTTGGTTAATCTGATAGAGAAAGGTCTTCCTAGGGCGCTCCATTCCGACACAACGGGTATATGCGTATTACTTTAGAGAGGTAGGATTATTATTTTAACAGTAATGTTTCTAAAGTTGAGTTAACCGTTAAGTGGCGGGATAGGAGTCAAATATTGATTATTATATTTAAATATTCTTGGAAATGTTTAAAATGATTTTTTCACAATTTTTATTTGTAAGAGTTTTTATTTTAGCGCGACATACAACACACCAGGAGAAGTGCTAGAGTGCGGTCCGTGAATTGAAACAACTGCTACTACAGAGAAATTTCTACAAGCACCAGTCGCCTTCGTTATGCCGGTCCGAGGAGACAAATGTACACCATCCATATTGACAGTGCACTTCTCGTAATACCTGGCTACTTTTAAAGTGATCTCTAGACGCGACAAGGTCACTTTACGGTTTTTATATTCGAAAGTGGTGCAAGACTGAGCTAGTAACCATAATCAGTTTGCTTACCACTCTTTAATAGTGTACCAAAGTACATTAGTAAGATATAAAATTGTCTACAATTAATCTACAAGAAAAAAAGCTAACTGGACAAAAACTAACAAAGTTAGCTAGTTGCTAATCTTCGATGTGCGATCCAATTACATTGAAAAGGATTTGTGTAGAGGAATTTCTAGTAAAAAAGAGGCACCAATAATCTGACCTAATTTGATTGACAGCCTTACATCTGGCTATTAGGTGAAAACTCTTTTACGTTTCTGTTCCATCCAATTTCCTTCATTAGCTGCTGTCGGAACGTGATCAAACGTTTCGTTACAACTCGGAAAATTCTTTTGGTTTTATTTTTAGTAGGTAATATCGTTTTCTTTTGAGAGAAAATTAGATTTTATTTTGTAGTATTTCATTTACTTGTTTATGGACAATATATAGACAGGATATTATTATATTACCTATTATGTAATTCTAAAACTTGATATGTTAACGTAATAAATAAATATTTTTTTCTGTCGTTCCATTAAATTGAGGAACGACCTTCCCAGCCTACAGCCTCCTTCCTACAACCTACAACCAATCCTTCAAGTGCAGTGTGAAGAAGCAAAGCTAGCATAATGGGAACGACTGCTGTCTGCGAATCCCCTTCTCTGACAGCAGTCTTCTCCGTTCATGGATCGCACTCTAGCTTAACATCAGGTGATATGACGAGCTAATATAAAAAATAGACTATATTTCGCATTATATCACATTTGGTAATACTAGTTGCCAAAGTAGACAAATAATCTATCAAACAAAATCAATATAACCCATAGACGATCACTCGCCTCTTTATCGTCGAATTATGCAACCGTAGAATATGTTGCACTGGCTCCCTTACGCGCCCTAGGGACAGTGGGTGTCGTCCAATCACAGTCAATTACACATGCTACTGAGTGATTAGTATAGTTTACTATAGCTGATCTATGTGTCTATTGTGACGTATGTTCGAATTTATTATTTACAGCTTCGTGTGCGCCTATTTTACGTAGAGTACCTTTTTAGGGTTAAAGGTACCACAACTACTTATTTCATGCCTATATGTTAATAAAAACAATTATGTACATTGGTACCGGTAGAGATTTAAGGGAGAGGTTTCATTGTTTCAGTAACTTTTTAATAGTTTTCGCTTATTTTCCGAAGTATTTAATAAACTGCTAATGGCTGTAGTAAATAACTTTTTTAAAATAAACTTTTGAAGGTTACTGAAAATTATTATTTAAGATAATGAATGTAGACTGTATCAATCATTTTACGGAGGGTGAATGAAGAAGAGAAAAGATATTAACGACCAAGCATTATTTTTAATTTTTACGCTTTTTAAAACTTTATTAAAAATGAATGTTTTTTGTAATTAATATCTGTATAATAGTTTTAAATAAATACTTCTGCATATCCCTACATTCTGCTTGTTAAACTATAGTGTAGCCTTCACTATGCCGCTTTGAGGAGACGAACGTTCATCCCGTCCAAATCGATAATGCATACTTCACCATTAACTGATACCAAAACGCGACTAGGCACTTCATGGGTGCTGCCACAGGACGGTATACGATAGACAAGGCTAATAACTGTTGTATACCTAGGCCTTACGACTAAAAGAACTACAAAACGTTGCCATGGTTTCGTGTTGTTCATTGAAAAGAAAGATGTAAAAATACAATCCTAATATGTTTAGCGTTTTATTATGCAACAAAAACCATCTGTTTGCCTACCGCCCTTTATTTTATTGCACATAAAATAACCTTAGTTTTTCTTAATTTACTTTCCTCGAGCGTAAAATGATCTGACCAGAGATCTGTAAGAAAGGATTTATTTATAAAAATAAATAAAACTCGTATAAAATAGATATAAATTTCTGTTACCTAATACACCTTAATATGCGATAAGCAATTCGTCAGCTTCTAAATTATTACTAAACATTTGCAATTTCGAAGGCGCTGAACCTCCATCGCTCTAAGCAATCTATAGATTGAAAAATTGTAGCTCTTCCATGGTTTACATCAGTGGTTCTCAAACATTTACATTATATTTATTTTAAAACACGCAGTAATTTAAATACATATCTATTTGAACTAATACTGTTTTGTTTCTTAGTCTTTTTCTAGTATAGGTAATAAATTATAACCCAAAGGGTTATTATTATTAAGGTTTTAAATTTATTTTAGGGTTTTTGTTTTTCCCACTGTTCCCTTTTTACTCGTATTTGAATCTAAGCGAACAATATTGGTTTGAGAACCACTGGTTTTTGTAATTTCATGCAGCCTGTGCGAGATTTGATACGGTGCCTGGGGCCCTACCGAATAGTGATGTATAGTAGATATCGCTTGTAAAATGTCGATAGATACGATTAATATGAAGTGGTAGTTGTAAATATATATCGATGATTTGTGATAGGGGTGAAGTGAAAAGGTTTATGCGAATGCAATATTTAGAGTGTATTTTATAGCGGTATTATTTTACAAAATAAGATGTGTAAATGCGAAGTAAACTAAAAAAGGTTATTGTTAAAAAATATAATTTGCCGCCCTTTTCTTTAATGACTTAATCTTCAATTTTGTAAGTTTCCAAAGGTATTATTATCGATTAATAATTAATTACCCTAACAATACATCACTTTAAAGAGCCCTAATATGTGAGCCTAGGACGAAGGGCCTATGAATCGGATTACGCTTGTGACTGTACCCATTTAACTAGGGGGAAGTACAGTCAGTGGATAATAAACGATTTTTAACGTTTACGTGATCGTATTTTACAAGTACGTTTTATTAACAGTTTTATGCTGGTAGCATATATACTGATATAAATAGTTTTTTTTGTTATTTAATTTTTTGATTTTTAATTGTTTATGGTTGTGATAATAGATCGCCTAATAATTTAATAATTATTTATTGTAAATTACAAAGGGTGTACTTAAAGTAATAAGGCTTTATCTTCCAGTCGACTTAAGGCAAATGTGAATCAGAAGGAGGGTTGGGCAAAGGAATTTTTAAATGACTATATTAATCTAGTGCTTCTATCAAACGCACTGAGGGACTAACGTATATATATCATAGTTACATTGGTACCGGTCAGCGAGTTTCGAACACGGGTCGCGACGATAGTATGTTCACGCTTTCTGCGGCTAGACCACTGCCGTTTTAATATATACAATACATATACATGCATAAGGAAATATATTTATTTTTATAGTAGCCCGGCAATTATGTGACCGCTTTACGCCTATGACTGTGCGTCATTTTAACAGAACAGAGAGAGTCCTCAAATAAACCTAGTTACTTCGGAGTTTATTTCGAAACGCGACTAGGTCACTTCCTTAGATAGTTGTAATTGGAAATGGTGGTACTATCCCGAGACGGCAGACTGAAAAAAAAACTTGAAAAAAATGACAAGAATAACCTAAAAAAATCATTAAAAAAAAACAGGTCCTACTTTTTCAAACCGTACACATCGCCCCCAAACACTTTTCCCAAACTCCTGTGGGACGTCTGGTTTTTAACATTTATAGACATTAAAATATTTACATAGACACATGGTGTTTTCAGCCTTTTACAGTGAAAATACTATCCTTTCAGATATTCTAATAAGCTATTTGGTATTTAAAGTGCTTTTGACGTTAGAATTTATAATGGGCCAGACCTACTTTAGGTTCATAAATGATAAAAGGCTCTTTATGGTCCAGCTCGAGGCTTTAATGTTACTTTTTTATTTAGAGAATAGTCACTTCATAATCTGAATGACAAATTGCACATATTAAACTATTTTGCAATTTGATGATGGTTTTTATAGTAGCTCAGCATATGACAACACTTCGCCCAACATTAAGCTAGAGTGCGGTCCATGAACAGAAACTACTGCTGCCACAGATAAATTTCTACTGTACATATTGCCTATCCCTATGGGAAAAAGGCGTGACAATTGTATTGTAATGTATATTCCTTTATGAAGCCGCAGTCGCCTCCGCTATTCCTGCTACTATGTAGTATAGTTACAATACTCATCATTTAAAGTTAATAAAAAGTGATAAATTTTATATATTATGAACTAAACAGCTGAAAATATCGTACAGCAATGTTTTTCGTTAATATATTATGTATCTTTTGGTCCTGGGTTTCTCAACTACAATTATTACAAAACAGAACTACAAATCTTTCTTTTTATGGATATGGTATTTAAAACAATAAGTCACACATTAACACTCGAAGAAACACAAGCTTAGGAAAATGAGGTTCACGATAATAACAGATAAATAAAAGTACATATTACAAAATCATCAATGACGTTGAATTTTAAACCCCAATAAGGATGCGTGTAAATCGTATACAAAACAATAGCTGGTAACCCCAGGCTTCACACTACATGCACCGTTCATATAATATTAATCCCCAACGCTGAGGGTTTACTTTTGGGGTTGTGTTCTACCCCTGACGGCTGGGGTATGCGACATGTTGATGCAAGGGAAACTCGCGATGTGCAACTTTTTGCATAATTATTCTTGTTTTCGTTTAATTAAACATTTTATTTTATTTTAGTAAAGCATGAAGTGGAACACATGTGAAGTTAGATCGCGTTTCGGATCAGCTTGGAACTATTGTATTGTTAACGATGGATGCTGCACTTGTCCTACCAAGCTGGCATAACCCTTCCGGAACATAATGTTGAATTCTGAAAATGTTGGATTCCCAAAATATTGAATCTCATAATGTTGAATTCTCAAAATGTTGAATCTCAAAATGTTGAATTCTAATATTAAAATATTACTTTTTGGTACTTTAATTACCTAGCTTAAGCCTAATACATCAAGCACACGGTTAAGCCATAGCGTAGGCGGCTGTTGTCTGCTGTAGCGTCTCTGATGTAGCAGTTGTTTCCGATCATGGACTGTACTCTGTAACATGGACTTAATATCAGGCGGAGTGTGTTCACATACCTGGCTATCACAAAAAAAGATTTAATATCAATATTAATTTATTTGTTTTAAAACAAAATAACAATAGTAACCGACTGGTTCCCTAACAACTCAGCCACAAAGAAAATAATTTGAGCGGCCGTGATCTAACGGTAGAGGATGGACCTCACGATCGATGAGATTCTGAACCTCGCTAAATTCTGACCGGTACCAATGTAACTAAGTACTTTGGTCACTCAGTGCCTGTGATAGAAGCACTAGTTAAGTACAGACATTTAAAAAATGTAAAACGAAATGGGTGTGCATTGTTGGTGCACATTCGTTTCCTGAAGCCGGCAAAGTGGAGGCGACTGCTGTCTGTAAAAAATATCTGTGGTAGAAGTTGTTTCCGTACATACACCGAACTCTAGTTTAACATCTGAATGAGTACTGTCCTTTGCCGAGTTACTATAAAAAAAGAATTACTAAGCAAATATCTACGCCATATTCATCTGCAATCCGAATGGTAAAAGAGCCGTGTTGTTAGAACTAAGTATCATCAAATACACAATACAGAGTGTTTTAATTGTCATTGCAAGGGCCGTGACTCGCAAGTGCTACGTTCAAATGAAACACTTATGTTAATGTATTTTACATTGTAAATGAATGTGCTATTGTTTTAATTATGGGATCCTTCAAGCGCAGTGTGAAGAGGCATCTCATCAAGCCGGCATAGCGGGCGCGACTGCTGTCTGCAGATCACCTGCTCTGACAGCAGTCGCCTCCGTTCATGGATCGCACTCTGGCTTAACATCAGGCGGAATACGGTCATATGACGGGCTAAAAAAAAATTATGTAAATCACTTGAAAGCTTGAATGAGGTTTACACACACAATCGTGGCGATGTCAGCCCATTGAAGCTTAACCTAACAATAATATTATGGCATAAACAAAAATAAAATTTCCTTACAAAAAAAAAGTAACAGAGAATGGCCATTTTTGGGCCCACATGATATCTAATAGTAAAACTAGTAAAATAATATTAACTAATTTAAAATTAAAAAATTAAAAAAAAAACTTAAAATTAACTAATTTATCTCAAGCCGGCATAGTGGAGGCGACTGCTACCCGCACAGGTTTCTCTGTAGTAGCAGTTGTTTCCATTCATGGACCGCACTCTAGCTTTACATCAGGCGGAGTGTTGTCGTAAGCCGAGCTACAATAAAAAAAAATAAAAAAAAATAAAAAAAAATCATAAAACATCATTTACCAATAGACAATGTTTAATTAGATAAAAAACAAATATAATCAATTACTAAAGCATTTAATATAATAATAACCACAAATATTACATCAGAAAACATCTAAATACTCAAAAACTCTGGTGAAAAATTTAAAACTGATGGGTAATAAGGAAGTAGATTTATTTTTCTACAAAATTAACTAAAAATCATCGACAAACTCGGGAAAAAAATTGTGTGTGTACAATGAGCGTTAACTCACGATCGGTATGACACTAGTTAATGTACTTGGTTGCTCAGTGTCTATATGCACTGTTGAAGAGTGGTAGGCAGACTGATCATGGTTAGCCCAGTCTGCCGTCCTGGGGTGGTACCACCACCTCCGAATGTAACACTCGCGAAGTGACCTTGTGTTTTGGATTCAGATATAACGAGAGGTGTGTGCATTGGTAATCTGGTTTCGTTAAGCTAGCATTGCGGAGGCGATTGCTATCTGTATAAATTTTTATGTAGTAGTAGTTATTTCTGTTCATAGACCGCACTCTAGCTTTACATCAGGCGGAGTTAGTTGCCGAGCTACAATAAAACATATATGTATAAGGTAATCAACCTTCACAACCAAGTTTCAAAGTAACAAAACATCAATCGATTAATCCTCGTTAATAACATTAAAATGTCACACAAAGCCACAACAGCCTCTCTGATCCCAACAACTTGATCTCAGAGAAACTATTTACTAAGTTTCTCAAAGTTGCCATCTCCTTTCTCAAAGTATCTTACGTATACTTCGTATTAGCATTAACACAACATGGAGTTTAATTGTATTTCAAAAAATTATATTATGATGAACATTAAAAATAAAAGAAACTAACTTAACGAAACAACTGCTATCCTGTGGTCTCTTGCAGCATAGCGTAGGCGACTGTTGCTTACAGTGCAGATATTTCTCTGTAAAAATCAGTCCCTTCCGCTATGCTGAAAGAGACGAATAGGCATCATCCATTAACAGGGCACACTTCTTTTATGTACAAACTTTTTTTGTTCAATTACTAAGCGAAATTCTTTGCTATTTGATTGTATTTTCAAGTACTAACAAAAGTGACTTACCTAATTAATCTCTTAGTTCTTAAGAAAATGATTCTATTAAAATATGAGAGAGATTTACATTCAAATGTTAAGGGATAAGATAACAATCAGTTGAAACGTGACGAGACAGATTCTGGACCCGGAGTAATTTGTAAGGAAGTTTTGCTCAGACAAGATAAGGGTTTATACCTCTCATATACGAGCAGTTAGTATATCAAACCACATTTGTATTCTGAACACATTCAACTTGGAGAACAATAAAGCATTTAAACGTGAAAGCGCCTGAAAAATGTGAAATACTTATGTCTTGAAGCGGGAGATTATTACGATGTAATAAAATGTAGGCGCTTAGTCTTTATTTATTTGTATTGAATGAATTTTTTGTTATATAAAATACTAACTGTTTATGCCCGGCGTTGCTCTGGCTTATCGAGTTAAAATAACTATCATTTATATCGTCCTATTTCTATAATCTATATTATTAATTATTTTTATACATGGTTTTTAACATAACATGTAAAACATACATTGATTTGATATATATGTGTGTTTTTTTAAATAAGCATAATCTATCTAAAATAAGGTTTAAATTGTTTTTAAAATTATATATGTATGTGAAAGGATGAGACCGACCATGGTATGAACTCATGATCAAATCTCGCTAATTGGTACTAATGTAAGTATTTACTTTGGTCGCTTACTAGATTAGTATGGGCATTAAAATATAGGTAAAATTTTAATAGAAAATCATGCTTCAATATAAATAAAAATTTAATATAAGTAGAGAAATCTTCACCCCAACTTGTAAGTGCAGTAACAAAAAGCAGTCGTAGGACAATGACAGAAGAAATTAGAACGCATATTCATGAAAACCCTTAAAACGCTCTACCAGACGACTCTCCAGGGAAATTATGGACTTAGCACCTGACAGGGCTCAAATTTTAATGCCTTACCCCCCGTTAGATGGTTCGCATAAATTAATATGAGAATTTTAAAGTATTGTTTGTTTTGTTGAAGCATTGTTTAGTGAGGGTTGAATTATAAATAGTTGATAAATACGGTGATGCATTTTTTAAAATATAAAATGCAATTTTTAAGAGCGGCTGTAGTCTAGCGGTAGAAAGCGCGAACTCACGATCGTGTTCAAATCTCTCTAAATTCTGACTGTGATTCTGACTGTGGTAGGCAGACTGATGATGGTTATTACCCCAGAATGCCGTCCTGAAGTAGTAACATCATTTTCAAGTGTAACACACGTAAAGTGATCTAGTCGCGTTTCGGGATGGTGCGTTTTCTTAAGCCAGCATGACGGAGGCTACTGCTGCATGCAACGATTTATTTGCGTGGCAGTTTTTCTCGTTCATATGCGTTGACATATGCCAAGCTACTATAAAAAAAGAGACAGGCACGGCCGTCTGAGAGTGTAGTAATTATAAACTGAAATTTCCAATCAAAGGGTACCAGGATAGCATAAGAAACTAGAAAGTAGGTTGTCGGCAGTTCTCAAGTAATTTGTAAGGGCGTTAAGTCGCCGCCTGAGGAAACGATAAGGGTAACATTGGAGTGTTTGTGGCAAGTTTAATGTTACGAACTTACGACGAGATGAAGTTTTCTTACTAGTATGACAATTTTGTCGTTCGTACAAATTGCTACTTTGCTCGGATAATATTGATGGTTTTGATACTTTTGTGTTTTTTTTTTTTCATATTTCAGCGAATATAAATCTCCAGTCAAGGAATAATTGTATTTTTATAAAAACCTGAATGAGTATTAACCCGTGAAGGATCCTACCATTCAGATCGCTTGTTTTTAATATTTCGATGAAGCTTTGTGTTTTTTTTTTTGTAAATATTGAATAAATATTGAATTGATAATACTGCCCAAGTGTGATATAAATCTGCTTAACAAAAAAGACCACGAATATTACACGCCCGTCTCGATGTATTATAAAAAGGCTTCACCATCTGAAATTAGAAAAATCATAAATAGATTAGATAACAACAAGGCACCGGGAAACGATCAAATTAGATCACGGGACATAAAAGCCATCGCAGATTGTATCTCAGAACCAATAGCCAATCTTATTAATAACAGCGTAGCATCAGGCAAATACCCCGATGAACTAAAGTTAGGCATAGTGAGGCCAATATACAAAGGTGGCAAATCAAAAGACCATGGCAATTATCGTCCAATAACGATTTTGCCAATAATTGACAAAATTGTAGAAAAGTATATATGCACACAAATTCAACATTTTTACGCCAACAACAACATCATTTCTACAAATCAATACGGATTCCAAATAAAAAAGAACACATCGATGCTACTGTCAAAATTCACAGACGAAGTCAACACGCACCTACACCTGAAAAAACATGTCCTACTAGTATTTATAGATTATAGTAAGGCTTTTGATACACTGAGACACGATACACTCATTAAAAAACTTGAAATGACAGGCATACGCGGCCCTCTCCTCGAATGGAGCAAGGATTACTTAAAGAATAGACAATATCGCGTGAGAATTGGAAACAGCCTCAGCGACAATATGAAAGTGACAGAGGGAACTGCACAAGGATCGGTAAACGGTCCTTTACACTATTTGGCCTATGTGAATGACCTAGAAAAAATAATAAAGCACTGTTCCATATACCAGTTTGCAGACGACACATGTCTAGTGGCTGCTGATAGAAACGCCGAAATTGCATTGGTCAAGATGCAGGAAGATTTCACCCAAGTAACGAAGTGGTCACATGATTCAGGTCTGATACTAAACGCGGCGAAAACTAAACTCATGCACATACAATCCAGTCACAATCACACGTCTGCAAATATTAGCATAATAGCACACGACCATCAATGTCTTCATGACAACAGATCTCATTGCGACTGCGATACAATTGAAGTAGTCAGGAGTCATAAATACCTGGGTGTGATCATTGATGACAGATTCTGCTGGAGAAATCACATAGATCATATTTGTAATAAATTACGGGCTGTACTTTCAAAATTCTACCTCGTTAAGAACAAAATCCCCTACCCGGTGTTACTAGCTACCTATAACGCATTGGCAGAATCGCTGATTACTTACGGGCTCACGAGCTATGGACGTACATTTAAAACCTACCTAGACGACATTAATAAAATACAAAAAAGATTATTAAAAACAATAGTACCTCACAAAATCAAATTGGAGTTTAAGAACAATTATGACGGTTTATTTAAACACTGTAATGTGATTTCAATACACAATAAAGTAAACTATCTTCTCTTTTGTGAGCAATATCCCAACTTAAATAACTACCCGCGTGTGAAAGGAAGAATAACAACACGACAAATATCTAACAATAATTTACACGTACCTAAAGCCAATAATTTCTACGGTAAAAGAATATCATCCTACATAATCCCAAATGTGTATAACAATCTCTCGTCAGAAATAAGGAAAGGCTTAAACAATAAAAACTATAAAAATAAATTAAAAAACTATTATACCTTTTGAAGCAACCTGTATATAAAATGTATTTTTATAAATTTCAGAATACCTTCTATTTTTTAATGTTGTTTAACGCTAAACTTGTTTATCATTCAATTTGTATATACTTATTATTTAACTATTTATGTGTAATTTAGTGTAATTAAGAACGAATGTGCAACGCCAAGACAAACCATGATGGTTTAGTGGCGTGAAGCTAAATTGTAAAAAAAAAAAAAAAATACTACCAATAAACACTTATTATTATTATATTATTATTATATGTAGTCTAATGTCAAACAATGAAGCATTTTATTTAAATTATACTCTCAAAAATAAAAAAGAAATACATGGATCGCATCAGTACTGGTTTGCGGGATTGCTAGCTGTTTTATTACATGATCATCATCTTTTTCACACAAGGATAGACAGAGACTCCCCTCGCTTCCCTCACATCCACAATTATCTTCATACAAACCCGACGGTTATGGACATCTTTTTACACTATATATTTTTTATATTTAATTAAAATGATTAAAATAATCGTTTTAAATGTTTCAGGTATGTACACAACGAGTCACGTGTTAACAGTAAGTTTCTTGTAAAAGTAATTCTATAGGAGTTTTCTGAGCTTGCGGTCAACCAACTTGATAGCGTTTCTATACGTACTTGGTACTTAGTGTAAAAGGATCTTGAGGATTTTCTTTTAAAAAGAACTACTTCTTTTATCTGAGGACTGAAGATTATAGCCTCAAGTGTCTTGTTTGACAAGAAGTGACTTGGAAAAAGGGGTGAAGGACGATTTTTTATAAAAGCAATATTTTTTGTTGATTAATATTTTTTTATGATACTGATAGATAGGGTTTCACTTCGCTTATTATTATTATTAAACTATTATTACAAACTTAAAATATTCCAATTAGTTATTAAAACCGATTCCTAACTATGCAAATTATAGGAAAATATTATAATTAAACAATTGATAAAAAGATGGTACATGCTCGTCTCCTCAAGCCGACATAGTGGAGGCGACTGCTACCCGCACAGGTTTCTCTGTGGTAGCAGTTGTTTCCATTCATGGACCGCACTCTAGCTTTACATCAGGCGGAGTGTTGTCACATGCCGAGCTACAATAAAAAAATTTAAAAAAAAATTAATTATATAATAACTTTTTTTATATGTCTATGCTAAGTTAAGTACATTAGTACCGGTCTAGACTTTTTAAAGATTCAAACCTCTGCGTAGTAGTGTATAGGCGAGTGCGAATTGACATATTATCTAAACACCAGAATTCGAATTCAGAATCGAATTACAATGTGACGTATTGGTACAGAATATTCCAATGGGATTTCAAATTTGTTGGATGCAATGGAAATAATTAAATTACATCATTAGTTTTGTCGTTTGTTGTCATTCACTAATTGGACTAATACAGCTGTTTGGATAATGGATTGCATGGACCCGCTATCATAATTTAGTTAGGTGGCCTTTGATGTCTATTGCATCCCCTCATTTCTGTTGGAAGCATCTGTTTTATTCTTTCGTATTTGTTTGGCTAGAAGTCGACCTACGACGTTTTACACGAAATAATAAATAATAATAAAAAAAAAAAAAAATAAAATAAAATAAAAGATGGATGAAAGGAGATTAAGTAAAAAGATCTATTGTGCGAAAGTGGATGGCAGTGTCGGAAGGGAGCGCCCTAGGAAGACCTTTCTCAGTCAGATCGGGCAACTGCTGAGAAAGGGTCAGATGAGGAGCACCCTCAACCGACGGGCATGCATGAGGGGAGTAATGGATGTAGTCGAAGCGAAAGTGGTATGCAGAGAGAGAGGAGTCGCTGGCGCTCCATAGTTTCTGCCTACCCTAGTGGGAACAAGGCGTGAGCTAAGTAAGTAATATATAGACCAGCGATATTACCATAGGAACGCACGCGTTACCTTACAATTCCATATGACAAATCACAATTTTAATTGCTGCGATTTTTTTCGTATAGCCTGCCATTAAAATCCATACGTTGCATTTCTGCAACAAAATTATCGTGCGGCATGAAATGGTAGTGCCTCCCGGTCTTTAGTCGCTCAGCGCCTATGATAGCACTAGCTTCGTATAGTCATTATAAAAAAATGAAAAATTTTGTTTATTGCATTCAATGCGATTTTAAAAATCGAACGTAAGTTATGACGTATAAAATCTACAATTAAAAAGAGCATGTTAAAATGAAAATAGTACTGATTCATACTGGATGTAAAGGTTTTTTAGTACCACTATGACCATGACTCATAAGTTATAATTTATTTACATTTTCATTATTCAAGTTTTCAAAAAAGTCAACAAAAGAAAAGTCACGCGATCTGATCAAATAAAAAACACCTCGATTTCGATTATAATTCATAACCCTCTTTTGACTTCTATCTTTAAATTAAAATGAATATGAAATTATTTTCATCTTTCTTAAATGTTTAATTTTATTTCACCCGGGTTGTTTACGGTTCTCCCGGATTTTTCAGTAGTGTGTGTACCATTACTACGGAAGCTTTTATAAAAGATTTTACATTTAGCTTTTGACATATACATGATTGTATATTTCGTTTAGGCCAGTTTAGCGGAGGCCACTGCTGCCTAAATAAATTTCTTTGTGATAGCAGTTGTTTCTCTTCTTTCTTCTCTTATGAGACACGCTCCTATATATTTCAATTTTTTTTGTCAATGTCCAAGCGAGCTTGGTGATCAGCACGACAACAAATAGTACTTAAGATAGTGCAGCTAACCCGTCGTTGATTGTACATAGGTTCCATATACTTGTAAGCTAATATATAATTTCAATAATATAATTTCAGGAGAAAAATATAACTGAAAAATATGGAAATATTTTTTGCCAAATCGTTATCCAGTTTGGGTAATTAAAATTAAAAGTAAAGTAAGGAAAGACCCTCTACAGCTGTCATTAAAGAAATTCACAAGATCAATTCAGTTTTATTATAAAAGGGAAGTTATTAATTGAAGTTTAAAATGTGACGAGGAAACGGGTCAGCGGATTTTCTGAGCTACGGAACAAAATTACTCTTTTGATGTAAATCGATTGAGATTTATAGGAACCTTATATAGATTTGTTTAACTTTTTTGTTATTGCTGATTTAATTTCGTTTAGTCTTTAACATAGATTTTTTTATATATCTGCAACTTCGCTCAGTTATTTTCCCAGTTTGGAGTCCTGGGGTTGTAGCACTACTTCCAAGTGTAACACACGTGAAGTGTATGTCGCGTTTCGGAATTAGTTTGGAAGTAGCCTAGATATAGCGGGACATAGTGGAGTTTGCATTGTTAGCCTAATGGTGTGGTGTCCACAGACGACGCTTTGGCTATTATTGGCTAGTAGTAGCTAAATAGTAACTAAATACGTTTTCAGTAATGTTTTTAAGATTAAGAGTAAAAGTAAGCTTGAAATTGTTATTAAAACATAGCGAAGGTGACGGCTGCCTGTTTGTTTCTATTCAAGTAATTGCCCCCATTCATGGCTCGTACTATTCGCACTCAAGTTTCGCCTTTAAATTGTTGTGGTAGTTTCCATTGTGTAATTATTTTAAATTTTGTTCTTACTTATCAAGTATATAGATTTTAATATATGTCAAACATTTTACCCGTGGCCAGCAACAATCACGTAACCAAATAAGATCAAACTTCTCGTCTAGTCTAGAATCTCCCTGATCTAACAATTGAAGATATATTCTTGTTACATTCGAGTACGAAACGCGATCTATATAAACTTTGTTTGTGCAAATACTTGGAATCAATTTTAACAGTTATAGGAACTAAGTTTGTAAAGAGAAGTTTAAAAGTGTAACCTAATCCGAAAGCGTAATTAAACGCAACAAAGTAAAATTAGTCATTTTATCAGTTTAATGAGTTGAGAGACGTGTAGCGTTTTAGCTCACAAAGCTAATATTTTTTTGAAAAGATCTAATGTTTTTATTAATAACCTATATACTCGTATATATACAACTAGATATGTAATAACGCTATTAATGTGACAAGAGAGATAAGATGACCGCAATCACTTTGAGGTAGTCAGGTAGCATTTGACTTGACGGCAACATTTTCAAATTGTTTGAAACCGCTTACGCTTTTTTCATGTACTATGTATGAGTATTGCACCTCTAGTATATATCTCTATGAATAAAACACGTCTTTTTTTCTTGTCTGTTTAACAAGTATTTTTATTATTTTTTGAATGTCAGACAGACTGGAGTGAGATTCTACTACAGAGTTACTCCTCTCCATGTACTCTAGCTACTTCTAAACTGATTCGAAAGCGAAACAACGTATCTTGTTAGGTGTTACATTTAAAAGCGGTGGTACTATCCATTGTATTCAAATGTGACTTCCAGAATATACCGCTATGGAGTAAAAGGATCATGGGCAAACTTCCGAATCCTGTGTGGAACATGCTGGTTCGCGCGTAACGAACCGACGCGCGGCTACTCAAAACTTTATATGGACTATTGAATAGTTAGTGCTCGTTTGCACATAGTTTTCATAACTATGTAATGAATATATAGATGACTAAATTCTATACGAATACATGTTTTTATTACAAGCACAAAATATTTAAATTTTTTGAAACAAAAACCGCCTTTCCAATTTCGCCCAGTTTGGTACTGAGTAAAAACTAGTAAATACCAAAAGTGCTTTGTACATATGTAATTTGATCGCTCATTGGCTAGCCTATTTATACTTATTAATTCTACAATGACAATAATATAATAGAAAGAAGAAGTCAATTATGAAATTTCTGGATTGATTTGATTTTTTTTAATTGTCGCGTCATATGGCTGCATTCCGCCTGATGTTAAGCTAGAGTGCGATCCATGAACGGAGGAGGCTGCTATCAGAGCTTGAAGAGTTGGGAGGTCCCAGGTTGTAGGAAGGAGGAAAGACGTGGCTGGAAACATATATTGTTTAGATCTAAAAATAGTATATATAATCTTAGTACCCGTATTTTATATAAAAGAAGATTAAATTAGAGTTAAATTACTTTGCCAAAAATTTCAAATAATTCAAACTGGAAAATTCTTCTCGCATTTCACCGCGAGCAAGCTGACCCGAAACTTCTGACTCATCCTTAGAATTTCAATAAGATACTCCCACAGAAATGTATGTGCCCGTTTACATAGAAATGACCCTGTTGCCGAATATTCCGTGATACAGAACAATTGTTGAGATTTTCAAATAAAAAAAACTGCATAATATACAAATATATTTTTCGAGATTCATCGTTAAATTCTATATATTTTGATATAGGTTTTAGAAAGACATATTAATTTTTTTGATACTTCTAAAGACTTGATTTGATTTAAAATATAATTTCAATAAAGTTTTTCGAAATTTTTTTTTTTATTGTAGCTAGGCATTTTACAACACTCCCTGCCTAACGTAAAGCTAGAGTTCGGTCCTAGAACGGAAACAACTACTACTACGCGGGATAAACGTTCGAGGAGATGAATATGCACCATTCAGATTGACAGTGTACACTTCTCTCGTTATATCCAATAATATTTAATAATACCTTGTAATAGGGTTCTTATAAAACCAAAACTGATCGTTTATTATTTTAATATTATTCTATATGACATTCTTAACATTTTATCCTTTTTATGGGAGTTGAACAATGATAATAAATTGGCATTTAAGTCTCAGTTTTTCCGTTTAATGTGAGGACATCGGTATTTCGATAATGCGAACCTTATCTCCTATATATCTGAGCTCCCCTTGACGGGAATTTATCATGTATGTGAAGTTGGCCCCCCATTATGAAAATTTTGAAAATTTAAGCGGAGTTCTGGTAGCCCCTCCAATAGTTCTAGAGTTCCCTATTAATAAAAAAAATAGTTCCGCTGATTAAAGTGCTGAAAACACGAAATGAAGTTTACACAATTTCGAAATTTTAAACACCTGTAACTCTTTCATTTTAGCTCCGATCGATTCCGTTTCTTTAACAAATCGATCGAACTCCGAGGGGGGCCAATAGAACTCCAAAGAAAATTAACGATTTCTGAGAAATAAAATTTTTTTCATACAAAATATGCTAATTTTAAAAAACGAAATTTCCGAGCCCCGTAGCTCTTTCATTTCAGTTCCGATCGGTTCCATTTCTTCGACAAATCGATAGAACTCCGAGGGGGGCCAATAGAACTCCAAAGAAAATTAACGATTTCTGAGAAATAAAATTTTTTTCATACAAAATATGCTAATTTTAAAAAACGAAATTTCCGAGCCCCGTATCTCTTTCATTTCAGTTCCGATCGGTTTCATTTCTTCGACAAATCGATAGAACTCCGAGGGGGGCCAATAGAACTCCAAAGAAAATTAACGATTTATGAGAAATAAAATTTTTTTCATACAAAATATGCTAATTTTAAAAATCGGAATTTCCGAGCCCCGTAGCTCTTTCATTTCAGTTCCGATCGGTTTCATTTCTTCGACAAATCGATAGAACTCCGAGGGGGGCCAATAGAACTCCAAAGAAAATTAACGATTTCTAAGAAATAAAATTTTTTTCATACAAAATATGCTAATTTTAAAAAACGAAATTTCCGAGCCCCGTAGCTCTTTCATTTCAGTTCCGATCGGTTTCATTTCTTCGACAAATCGATAGAACTCCGAGGGGGGCCAATAGAACTCCAAAGAAAATTAACGATTTATGAGAAATAAAATTTTTTTCATACAAAATATGCTAATTTTAAAAATCGGAATTTCCGAGCCCCGTAGCTCTTTCATTTCAGTTCCGATCGGTTTCATTTCTTCGACAAATCGATAGAACTCCGAGGGGGGCCAATAGAACTCCAAAGAAAATTAACGATTTCTAAGAAATAAAATTTTTTTCATACAAAATATGCTAATTTTAAAAAACGAAATTTCCGAGCTCCGTAGCTCTTCCATTTCAGTTCCGATCGGTTTCATTTCTTCGACAAATCGATAGAACTCCGAGGGGGGCCAATAGAACTCCAACGAAAATTAACGATTTCTGAGAAATAAATTTTTTTTTCATACAAAATATGCTAATTTTAAAAAAAGAAATTTCCGAGCTCCGTAGCTCTTTCATTTCAGTTCCGATCGGTTTCATTTCTTCGACAAATCGATAGCACTCCGAGGGGGGCCAATAGAACTCCAAAGAAAATTAACGATTTCTGAGAAATAAATTTTTTTTTCATACAAAATATGCTAATTTTAAAAAACGGAATTTCCGAGCCCCGTAGTTCTTTCATTTCAGTTCCGATCGGTTTCATTTCTTCGACAAATCGATAGAACTCCGAGGGGGGCCAATAGAACTCCAAAGAAAAATACCGATTTCTGAAAAAAAATAAATTAAATTAGCATATTTTGTATGAAAAAAAATTTTATTTCTCAGAAATCGTTAATTTTCTTTGGAGTTCTATTGGCCCCCCTCGGAGTTCTATCGATTTGTCGAAGAAATGAAACCGATCGGAACTGAAATGAAAGAGCTACGGGGCTCGGAAATTTCGTTTTTTAAAATTAGCATATTTTGTATGAAAAAAATTTTATTTCTCAGAAATCGTTAATTTTCTTTGGAGTTCTATTGGCCCCCCTCGGAGTTCTATCGATTTGTCGAAGAAATGAAACCGATCGGAACTGAAATGAAAGAGCTACGGGGCTCGGAAATTCCGATTTTTAAAATTAGCATATTTTGTACGAAAAAAAATTTTATTCCTCAGAAATCGTTAATTTTCTTTGGAGTTCTATTGGCCCCCCTCGGAGTTCTATCGATTTGTCGAAGAAATGAAACCGATCGGAACTGAAATGAAAGAGCTACGGGGCTCGGAAATTTCGTTTTTTAGAATTAGCATATTTTGTATGAATAAAATTTTATTTCTCAGAAATTGTTAATTTTCTTTGGAGTTCTATTGGCCCCCCTCGGAGTTCTATCGATTTGTCGCAGAAATGAAACCGATCGGAACTGAAATGAAAGAGCTACGGGGCTCGGAAATTCTGATTTTTAAAATTAGCATATTTTGCACGAAAAAAAATTTTATTCCTCAGAAATCGTTAATTTTCTTTGGAGTTCTATTGGCCCCCCTCGGAGTTCTATCGATTTGTCGAAGAAATGAAACCGATCGGAACTGAAATGAAAGAGCTACGGGGCTCGGAAATTCCGATTTTTAAAATTAACATATTTTGTATGAAAAAAAAATTTATTTCTCAGAAATCGTTAATTTTCTTTGGAGTTCTATTGGCCCCCCTCGGAGTTCTATCGATTTGTTGAAGAAATGAAACCGATCGGAACTGAAATGAAAGAGTTACGGGGCTCGGAAATTCCGATTTTTAAAATTAGCATATTTAGTATGAAAAAAAAATTTATTTCTCAGAAATCTTTAATTTTCTTTGGAGTTCTATTGGCCCCCCTCGGAGTTCTATCGATTTGTTGAAGAAATGAAACCGATCGGAACTGAAATGAAAGAGCTACGGGGCTCGGAAATTCCGATTTTTAAAATTAGCATATTTTGTATGAAAAAAATTTTATTTCTCAGAAATCGTTAATTTTCTTTGGAGTTCTATTGGCCCCCCTCGGAGTTCTATCGATTTGTCGAAGAAATGAAAGCGATCGGAACTGAAATGAAAGAGCTACGGGGCTCGGAAATTCCGATTTTTAAAATTAGCATATTTTGTACGAAAAAAATTTTATTCCTCAGAAATCGTTAATTTTCTTTGGAGTTCTATTGGCCCCCCTCGGAGTTCTATCGATTTGTCGAAGAAATGAAACCGATCGGAACTGAAATGAAAGAGCTACGGGGCTCGGAAATTCCGATTTTTAAAATTAGCATATTTTGTATGAAAAAAAAAATTATTTCTCAGAAATCGTTAATTTTCTTTGGAGTTCTATTGGCCCCCCTCGGAGTTCTATCGATTTGTTGAAGAAATGGAATCGATCGGAGCTAAAATGAAAGAGTTACAGGTGTTTAAAATTTCGAAATTGTGTAAACTTCATTTCGTGTTTTCAGCACTTTAATCAGCGGAACTATTTTTTTTATTAATAGGGAACTCTAGAACTATTGGAGGGGCTACCAGAACTCCGCTTAAATTTTCAAAATTTTCATAATGGGGGGCCAACTTCACATACATGAATAGTTTAAAAGATATGGAGCCAGGAGTGTGCACTGTCAATCTAGATGGTACATGCTCGTCTCCTCAAGCCAGCATAGTGGAGGCGACTGCTAACCTCACAGGTTACTCTGTAGTAGCAGTTGTTTTCAATCATGGACCGCACTCTAGCTTTACATCAGGCGCAGTGTTTGAGGTCAACAATTGTATACCTGAAGTATCACTCGTATTTCAAAGTAAGTGGCTGAAGAAAGAAAGTTTTGATATTGACCTATTTAAGAGCAAATATGTCGGTGAATATCAAGGAAACAGCCTCCGATACTATTCTTAGATTTTAATATTGTCTTGAAGTAGGCGTCTTGTTGTTTATTGACATTACCGTCTTTAAATAGATTCACCTTTCGATTACTTCCAATGCCATGGTTAAAATCACACTGTCCACAATATCCTATATATATATATATATATATATATATATATATAAATCAATGGATTGTATGTATTAGGCGTTACTTTGCGGAAATCCATAACAAAAATTTATTTTTAAATACTATTTTGCAATTAATTTCCGCTAATCAATGTTAGTGAGGGTAGGTACACAGTCACATCAGCTATCAATGTTAGGAGCGAAGTCGAAACGCACTCTAGGTCCATGAACGGAAAC